>CM057158.1:17722004-17755182 GCA_029962745.1 Echinometra lucunter
CCCCCATCTTTCTCTAATGAAGAAGCTATCGCAGGCCATTCCATCATTTGCATCCAATGTTTTTCTTCTTTTTAATTTATTTTTGTTAGACTTCAGTATAAAAAATATACAAGCTTCACTCTATACTACTCCAGTGCATACATACATACATATATTTTGTGAATTGGTACATGTACATACGATCTCATCACTTGTTTGGAGATGGACAGCGTTGGGGACCAATCATGACAAAAAAGAACGACCAAGACGCTTTGACGATATCACTAGCAAGGTAATGCGTAATAACAAAGTAGCCACGACTACACAGGATGCAGTAGTCAATGTCTACCTGGAGGCCAAAGGAATTAACTCCTACACGTGTAGTTTAACCAAATTTGAACACCTCCTGGCTCACAGAAGACCGATAACGCTCTTTTCATTACCTTCACAAGCCATCTTGGTCAATAAAATAGAAGTACACAAATACCTTTTTTGTTGTTCACACACACATAAAAAACAGTCATAAATACTAGCAACAGACAAGAATATCACATGATTTTAGGAGTGTATATCTCTACTGGTAACCTAAACAGCTGTCGATTCTGCAATCAGGATACCACTACAATGAAGACTTGTACAAAGAAAGCATTCTTATTTTTTTCAACTGCAATGCTCCATTCCACTAACATTCTTCTGAATCTGCGATACTAAGACAGAGGCAAACAGCGTCACCTATCAACTAAAAAAAATGGCTATAATTTTTTTCCCGTTCTATGCTTATGGCAGCCTAAAGGATCTTTCAATACTGATATTTGAATACAATGTGTCGCTATAACTGTTGTGTAATTTTAGTGTACTGAACTAAGATTAGACCTTTCTTTTGCTTTTGAAAGGAATTTAGTGCAAGATGTTGTGTATGTCTTCACTATTACAATGAAACATTACTATGTGGAATGTTCAAAAAGAAACAATTTTATAAGCCTACAGCCAGTGAATGTGCTATCCATTATTGCAAGAGTCAAACAAATATTTACTTTCTAATTTTCCGTAAGATGAAGTGCCGCATGATTACAATAAACTACGATTTAACAGCTGCAAACTTAAAAATAATCTTCTATATACAAAATCAATTTCTCTTGTTGTCCATGTTTTAGAACAACATTGCTTATATACTTGAAAATCAAATGATACCACACAACCTATACAAATGAAAATACATATATATCTACCATTCTACAATATTTAAAACAATATCAAAATGAATGAAATGGTACTACATATATGTGATCTACAATACGAAAAAGTTGAAATGATAATAATACTGACAGTGTGTTGATGTCAAAAACTGCATAGAACAAATAAATGATAAAAAAAATATTCAAATTCATTTTTCTCTTGCAAAATAAATCAACTATTATTACTGCATTCAATAAATTATTGTGCAATGTCAAGAGGATATGAAGAACTTGGCAGTGTGCTTGAAGAAAATGTGATTGTGACCTAAAACTGAGAAACAGATAAAAGATTGTATTCTTTCTCCCTCTCTCCTCTCCTTATTTGCAATATCATCAAAATTAGTTGCGCAGTCAGCGCAGACGGATAATTTTCTCATCAAAAATAGTCTTGACAGTCTGAGTGAGTGACTGGCTCAGAAAAAAAGAAAGAAATAAAATCATGAATTCTCATTATGATTAAAATACTCAAGGTCAGTCCAGACACAGACCCTCAATTGTCTACTCCTCTTCATCATTTTTCCCCACTTGTATTTTATTTTCATCGCCGCAATCCCACGATTTTTCCGTGAAGTAAAGAAAAGAAGGCCAAAAACGAGAAAGATGCATAGATCTTTCATAATGAAATAACTGGAGAGAAATTGAACACAGCCGTTAAAGACATCAAAAAGTTGATTTAATCAGAGGAGAGGAGCCAATTGGAAGTTTGAAAACTTTCTCTCCCTTCACCCCAAAGAAAAAAAGTTTGACGGGGTAAAAATTGTCATATCGCAAATGAAATTGCCAGGCACTATCCTTGGATGTATTATCCGCAGTGAAGCATGCTATTCATTGGCCCCAGTTTTGAAGCCCAAAGAACAGGAAACATACCCCCAAATATCGCAATTTGTACCAGAGAGAGAGAGAGCAAGCCAAAAGAGAGAGTTCATAAAAAGTCCACAAAAGCAGATGTTTGGGAGATAGGGCATTGTTTGCAACTATGCTTTTTTATCTGTCATATCTGTCCTACCGGGCTTCGCTAAATTTTATTTTCATAATGAAATTTGCAGGAAGTTTGGACAAGTGGTGAAGTGATTTTGATATTCCATGGCTGTCAAAAAACCAGATACAGTTGAATATCAGAAGAAAAAAAAAAAACCTCTGAGTGTTTAACTTCAAAGAGGTTCCTGTTCGCTCTACTTTTGTTTGTTATCATTTATTGTATGCATTAATTTTGTGGTCGACAGATTTTGCTGGATTTTCTCACGAGAGCAAAGCGTAGGAAGATGATAAAGAGTTCAACTACCCAATTAGTGGACCTTAAACTATATCGGGTTCAGCTCAACAACCAAACTTTTTATGATATCTTACCAAAGAAAGTGGTAATAACTGATATTTTAGACAGGATTTCACTCATTTAACCAAAAATTGTCACATGATGTTCCAATGACAGTTAGATTTCTTCCAATCCTCCACATCAACATAGGTTAACAGTTATCTGTATTAAACCACCAATAATGACATTGCAAATAATTAGCTAATTAATAGATAATTCCCCCTGAAAGTATTGTCAATCAGGCAGTTGTTTTTTCAACCTTGTCTTCCATTGTGACCTCCTTAATAATGGTTTACAACACATACTTCCCTGAGATTCATAAAACAAATTAACAGAACAGAACCAGTATCTAGAATAGCTTTGTGTTTACACTCCAATATAACGTCAGTTTGGAGCCAGAAGGGCATTAAGTCTTTATATAATGATATGACTTACACCCTTCTGGTTCCGAACAGGCAATAAAGCAACAGTTTGAAAATAAAAATTACCCATCATTGTATTGTGATTCAAGCAAATTAAGTAGAGCTTAGATCATACTGCAAATTTTCATACACATTTATGCCATTTGAATGTTCTAATAAACAATTTTAAACCGTGAGTTACGTGACTGAGACAATTTCTCATTGAGCAATCCGGCAATTATTGGTGGAACATCCGTGTTTCACCCTACCGGAAAATGGACCTCCCCATTGTCACCCAGATTTTCATTTTGGAAAGTTGGACCTGCTCAAGCTGCAACTCTGTTGATTCCTTTCCCATTTTTACCCTCGTTGAGTTTTACTATCGAAATTAACCCTTAGTCATTAGGGCATTGCTTATGACTATGTTGCATTTGTTACAATGGAAGGGGAGGGGGGTGGTTGCAAGTTTCACTTTCTTAAATGATCAAGTGAAACATTATACTCCAACACATCTTTCTCAATTCACAACTTTTTCAATATATTCACTCAGTGAAACAAGGAATTTCCTGGGAGGGAAGAAGTAAGAGGAAGTTAAACCTAAACCCGTTACTAACTGTCATAAGCCAGCACATGTTAAACACAGAGGGGCATTTTGACAATCGCATATATTCCAAGTTTTCATAAATCTAGACAATTTCTGATTGACACTATTCTAACAGATCAGACATATGTTCAAAGGGTGTACTCCATTGACAAATTTTAGCATATCCTTCTTCAACTTTTGCAAAAATGACAATGGGATCAAATGTATATATCAAGTGCAATATGTGTAAAATCAGAACAAACTTAACAAAAAATTTAAGAAAATGTTACAAAATTAGGAGAAAAAGGTGTACTTCATAGCAAAAATGTGTACTTTTTAAGCGACACACATTTTTTATCCTTCAACACAACAAGAGCACACACAATTTTTGAGCAATTCATGGCTTTTTCATTTACAATCTACATGAGACAAAAACGACATATTTTAAGTCTATTCACTATGAACATATTCATAAAAACATGGGGAGGAGAAGTTTCTTCCTCATATGAATATGCACTATCACTTTAGACTACTATTGAATAAATACGGTTTGAATGCTGTACAAGAATGGTAGGTTTCATAGTCAACTTGTCTTATCATCATTCAACAAGGTTCACAACATGAGTATTATACAGGTTCTATATTTTTTTTCCTTCTATCATTCACTCTTAGATCAATTACTCACATGATTCAATTACTCCGTAATCAGGAGCAGCCTAGCACACTACTTGTTTAAATCAGGCGACAATTCATTTCAAACTCCTATCCTCCAATTATATGACGATTCTTCAGTTTTCCTATATACATGAACATTATCTTATGTCCAGATTTTATGATACACATCCTTTACATCAAATGCCAAAGGCTACTGTTAAAGTCTGTACAGTTAGAACAAAGTCTTTGGTTTTTTTAAAATTTAAACAAAGTATAAGGAAAAGAAATCAGCTTTTCTCTTTTGCTGGGCATTTTTAGCACATTCGTAAACCTCTTTACATGCAAATACCAACAGTCTGCATAAAGCCACCAAGGTACGGTACTTTTGTCTAGATATAGCACATGGCAAAATGAATTGATCTCACTGTGTAGCTAGGGTTACTTAGGTTTCATGGACAAAAAATCCAAAATTAATTTACTCCTGGAGATTGAAATAGTAGGCTATGATTAAAAATTTCATCATAATGTTTATACAAAGAGGCTGGTCGAAAAGGGCTAAACCAAGATAATATATTAATAATTACATATGCACATGATTACCCTTCTTATATCATATATATATTGATATAAATATAAATATCAATGCAGATATCATTAGTCCGCACATAGTATATATATTCCCTCATCTGCTGGTTATACATTGCTCTTATTCTTAGCTTGTTAGTCTTCACAATCATGACTAGCAGTGTTAATATTGCACGCTGTCAATCGTAAACTTTCCCTTACATTCCACATAAGTACAAAAAAAAGCTTATTTCATGTTAAAGATTGATGTTCGGTTGATTCCGGTCAGTCAATTCTGAGGTATCACAGTGTTTAACCTTTGACTTCTTCATACAGAAGCATTTGTTGCCGCACATGTAACGCAACAAAGTATTTTTCTATCACTTTACATACAGTATATTTCAACATTGATGATATCGAGAAGATCATCCCAAAGGAAGAGACGGACAACAGCTACATCTTGCCACCAAACCTGTCTGGTCAAAGTCTCTCCGAAAGAAAAGATTTTATTAAGAATTTGGGGATTCACGTTTGGTGTTTAACATTTTGACACTGGTTCAGATGAATTTGCAAATCTGACACTACAGAGTTGTCACATCCCCACCTAAATAGCCACACTGAAGCTCAAATAGAAATACAAATGTAGCCTTTTAGAATAAAACTGGTGCAAGTACACCATAGTCTCGGAAAGTCTAAATTATACCCTGTTGTTAAAGAAATTGCCTCTTAACTTTTTGCCTGCTGAAATACAGAGCCTTCAAAGTAATAGCTGACTTGGGGGGAAATAAAAAGCACCAAAAAACACAAGATGGAAGCTAATGCATGAATAAACAATTACCCTGATGGAAGCAAGAAAAAAAGAAATTCAAATCTAGCATCATTTTTTTTTCTTTATAAATGCAGTGAACATCTTTTGACAAACATGTCATACTAATAAGTCTCCCTCAGGAGAAACGCATATATAAACATACAAAATAACATCGCAAAACCAAGGTCTTGGAAGAAAATAAAATGGAAGCTCTCCAGACTAGAAGTCATGCAAGACTTATCCCACAATTGACATATAAAGGTTAAGTCAAGATCTGTATAAAAAAGGTGGGTGTATTAACTGAAATGACGGTGACTACGAACTCAACTGAGGAGCAACCGGTGGGGTCCTATCGTTGGATCTCTCTAGAGCTATCTCTTTGTTCTGGCTAATTCTCTCTTCAGGGCCATTTCTCGGGAGAATGCTTCTTCCCTGTTCAGAGCTATTTCACGGTTGAGGGCCTCTTCTCGAGTCAGTGCCATCTCTCGGGATAGCGCCTCCTCTCTGTTGATTGCCATCTCGCGAGACAGAGCTTCTTCCCGGTTAAGAGCCATTTCGCGTGAGAGAGCCTCCTCCCTGTTCATCGCCATCTCGTGGGAGAGAGCTTCTTCCCTGTTGAGAGCAATCTCGTGGTTGAGGGCCTCATCTCTGCTCAGGACCATTTCTCGGTGGCGATCTGCCTCCCTGCTGTACGCTGCCTCCCTGCCCTCTACAGAAGGAGCCAAGCTGTTTCTCATGATGACAGAGCCAGAATCCTGGAGATGGAGACTGGTGGGTTGCTGGATGACCGAGATCTCATTGGCCTTAGAGTTGGCAGCTGCTGCAGCAAAGCCATTCAGCAGATGGGGAGGTGGGTAGTGATAGAAAGCACCTTCAGCAAACCCTGGGTGCATGCCAAAGAGATCCCCACGGAAGACCTCTCCTTCCTTGGGGCTAACGATGAACGGAGGTTCTACTGCGATGCGTCGCCCCGTCGTCCACCGCCATTCCACATGTGGGTGCCAAGGTGAACCTTGAGGTTTCCTTTGGTGGTGAAGGCTCGACTGCAGATGTGGCAGCGGAAGGGCTTCTCTCCTGTATGAGTGCGCATGTGAATCTCGAGAGGCACTGTTTGTCTGGAACTGCTTCCCACAGACAGAGCAGGAATGCTTGAACTGACTACGCTTGTTAGTAGTGTCTTCTGGTGAAACACTCAGACTTCGCTTCAGGGAGGTGTCTGGGAGTTGGTCGTGGTTGTCTGCTGGAGAGGAAGTTCTTGGCTAATGGGTTTTGGCATTGAGACTGGAGACTTGGAGTGACTGGGGATGTTGTTGAGGTTGCTAGGAGAGTCGTACCTGGGCATGGGCATATCTCGAATCTTGTGGGTCAGCATGTGCTGCTTGAGGTTACCCTTAGTAGAGAACCCCTTGCTGCAGACGTCACAGCGGAATGGACGTTCCTTGGTGTGACTGCGGTAATGGATGTTCAGGGCACTGGTGCATGCAAACACCTTACCGCAGTAGTGGCAGGTTGTGTTTGGTCTCATAGGGCGTCTACTACCAAGCTGCATGCTGGGGACACTCATCAGTAGGCCAGCAGAGGTCATTGTGGGCTTGACATCTTCCAAGTAATGACCGTCACGAGAGTAGAAGCCTGCCATATCACCAGCATCTCTGGAATGAGGAGGAATGTTTTCTTGAGAAGTTCCCTTTGGTCTCAGATCAAGTGCTCCACTCGTATCAGTATCATTATCATCAATTTTCAGGTCCTCATCAAGTTCTTCATCAGCCATACTGGATGAAATCGATTCCGGTCCATTCTGGTTATACATAGCCATGTTCCTGTTCTCATCTTCTGACATCATGGATTTTGTGTCTGCACTGTGTCCAGGGCTTGGGGCAGTAGAGGAGTCTCCATTAGCCATGGAGCTTACAGGCTGCAGTCCTAAGATACTTGGTATGAAGGGCCTACTCTGGAGCTGACCCGTCTCTTTGTCCTCGTCAGATGGCCGGGTTTCTGTGGAGTGGTTTACTGCACTAGGAGAATTCACATCTGCTGGGAGGGTACCATCTTCAGGCTTGTCACCTTCAGGAAAGGAATCATCTGGCACTTCACCTTCCTCTGGTGTTGGAAGATCATTCCTCTCATCCACATCCATGTGGTTTTCTTCACCAGCTTCCCTGTCTTTTCCATTTCATCTCCATCAGTCTTCATCTGCTCAAGCCTTGGGTGCTCCATGTGAGGAGGTATCGTGATACCTTCAGCAGCATGGAGACGCAGATGCTGCTGTAACACAAGTGGGTTGCTGAAGCGCTTCTCACAGATGGGGCAGTCATGGAGAACCCTGATAGGTCCTTTGCTTCTGTGGACAGCGTAGTGAGTCTTGAGGTTCCCTTTGGTTGTGAAAGATCGGCCACAGATTTTACATTTGAATGGACGTTCTCCAGTATGAGTGCGGTAGTGAAGCTGGAGAGAACTCTTGCAACTCAGTACCCGGTGGCAGATGACACATTGGTTGGGGTCCGTTATCTTCTGTTCAATATTCTCTACCAACTGCTGGAGTTTGGAGGTCTCAGATGCACGCATACCAGCCTCGGCCAAGTTGGCTAATGATGGAGGTGTTTCAGGTTTGACTGGGTCTTGCTCTGCAGCACTTTTGGAAGACTCAAATGGCATTGTACCATTCTGACCAAATGCCATTCGTGGGAAACCAGCATAGGGTAGAGGATATCCAGAAGACATGGGAATACCACCAGCAGACATGACTGGGAAGACATTAGAGGAAAGGGCAATGGAGGGGGAGGTAGATTGGCTCTGCCTCCTTTCATCTGGTGATAAACTTCCTGCCTGGCTGGTTGATGGACTGTCACAATCATCACCAGCCTGACCTCTGTCAGTGCCATTGGAATGTCTCGTCTCAGATTGGTCCTCGTCCTTGTAACGCCTGGAACTGTCAGTCATGTTGCCTTCAAATTCCCTTGGAGAAGTGCTCTTTGATGGTTGATGAGGTAATGAGTTTTCTTCATAGGGAACTTTGGCATGGTCATTAAGAATGGTGGGAATCGGAATCTGGTGGATTGATGGTGGCTGCAAGGGCTGATCCATGAGAGGTGGTGTTGGTGGGTGGTGCCTAATGTCCATGGCGATGTGAGGATACCTGGACTGGTGGCGTTGAAAGTGAACCTTCAAGTTACCCTTGGTAGAGAACCGGTTTCCACAGATGTTACATTTGTATGGACGTTCCCCTGTGTGGGACCTGATGTGAATCTGGAGGGCACTGTCACTTCCAAAGACTTTGTGACAGAATCTGCATTTGTGGCGGAAGAAGGGGTCATCAGCACTGAACTTGGGGTCAAACACTGAGACATTGGGAGGTTTGGGTTTGCTATGTCCAGAGAGAAGACTCTCATGATAGGGGAGTGGTGGAGGAATTCCAAGAGGGTTGTGTGGCATGTGCCTATTGGCATGCTGCTGAAGCATCTCAAAGGGTGACTTCTGGTTCTGCATATGGAATGGTGGTGGCAGTGGGGGTAGCAGCCTGCTTTGTGCATGCATGGCTTCTAGAGCAGACTGTTGCACAGCCGATGCTGCTGCAGCTCCTGCTGGAGACAAGATGTGTGGTGGGTGAATCATTCCAGGCATTGTTGGGATTGGTACAATAGGTGAGGATGGAATGCTGGATGTGGTGGCTGTGCTGGTGCTGGTGTTGCTGGAGGCTGGTTCAGCTTTGGTTTCAACATTCTTCTCTGCAGGTCCTGGTGAATCCTGACTGCCAGATGGTTCCTTCGGCTCCTGCTTCTGCTGACCCTGTTGCTGCTGAAGCTGTTGAAGTTGTTGGTGCTGAATCTGCTGCCTCTGTTGCTGAGCAGTAAGATGATTAATCTGATGCTGTATGCTCTGGATCATATGAAGCTGATGCAAGTGCTGTTGTTGGAGGGCATACAGCTGTTCTTGTATCATCACCACATCAGGGTGTCCAGGAACCATGGCTGATTCACGAGGAAACTGTGCCACAGCATAGGGAGTGTTCTCCAGGTTGTCAAGGGAGACATTTGATGGTGGAAGGCTGGGGTTGGGGCTTTGATCTGATGACCTGCCAGGTTGTTCATCCTGCTGCTGAGCTTTCCCTTCTGAGACATAGTTTGGCTCAACAGACTTCCTGCTCTCTGGGGTCATGGAGCGGTCTGAAGCAGTATCTTGGTCTTTCTCTGACATTCTGCTGGACTCTTCCATCTGCTCCTGGCCCTCGTTAAAGATCATAACCACTGGCTTCTTGATGCAGTTCTGCTTGTGTTTCACAAAGTCTGCGAAGACAACGAACTCCCCACGGCAGTTGCCACAGACATGGACATCTCCGATAACTTCATCATGTTCGTCTGAGTTCATGGCATCTAGAGGTTGGTGGATGCCTTCAGATGAACCTGTACATGGAGAACAAAGAAGATTATTAAATCAGATGTCAAATACATCATCACATAACAGAGATCTATGATTAGAGATTGTAATTCCATATTGTAATATTCAAACAGGCAAAACAGGATTGAATAATTATGAATACAAAGGAATCCTTTCACCAATTGGTGAACATGTTCATACATAACTTATTACATATTACACTTTTTCACTTCTGGTTGATCATGAATATATCTGAATCAATTTGAATTGAGTACCAATCAATCAACAGGTACATTTCAGCAGTGGGTAAAATAATTATATTTGACAGATATTTACGTACATATAATTAAGACATAAGAAACTGATGTTCGATATGATGGTGTTGGAATAATGAATGGATACAAAAGGTTCAATGAAAGTTAGCTGAAAGGTTATACAATAATGGACTTCACAACTGACAGAAATGTTGGGAATCTGGGAGTGTAGCTGAAATTTGCTAGCAACGATGACCTTTTAACTGCAGCATATGAACAAAAACAACAAATGTTATCATCACATACGTCCTTCAATCGACAGCTATACAAACACAAGTTCCATCCTTGTCAAATACTTCTGTAATTCTATTTCACATTGTGATAAGGGAGCTGCCCTCCAAGGGAAAAGACAAACCCTCATTTCCTCCTTACAACTTTTTGTTAAGTACCACCATGAGGCTTGTGTCAACACAAATGATTTCATTTTGAGAATGCTTTAGGAAACCAAACATGACACATTAATCATTTGGTTGTAATGAGCAAACGATTCTGATTTCAGTATTCTTCGTCCAATATCACAGCAAGAAAAGTTCCAATTAACAATTGACAGATAAAGGAAAATGAATACAGTTGCAACTGAAGCTAAAAAAAAGCAAGTAAATAAATATAGGGATGACTCAGTATGAGAGCTCCAATGGTTCACATAAATTATCGAACACTGTCCCGATTTCATGCTTCAGCGGAACTTACTGACTTACACTGATGATTCTGGGTAAAAATCAACTGCAGATATGAACAATTACTAACAATCGAAGCATTAACAGAACTTGATACAGTTTGCAAAGTCTGGCACAACTTGTGAATTCCTCAAAGTAAAATGTTCAATTTTTGGTGCATTAAAAAGGAAAAGTCACAAACTCTGACAACAATAGATTCAGTTCAGGATCCACGGGGAACACAAGGTTTGCCTTCCTCTTGGATTTGAAAACAGAGTGTGAGCCAAAATTGTGAATTGGCTTTTATCACAATGCAAATCAATTCCTGGTCAGAAACTTTGTTTAAAGCACAATCCAATGTTTCCTCAAGAGACATCACATGAAGTTAAATTCTGATGAATGTTTGAGGCGCTTTCCCCGAGATGCTCCTCATCCGAAAGATAAATCAGACAATGCCTAGCAAGCTCAACACCTCAGCTCAAATGCCAGCTCCGACACAGGTGAAAGTTGAATATTCGACTTGAATGTTATTTATTGTATTCTATATGACAAAACCATGAATATTCTGTAGATAGCTCTGTTGCTGGAAGGAAAACAGTTTATTGCAGAGAAATGCAAGCTACATATATCCCTTCATCATGTGATCTCCACGACGGAGATCTCTCAGCAACGAGCTTGTTACCGTCGTCCGGGGAAGAGAGCTGAGCCGAGGAGCAGCAGCAACGCATGTTTACAGAAAGAATATCATCGCATTTATGGGTGACACATCACTGTATATTGGTTGGCTGGATTATTATGATAACAATAATAATCAAACATTGGAGAGCTCTCCAATGCATAACATTATGATATGAAAAGCCTCAGCAATCTTTTGTCGCTCCACCATCAACTGACAAAGCGTAAATAGACAGGTTTTTTTATCCCTCTTGTAAATAGTGCGCTATGATCGCTTTGAATGGCTGAGTGGGTCTACTCCTGGTTGTGATAACTGGAGTGACACACTAAACCCGAGGGCACAAATTAATACGAGAGGCGAAGTGATGCCATAGATATGATCACATCATTCATCAAATATTAAAGTGGTAGCGTCAAAATTCATCTAATCGCTTCAATTACTTTGTGGTATAGCATTTTTCAGGCTTGTGCATTTTAATTTGGCTGATAATGCAATATCATTTTTCATCCATTGGGTGGCGTGTGACGGTAATTGGTGATTTCGTTAAAGTCACCATCTCTAGTAGAACAATGGTATTGCGCATTACATATTTTATTGTAGATTGCATAAAGGATTTCAGCCTAAGAGTGAAATGAATCAAAGAAAAAAAACAAAAGTCTCTAATGACTCACAGTGTCTGATCTGGAAAGATTACCCTTTAAGCACCACTGGAAAATAACTTATCATTTAACATCATTCTTTTGTGGGGAAAATGCCACCTTCGTTTATTCAGCTGCCATTCTGTTTTCTCTTGAAACTGTGAAAAATGGGTGAATCCATCATTAAGAGGACATAAATTTCTTTTGTGCCGATGATATTTGCAATTTTTGGTTGATGTATCATACAGACAGTGTTTGAAGGAGACAGCCATGATACTTCCATCTCAAAATGACTAGGGTTATTCTATCAAGGAAGGGGGGGGGGTACATCAGTTAACTGTTCTCCTTACGTGTACCTCATTATCACATGCCGCTTCCAGAATATTTTTATGACGAGAGAGAGAGAGCGCCATGAAACGGGCCAAAATGAGATTGGTATGATTTATGAGCGATGCTGCTGCTGCTGCTTAACAAAATTGAATATGAACAATAAAAACGTGATATCGCATTTGAAAATGAATTTTCTAATGATTGATATGATCATTATGTTGGCGGGGAGAAACACCTGCCTTTTTCCCCTCTGCTTTAATGATACATTTCATATTGATATTAGATGAAAGGGGACCTATTACCAGGATGCAAGTATGAATTAAAATGTTATGACTAGTAAATGATCATCTAATGTTGTCTCAAGATAAAAGATCATATTAAAGAAAAACTGAAGTATGGATACAGCAACCCTTTTAACTACTTTCAAAAGAATTTATAATCATGATTCACAATGGTTTAAAATGAGCATACTTTTTATTCTGCCAGGCTTTGATAGACTAATGACATTATATTAGAGAGAAAAAAACAACCATGCATGATTCCAACTGCAACAGAAAAGTTAATTACGCATTAAAGGGAAGAAAGGGAGAGGGGTCTTTCCTGCTCGAGAAACTACTGAAAGTATTAAGAAAATAATTGGGGATAAGTGGAAAAAGGAATTTAAGCTCAGGAACCTGTTGCTTAGAAGCCAGCTCCTCTTAGCCTGCCACAGATCAATAAGAAATCCAGTGTTATGAAAAGACTTTCCCCAAAATACAATCCCCTTTCTTGGACCACGATCAATAACTATGCAAATTTATATTTCTCATCGCTCCATTATAAGGGAGAGTGTGGCCCTCTTTTCATAGATGGGGTTCACATAATAAATAGGGGGCTGTTTATGCACCCATCTTTGTTAGGCCGAGAAAGGAAAGAGGGAAGAGGGAGAGGGTGAATGCATGCAATGTATGGATATAAATTACTGTATTTTGTAATCTTGTATTCTGCGCTCCATATCAACATTTTGGGTAGGGAGTCCAGACTGAAATTCCATAAAATTGTTCATTTGGGGGGGGGGGGGGGGGGTCCGGACCTAAATTGTAAACTGACGTCTTGCCATTAGACACTGGTGCCATGGCAGGGCTCACATGGCGAATGATGTGATCCACAGTCCAGCGACGTATCCACTAGACCGCTACACGTCTGCACCCATGTACCTCTACCTCTATATCTATCTCTCTCTCTCGGTGAGACATTCTCTAGGGCCTCTCATCTCCCCCCATCTTCTACCTCTTTACACTCTTCCACATTTTGAAGGGGGCATGGTGCACCCTGCCATACAAGTAGTCCGCTCTGCTCGTAGGAGTCACATTTCATACATTCTTAATTCTCTTTAGGGCTCGGGGTCGCGGAAATATGTAACTGATGCGCCGCGCTGCCCCTTCCAGCCGACCGAAAATTGATCGCCTGGAACAGATCTCCATACAGGTGGAAATGATCGTGCAGGGTTTGGGAATCTGATATATCAAATATTGATAATATCTTTCACTTGAATCTGGTAGAGGCTGAGACATTGCAAGCAGAGCACTGGTCCAATAAATCAAGCGGAATAGGGCCAAGTGTGCAAATATTCATGAGGTGATACATTCTCCTCTAAAGAATTATGATTTTCTGGCCTTTTAATCATTATAAGTCACTCCATAAAGCTGGATTAAGCTTATCACTTCCAATATAAAAAGGTGGAAAGTAAACCAGAAGTTATGCAACAGACTAAACTAAATAATTTGCAAACAGGAAAGCACATAGAAAGAACATCCTGTACATATCAACTAGCAATACCAACTGCTGATGTTGTTAATTGCAAGAAAAATACAAATATCAAGAACACGATTTTACTTTGATTTTAGCGCTTTCTTGTGCTCTTAGACAAAAAAGAGGAGAAACTCACTACTCTGACAAAGCACTGCTCCACGAGAGAAGTTCATCATTGAAACAACATTGAGAAAACATGGTTCTCAAATCACTAAAACAACCTGGAAAGTTCATAAGGAAATAATATATCTTCATATCACCTGCAACAGATGGGTCTACCTACCATGACTGATCTTTGCAACAATTTAATTAGTTTTCTTAAAGGGAATTTGCTCTAGCGCAACATTCCTTTGACTTGCAAAATACAAAAGCTGAATAAAGCAGCTTTTTTTTTTTTTTGTAGTTAATCAACATTACTCTAGATTCATCGTCCTCCCGGTGATGTCTTCATGATATCTGTGACAGTGATCATATCAAGCATGATAGAATTATTCAGACACTTAATCTCCTGTTGCGCTCCCCAAACTAATCCCAAATTGATGCTTATTAGCAAGCCACCACAGCCATGCCTGCCAGATCGTGAACCCTCCCATCTCGATGATGATCACAGCGTTTGATCAAAGCAGAGAGTAGGGGGGGGGGGGAGGTTTAAAGGCAATCCTTATTCATGTCCCTTGATTGATTTCGTAGCCGGCGAAGAGAAACTAATTTGGGCTGTCCGATCGTTTGCATGCGACAGAAGACAGATGTGACTCAGTGGTCAGTGGTCAGTCCACCTGTACCACAGAAAGATAAACTATGGTTCAGGACTCTGAGGAGAACAGTTTAGCTGGAAACAGTTATACAGAAGTTTGACAGTGTTTCGTATCCTAAAAGAACCACGCTAATAATGAAAGTAAATTTGGATAAAGCAATGCCTCTTGCTACTTCAAATCGAAGCAACAATAAGATACAAAGGCATGTTGATATCTACATTAGTCATTGGACTTTTTGTTTTTTACATAAACAAAGATGACCGAATATTCACACCTGAGTATCAAAATCTTGCTGGAATACTTCAAAAAAAGAATAATAGCTAACCAAGAGAGCAGACAACTGAATTGAATCCTGTCACAACCCTCCATCCCTCTCTATATTTCTTTCTTTAAACTTCTTCTTAAATATGGCAAATGGGGCCTCTTGGGGAAAGGAATTACAGTTTCTGAATATATGGAAGGGGTGATTAAATAAATTTAATGCTATTCCCTGAGCTAGGAATTGTCCTGACGGACCACAAAGAGATAAGAAGTTCTTCCATAGCCGAGAGCACACAATGCCACCAATTCGGCTATGAAAAGGTTTCTCCAACTATTTATGCCATACTTTCATTTCTCCATTGTGTTTCGTCGGTCATTCGTTGGTCACTCTTGCCCACTCTTGCCTAAAGAAAAACCGGCCACAACAATGATCTGCGACAGAGCAGAAGACAGAGCAGAAGGGACATAGCTGCCAGGTATAGGCGCATGAAGGAGAGAGATTATAATTCATCGCATAGTTTGGTAAACCTTCACAGATAATCCCCTGTCAAATTTTGACCACAAAAAAAACTTTCCTATTTGATATGCTATTCACACGCAATAAGAATACAGACCATTCCAGATGCAGGTTTTTCATGCCATCCCCCAACACAATGTAAGCAAGTGACATCTTATATGTTCACATGACTACTTCAAGATAATAAAAGATGAAAGCAAGGGATAAAAAAAAGTTTACCAAGACCCCAGTAAGGCCTCTTATTAATGCCAAGCCCTAGGCCATTATGCAACTTAAGTTTATTTCTTGTGAGATGTTTCTGGCTATCATTTCTCTCTGACACTGCCACGGGAGCATTGCCAACCCAACAATAGGGGGCAGTCATCCGCATGTTACACGGCTCTATGTCATAAAAGCTGGGTGATAAACGCGGTCTTGTGCCATCAATTTCTTCAGGAGTTCATGGACATCTGCAATAACATTATGGCATAATTTCTTACATTAATCCATTCATATATCTTCCACAATGTCTTTCCCTTTTTCTTTTCTTTCTTCATATCTATTCCATATTCACATTTCCTTCTCCTCGTTTTATCTAAAGTCTTAGTACCCTCAATCTAGCTCTTTCTACTAGGTCCTTTAAATGTTCCCTATTTTTGTCCCTCTTACCCTCTTTTCACCTCTTTCCATTTTTTCCTCTCTTTGCATTCTCCTGCTTCCCTCTTCAACACATTTATTTTTATTTTCCCCTCTCTCTATTCCTCCCCTTCTTTCTTTCTTTCTTTCTCTCTTTCTCTCTCTCTCTCCCTCCCTCCCTCTCTTTTTCTTTGTGTGTGTCTTCTCACTCTGTTCCTACTTTCTACTTTTTCTTTCTTTAATTTCCAATATCTCAGAATCAACAACAAGTAACATTCCACAAGTGCCGCTGGTGAAGCTCATATATATCTAGTACAATGTATCTATTCAACAAATGTTGAGGAATTGCTTTATGCAAAAGAAATAGCAGGATGATAATTATCTAGAAACCCAACAAAAAGCTCACTGATCTCACTTTCAAAACTATTCATCTGGACAATCTCATGTATATTTAATACTCTTGACCAACGAGGTGGAATGGAATGCATTTTTATGCAAGGTATACCTTCACTCATTATACAACATATCGTCTGTTCAAAGCCAGAAGGGCGTTAACTCATATCATTTTGTACAGATGCAACGCCCTTACGGCTCCAAATAGATGCTATATACCTTCACCAAACACGTCATGACATTACAGAAAAGTCGATCAAAGCCTGGTCTTTTTTTTTTTTTTTACAAAAGACTAAATAGAATGTAAGATAAATACTTTACTTTTTATGAAATATGTGAATAGCAGACCTGTCAATAAAGGTCTTGTCATTTTCATACCAACAAATTCCTTTCGAAGAACAGTAATTAATGTCTAACTCCTTAGGAAACATTGCATGGATTCTTCAAATAACTTCTGCTAAAACAGTTGTATTAATTTTTTTCATATATGAGACAATGTAACACACTCAGGACAACTGTTCCAAAACTTTCTACACTCTACTCCATCAGTGTATCCAGTAACGCATGAAAAAAAGGGTTTCTTTAAGTAACAACCATCTTTATGTAACAACCATCAGTCGTAAATAAGTAAAAACTGACTACAGAGGGCTTATGCCAGTATGAGTAATGAAAAATAGAGGTACAGAAGGGTTGAGCAAGTGAGAAAAGAGGAGAGAAAAAGAGTAAAGTGGACAAGTGAAAAAAGAAATAAGAAAGAAGAAAAGCATGGGCACCATGATCAACACCATAGGGGACAATGTCAGAATCGAAATCTCTCACACAATTTATGCTTAAGTTTATTCTAGAGAAGTGCTTAAGACCTAAATTAGCCTCAAGTCATTCAGCAGATCAGAAATATATGGATTCCTGAATATGATTTTCATCCCATACCGATCCCGTTTACTTAACATCTCGCTAGTGACAAGACCTAATGGACATCTCTGATGGAATTCCCTCTGTCCATCCGTCTTGTTTCTGCTACAAATTACCATCCATTTCGACCCTTCCAGAATTTCTGTTTTTAATTTTGATGTGATTACGTTCCCGAGGTAATTGAATTAACAGTAATATGATTTAATTGCCAGTTCTTTAATAAGCTGCGGTCTAGATGCACATTGGGTATTCATAATACCTTGCATAATCATTGCCAACCCACGTCTTTATGAAAGTTCATTTCCTTTTTCCCCAGACTTCAACTTTCATTTCACGATATTATCCCTCTCTCTTTCTCTCCCCATCTCTTTTTTTCTTTCCATCTCAATACCTCTTCATTTGTACCTCTCTCGCTCTCTCTTGCCCTATCCGTGCAATCATACAAGCAACTTGCTCATTACGCGTCATGACAGCGACATTCGTATTGAATACACAATGCTCCCCCTGCATGATGGATGACCAGATCGCGATTAATCGGTCAATTCCGATGAGCGTTGCTTAATAAATTCCCTCGGCCCTTTTTACAAGATGAAATCCATACACATCTTTCCCACAATGCATTGCAATGCTTGCGCCTGTTGAAGAGAGAGAGAAGATTTGACACTGTCGGGTGGAATATGGCGCAAAACAAACATGGCACTATTCCGCTAAAAAAAATAGAAACCACGCTCCAATTATTAATTTTTGAGGCTATTTGCAGATGGGCAATATTTGCTTACAGTGAGGAACTAGAGACTAACAGGATATTAAATAGGAAATGGCAGAGGAAAATGGTTACATCTTTTCGTATGCCTAGACGATGAGACTCGAAATTAAAAAACTGTAAGTTCTATACAAGTACAGATATTGCCTATAAGATCACTGACACACTATTACGTAGATCCTCTCACAATTTCATGACATTTCAGTTGAATAAACAGCCATGAATTTATGACAAATGACCTAGTTTTTGTGTATGCCTATATTTGCATTCACACCAGTCAAAAGAAAAAAAAAAATCCCCTAGAAAAAAAAATGTCAAGGCTTGTCCTAATTTCTCAATTCATCATTATGTCCTAAACTCTGTATACCATATCCTTTTTTATTTTTTTTTTAAGATAGAAAAATGACATATTTGATGTTCATATTTCTCTGAAACAAAATGTGAACTCATAGACTTGACTGATTTCTTTAAATCAGGGCATCTGCATGAAAAGAGATATTACTTTTTATGATGCAATTAAACACCTTCAAAGGAATGGTAGAGAAGTGGGGCATCTTCTTCTTTGGCTCTTTCCTTTATGAAAAGTGTCGTCAAGAGCGACAGTTACAAGAGGGGTACCTCCTCAGCGATGTCAGCCTCTACCCTTCCTCAAATTGGCAAGATGATATTCAAAAAATGGTGTCCTTCAGTTTCTGTCAGCATGGACAGGATTGCATCTGAAGCACAATGTGTGTTGCATAAAAGAGATATACAAAACAGGTATCACTGGAAAAAGAAGACATTTTTATTTTATTTCATTTTATATTTTGGATCAGAAATTTATCCTTTCAAGATTGGCTTAAAGACCTTCACGTGATCATTGGTATTTTCAGCTATTTCAGAATGTTGGCATGAAGGTTTACTATTTGGGAAATGACGTCACTCTTATGACGACATTTTCCAAATAGTATATACTATTTGTGAAATGACGTCACAGTACGCAAAATCTATGCGCGAAATGAAAATTCAGTGGGGCATACGAGAGCTCGAGTGCGCACCATGGGGAACTCTCGCGGTGTCACGGCTACTGCGTTTCTCAATTTCCGATCACTTTGCAGTTTATCCGTACAATGTTTAGTGCCATAAAGCATTCAATAAGACATAAACATGAAATAAAAGAATATTGATTTGGTGTTATTTGACTGATTTATTTTAATAAACAAGGTAAAAACCCACTTCACTTACTCGGCTGATTTACAAAGGGGCCGTGTATCAATCAAGAAAAATATAAAATAAGAAAGTAAAATTCATGTACAAATACATATAAATCTTGATCCAAAATATAAAACAAATATACTCTGCCATAATTTCGAGTTTCTGGTTAAAACTATGGGCCTCGGTGACTCGAATAGTACCATTCACTTCGGGGCTGCGCCCCTCAGTGAATAGTACTATTTCGGAGTCACCTCTTGCCCATAGTTTTAACCAGAAACTCTCAAGGCAAAGTATATTTGTATATTATTTATTGGTATATAAAATACTGATCGGCAGCAAGCTGAAAGGATCAGTTTACAAATCAAACCATAGAATAAGAAGGTGAAAGGGATAGAGCAGTAGTTCCTGCACTTTGTAGGTTGATAAATTTTAAAGCAATATGATAGGTTAAAATAAAGAATGTGATTATTGTTACATAAGACTAAGTCATGTTGTTGATGAATTCAAGCATGCATGGCATGAAAAGTATCATATATGATGATGATGATCTCTCTCTCTCTCTCTCTCCACTCTATTCCTTTCTTTCCACTCTATTCCTTTCTCTCCACTCTATCGCTTCCCCTCTCCTCCATTCTATCTCTCCCCTCACCTCCTCCTCTCTCTCCCCTCCTCCTCTCTCTCCCTCTCCTCCCCCCCCCCCCCCCTCCTCCTCTCCCTCTCTCTTCCCTTACTCTTCCTCCTCCACTTCCCATTCTCCCATTCTGTGTCTGTTTCTATCCTCTGGTCTCTCCATAATTCTATATCTTATTCCATCATTTCCTTCTCTTTCTCTCTCTCTCTCTCTCTCTCTCTCTCTCTCTTTCTCTCTATCCATCACAGAAAGAAAACTGTGAAAATGAGTTGAATGACATGAAAAGTGAAGTGGGTAATATGCAATGTGCAAACTGATCATTCATCACATGCAGGTCATATCACAGAAATAGCCGAAAATGGACTAACCTCTTTTGATTTTTTTTTTCCCTCTAACAATATGCCCAAAATTGCCGTGAGGCGTGTCATTCATGTAAACACTATCATAAATTGCAATAGTGTTAGCAGAGAAAAGGAATTTTGACAAAACATGTGACTTAAAAAAGTGAAGAAGGAAAAGCAGTAGAAAGCAAGAAAAAAATGGAGAAAATAAACTGATCAACGTCAAGTCCCAACCGAGACTACCTAAAATGGAAATGCTACAAGCTTTTTCAACCCTAAGTTATTCTGGAAGGGAGAAAAATCTAAAAGCAAGCATTAGACCCCCTTCAGACTGCCAAACACAACAACTTAAAGTTCCTTTTACACAGCTCAAACATATCTAAAATTTCTATATGAAAAACATATATACATCTGCGAATTCTTATTAAGGAATACTCTAAAATGCAGTTTCTATTCCAGTGTGAATGGCCCCTTCAAAAGAAAGTGTACCATTTCCAGTCCATCTTCACTCTAACACCTGTGCTAAGTAAACAGAACCAAGAAAAAAATTCATAATTTGATGGGCATAGGTAATATCCAGAGATCAATGCTCCCGAAAATTAAAGAAAAGAACTGGATAAGCAGTATTACTTCATGAGACCATTACAGCTTTATTCTAATTCTTCTTTTAAATTGCAATTTTCGAATAGCAGTTATCCTAGCATTTGTTAATTCTATTATGTAGGGGTGAAATTGAAGTGACATACAGGCACATTCCTTGACCGGGCTTGATGTCTGGGGATTTGGAAAGTATTATAGACAAATATGCATTATTTTCTGATTCTTTTATCTTTATTATGATAGTTAGGAGAGTTAGTGTGGACACTGGTGAGAGGTCTCATTGCTGCTAACAAGAAGGTAGGAACTATCTGTCACATGTCTTGGTTTGGGTCTGCCATAACTAAGCGAGACTGCCAGCATGGATGCGGACCGAGCAGAGCAGAGCAGGGCGATGCTTCTTCAGTCCTGCTTTTTACCGCGTCGTTGACAGATGTAAAGGTAACAATGGAAATGAGAAAGCGCTTGGGGGATGTTTATCCCCATTTTCCACAATCTGTAAAATCCATATCGGTTGGATTACAGATGTTTGGCCGAACTGTCAGGAGGAGTAAGGGCAAAGATGATTTTTATGATTTCAAAAGCCGGGGATGTAGGCCTCGTCAGAGCAGCGGCGGTGGAGCTCGCATAGATCACAACGGAGATGGGATCTAGGTAAATTGCTTGTCAGACTTAAAGCAACGCCGAGGCATTTCCAGATCGGTTTAAGCTTACTCTACAAACAATAGAATTAGCCCATCAAGCAAAACACGGTAATCATGACTTCTAATCAGAGAAAACAAAATCCTTTCAATTTTTTCACTTGTTTTTCTTTCTGATCTTTTAAATTTAAAGTCCTGCATCATCTGCATGTACATCACATTTTATGAATATTGCTTTTCTATTAAGGATGGAAGAAAATTAAAATAATGAACAAATTTGAGTGATATCAAATAAACATCATGCTTTGCAAATCAAGTGTATCCTGCAGGCCTAGTGTAATATTACTTGGGGGGACACAGTAATGATTTAAAACATATCATGCCCATTTTGGAGTACTCTGATACTAGTGATAGTTTTTCAGATCCGTATGATGAATACAAATGGGAAAGTGAAATATGAGGGCTGGAGGTGGGGGGGGGGGGCTGACTACTAAGTAACCTCAATGTTTGTAAAATATCAAACATGAGACCAATTGCCATAGTTCTGATGGATGATTCAAATTTCCGTTTCTTCTTTGATTCGATGAAGGAGCATCTTTCCAATCACAGAATGTTGTTAGATCATTTATCTCCCAGCTCAGACCACACATCAGAATCCTCGTGTTGACATAAAAACTACCAAGCATCTGTGAACAGGAAATGCTGACAAAAAAAAGGAGCTGAAGAGAAAGAGCCAAAAAACCCCATAACAATTTACCAATTTTCAATTTATGGCCCTAAACCATGAACTCTCTAACCTCTCACTACTCGGTCTATCATAACCAATGAAACAGCGACATCTTTTTGTGTGCGTCCCCTAGCACATCCACAACAGCTTAGTTTTGATGTGATTATTAAATTATAGATAGCAAAGTGGCTAAATGTTTTTCACAAATGCCACCTTATTTGGCAGCAAATATTACTGCTGACGGACATGAAATTTTGCTCACTTTGCCAGCCTTTTCCGCGTCTTTCTATCGGCATCTTCCTCTTTCTTCTTTCAAGTTCTAGGTCCACGGATCACATCTGTTCCAAAAGTTTCCATTTCAAAAGGTGAAACACGGATCAAATTGGTGAACAATAAATGAGATAAACAGGCCGAAAAAAGAACACTTTCTTTATGATGCCAAGACTTATTAGTCAATTTTGTTACTATTTTAATACTGCATGCATCAGTCACTGTTAATTAACAATTAAAGTAAAATAATCATGTTTGTGGGGTACTTCCAGATAAATGTCATATAAATGTGAAAAATTTACAGAAAATGACGACAGGTGTATTTTGTGTAGTTATCAAGAAAGCCATTTAAATGTCTTTCACACTAAGAATACTCCAATTATTCTGAGATATCCATACAATGTATAATTTTGCCATCGATACACGAAATTCATGCAAAGGCAAGCATATTCTAGCACATCCATGACCAAGGAAGCTACGGGGATGGTGAGTAATTAGGTAAACGTTTCCATCCACCCCCACACACATGAAAATCGCATTTTCATTCATACCTGAAACTAGGTAAATAAAGAAAAATAAAAAAAAAACAAAAAAAAGATCATGCAGTCCTTCAGAAAGGATTCCAAAATGAAACATACTCCCACCCCCCCCCCCACCCACATATTCAGGAGGATGACCTTGAACTTGCTCGCTAGAAACTAGAAGGACATCCAGAGAAAAGTGCTGCTATTGCATGAATGAAAAAATTCTGCAGGAAATATTAGTCAAATCAGGTGAGAAAAATCAATGATAATTTCAGGAGAAAATGACTCAAGATGATATGACAGTTAAGTGAGGTGCGAGAAAACAAAATGCATGCAGATTTGTCCTCTTCCCCTTATGGTTGGAAAAACATTTTCACTCCTCTTTCTCTCGCCCCTCTCTTTCTTTCCTTTAAGAATTCCTCATCTTTGGGGTATTTCTGCCAATTTCACTTTATTAGGCAGTCGATGAGAAGTGGGATGGAAGGAATTTCTGAATATTTGACGTTGTTTCAAGGAGCCGGACAAAAATGAATTCCAAGTTTGTTGCTCTTTCACACACTGGGTGCTCCATGCCACATGCACTAAAGGTTAATGTCACTTCTTTTCAGCAGGCCTACAGGTATACAACATTCAATCATGTGACAGTAAAATATGCAGAATATAGGAAACTGCTACTAAGGAAAATACATTTAAAGAACACATCTTCACTGTCAAAAGTATCTACTTCTCTGTATAATTTTTGTGGCCCACCTTCATAGACACAAAAATTTCTAATGACCTTGGGGGAAAAGCTTTTTTGTTTATGTGCATGTTTTGTCAGTACTGCTCTCCTTTAACTATTGCTTGACAAAAATCACAATGGAAAAAACAACATTACAACAAACACTGAGATACTTTCTTTCTTCCTCAGGGACCTGTTTCATAAAACTTGCTATCAGTAAAAAATGCCACATTTCTGTGACAAATATGCATTCAGCCAATCAGATGAAAGGATTTCAGTAGCTTATTACAACAGTTATTGCAACTTATTATTGGTAACAAGTTTATAAAACGGGGCCCTGCTCTCATGTCAGGTACAGACCAGAAAGACGTTTTTCTGGAAGAAACAAACGAGTTTGAACACTGCACAGATGACATGACATTACAGTCAGATGGTGGTGGTGGTGGTGGTGGTGGTGGGCGAGGGGTAAAATGGTGACAAGAAAGGGGGTCATATCCGCACCCTGCTAGGGGTGATTGAGAGTGATTTTAAAGAGGCTGTCATCACTTGTTGCCCCTGGCGACATGTTACCCTAAATGCCTGGCTAATGAGCCTAGTCTGCTCGTGCAGACTCTGTCGTTTTATCATAAATTTATACAATAGAAATATATGTGATGAAAGGTTATGATTACCCTAAATGCCTTGCTAATGAGCCTTATCTTCTCTCGCAGACTGTTATTTTTTCATAAATGTGCACAATAGAAGTATATGGAGATACGTAGCTGTGATGAATGATTAGGATTACCCTAAATGCCTGCATAATGAGCCTAGTCTGCTCCTGCCATGGATGCTTTTCAAACCAAACTTTTCTCCCTCTTCTTTTCTTCTCTCTCTCTCTCTCTCCCTCTCTCTATCTCTCTCTGTTTTATTTTTCTTCTTCACATATTTCGACATTCACTTCATATTGTCTGTGACCTTCTGCTGCAATGTTTAACCTCAATCACAATCACAACAAAGTGAACAAACCATGGAAATTTATGAAAAATAGAGGAGTATCTTTTTCCACCTTATTTCCAAGTAGTTATTACCATGAAAGATCTCTATATTAAATTTTTCATTTATTTTCTATATCTACAACATTGTTTGTATGGGTAATTGGTTTCTTTACATAAATTTTGAGAATCGTGTGACAAAATAAGACAAATCATTCCATCAGCAACAATGAATTCCTTTCATTATATTAATCCTTTGATATCAATATTATGATATTAATCCTTTTCACGAAGTGATAAGGCTTAAAACCATATTGATTTTCAAAATCATTCATCACAACTAAGTACCTACATATATTTCTTTTGTATAAAGGAGCAATTTATGTCACTAAATCTTTAAGTTGCCTCCTCATCTAAGTCTAAATGTACCACTTGAGGAAAACTATATCAAACATGAACTGTCAATATTCTAAACAAGATCCTTGCCATGGAAAAAATATACCTTGAGTGCCTACTAAACAATTTGCTAGTTAGTTAGTTATGCCGCAATCAATTGAAAAGATGAGCCGTGAATTTTGACACAAGGAAGACGAGGTGGAGCGCCAAATTTTTCTCAGCTATCGATGTATGAGTCACGAGGCGAACATGAAGCAGGTTTGCCTCACAAATCATACTTGTCATATCAAGGCACTTGTACTACATACTCTCAAAACCTATCAGGAAAAACAACAAATATACAGCCAAACCAAAGCCAGGCACAGGAGGAGCAGAAATTGAAAAACAGAAAAGACAAAGATGACAAGAAGATAGGAATTACGTAAATCAATTGGTTTGTAAGCAGGTGTCCTAATTGACAGAGGAAATATGGAGAAGACGAGAAATGAAAATAATAGAGCAGCACCTGGTGACATCACACAATTAGCTGCTCCACCTGTTTTGGGTATCACCCATACATGAATTGCTCAGGCGTGGGAGCAGCCAATAAGAAGGAGTGAATCATTGGTTGTAATTTTGTTCATTGTTGTTTTTTTATTTTAATATCTTCATTAGAACCAGATAAAAAAAAATAACTTGATTTTCTTGATATACTTTTCATTGGCTGTTGCGTCTAGTGAGTGTACATGCACAAAAGTGATTTCACACTGACACTGTCGAAAGGGCCTTTCCATGGTTATTTTCAGAGTTCTGAGGGTGATGCATAGCTGTTACATTTCTGAATGATCAAACAGAATTTCCTACATTTCATCTTTTCATAATGAAACCAATTCCTCCTTTCCTTTAGAGGTTAGTCATTTGTGATCATCTTCAAAAAACAGCATTTCTGCAAAGTGAAGAAATTCTTAATGAAAAATTAAAGGTATTATGACACCACCTCCCCCCCCCCCTCAAAAAACACAAGATAAGGGGGAGAAAGGAAGAATAAGAGCTGTATGATAGGCAAAATGGCAAATCATCATGCAAACATTACATCTTACTTTCTCTAGAGCAAACAGTATCTGGGACAACAATAGGGCACTTGAAATTTCATAAAGATAACCCCTTGGTTTGATTAAACACCCCAAACTCAAACAGCCCCTAACAATGGACACAGTGAACATATATCTTGACCAAACTGTTTTCTCATACTTAGCCTTGTGGCCACAAAAGTCCTTGCTATACTTTAGATCCACACACAGATAGAATTTAAAAAGGAGTGTCCAAAGAAAAGAAAAAGATGTCACTTCCACAGGAGTAAAGTACACAAGATAATATTTGCATTCATACAATGGTGAAACAGTCCCTCCTCGTCCAATGTACATATTTACTTCAATTTACCCTCAAAAGCAGATTTGCAAGAACAAAAGTGAAACTGGTATGGTATATGAATAGATAAAGGTTACATAACAGCCCCTTTTCATGTCTGTATGAGATTGAGATATTCTCATGCAAGACTATTATAAACAAGGTTGAACAAGAAATCACTTGATATTTCCTATTCATCTCTTCCTTATGAATCAAAAGGCAGATCAGGAAACAGCCAAAAATAAGACATTTCCTTTTTGTTAGTTTTTTTTAAATTAAAACAGGAAATGCTACACCTGCACTATACCTTTGATTTGACAAATCTGGGAAGTCATTTTCTATAACCAGAATTTAAAAAAAAAGAAAGAAACTCACAATATTATGAAGACCTATCAGTCAGAAACATTTTTTAAAAAGCTATAAGAGAATCTTTTGAAATTAATTTCATAGGAAATTCCTTATTTTTCCATTAAAACAGAGATGAGTGCAATGTAGGAGGAAACTAGACGACAAAATACTCTGAATATTCTCTTTAACATAGTCTCAAGAAATTTGGAATGTGGAAATTTGCTGAAAGGAACTCATCATTGTCTAAAAAGACAAGATTATTTACTACTTCTTTTGGATGAAAAAAAAACACTACAGCTCTGGGCCCTGTTTCATAAAATCTGTTATCAGTAACAACTGCCACATTTCTATGACAAATTTGTTCTCGACCAATCAGATGCAAGTATTTCAGTAGCTTATAACAGTTATTGCAGCTTGTTATTGATATCAAGTTTTATGAAACGGGGCACTGATGCCATATATCCTGCTGTTAATGATGCTATTAGAAAACAGATAAATGTATTATCCTTATCAATTAAAGCAATATGCTTTCATTATACTATTCATAGGCAAGTCTTGCTGTACGATGATCCCCTCACTGTGTTCAAAGCATGAAATTCAATGATGAAATTAAAATGAACAATCGGATTAATGGCAGTAATTAGTCAGACCTTATTTGATTAAAGCTAACGCAGTGAAGTCACCTAAATTACCTACACTGCAAATTAAAAAGCGGAGCAAGCCTGGCTAGAGACATTATCCATCGCACCGGAAGAAATTTTCTCCTTTTGCTTGTTATGATTAAGTCAGGTAATATTCAGAAAATATTGGAGTTGGAGCCACTTACGGATTGGAAAAGAGTAATCAGGGTTATGGAAGGGGCTTCGTAATCACGGGGGTAACGGTTTAAGAAAAAGCTGCGATTTGCCACGCTCGCTCGATTAGCCCCCGCCTTGAAAGCCATCGTTCATCCGTGTCAAAATGCACTCGGAGAATGGCCGTAATAATTTCATCAATATTTCCATAATTATCGCCTAGCTTTGCAGCTACATGTCTCGCGGAGGGTTAATAATTAACAGAATTAATTCAGGCACATATTCTCTCCCCACAACATACCCAGAATACCAAGGTTTTCTCACGCTTATCTTGTCTAATATGCCAATTTACATTTATTTCCTATTTCTTTGTCCTTTTTTACAAAAGCTCCACTCGACTATCTCATTTCATTAATGGTTCACTGCAACTGTCTATCTTTTACCTTTATTAAAAACCTTGATCCCTTGATTAGTGTAATGCACTGGGGGTAGATATGGACATTTAGTCATTATTTTTATAATGTGACACCAATTTATCTTGGCATTACTGAATACATGTAAATTCAGCATAACATTTTAGGTTGGACTATGATAAACTCATGGCCATTTCAATTACCTCTTTGCAACCTTTTCAGATTATTTGAATTAGCATACAAAAATACTAAACTGATGATATTGCAAAGAATAAAACTGAAGACAAACAAATTATAATCTAGATATATGATGTGATTTTGATGCATATTACAGATCATAGGCCATATTATACAACTGAACATGTAAAAACTATTGGGGTGTTGCAAGAAAGTTGCAATCAATTGCAAATAATTGCTAATTTTGAAACAACCATTCTGATTGGCTAAGGGTCTGCCCTTTTAAGAAGACATTCATGCAGCAATGATTTTGATTGGCCAGTGACAATAAGATACTAATCATCAAACAAAAAAATGTTTTTATAATAAATAAGAAAGAGTGATGAAAATAACATTTCCATCTCAATGTAATGTCTGTTGATTTGTTAAGTTTGTTCATTAATTTTGCAAATTGATTTAAGGTATGAAAACAAATGGGACATTTCTAATTTAACTTCCAAAACATTTTATACACTGTTTATCCCAATTTTTTTTCCCCAAGAACTAGGACAAGTCAATAAATACCTCTGTAATGAAACATTCCTTTAACATGGAACAGTTTATCTCCTTTTTTTTCCAACAAGAAGATAAAAATGGAACAACAGAGAGAGCCGTTAGTCAAGAGTCCATCCACTCCAAAAAAAAGAGAAATATGATTAGCGAGGAGAACGTGTCTCACTCTCTCCCCCATTCCCTTTTTCTCAGCCCCAGTCTCTTGATCCGAGATACCCACTGCTATATGCCTCATCTCCGACCACCACTTAGCCCATCAGTTACTTGATAATAAGTCATAAATATAATTGCAATTAGCTCTGCAGAGCATAAACCCCTTCATGTCTTTCTCCTCAACAAGTGTGAAAACGCGTCTACCCTTCAGATGACAGCGCCCGAACCGTTCGCTGAATAATTCATCTCCAGCTTTCCAGAGGACCGGTATCACAGGCAAAGCGGAGGGGTGCTGAGATGCTCCTTGATGCCCGGCTAACTTTTATGTTATCTTGAAAATACAAGGACAGTGTTGTTGTTTTCAACTGCTCTCTGAATAATAAAAGATATGTGTGATTTGATTCTTTCCAAATTTAGCTCTTTCTGTTTTTTTTTTCTGAAAAACAAAATGTTATTCAAATTAGTAGCGGGTACACTATATACTGCATGACCACTCAATGATGTTCATACTCGTACATGTAGCTATCCTTAATTAAGTGCTTTTTAAAACTGTATTGCCCTTTGTTTAAAAGATAATCAGTATTTATCCTAACAATGTGAATGTCTTCTGGTCCTCACTTTTAATTCTTCATTCAATCTCTGTCACCTTTTTCCATATTCCTTTACTTTTGTCCATCACAGAATTTCCATCCCAGATTTCAGATGTGTGTTCTAATGATACATGCATCATCCTCCATCCAACCAGAAATGCCCCCAATCATCCATCCTCTTGCCCCTCCACTGACTTCACCCCAACGAAAACACCACACGCCTCTCACCCATCACGCCCCGCAACATATGCCAAGCCCCGGGGACACTCTGGACAAAAACAGCCCCAAACTCCTCGACTAAAGAGGCAAGGACTGGAAGATGGTGGCAGAAAATAAAAAGTGAAACATTTTCTCAGCATGGTTGCATCTAAAATGTAGTTAGTCCGTTGTTGCGCAAGGAGCAACAGTTCTTGTACATGTAGTATCGCTCAGCGATAGCATGCCCCATGGCTATGCCAGAGACAATTCTGATGAAGTAAAATGACCTCTAGAGGAAGAGTACGAATCACCTTCCTCACTCATCCCTATCTCCTCGTTTCTTCTCCAAATTACCCTCTCAAAATTAAGAAACTTACTAAATGACCACAGTATTATTGGGCTTTATTACTTTTTAGATGTATTTACTCGGATAAACAAACTTTTCTTCCAGCTGACTCCATCAGAGTCCTAAAAACAACCCAATTTTGTAATATCAAGTTAGCTTTTCCCTCACTCCGTTAAGCCCACGTTATATGAATCACATAGCATCTAACTGTTATCATCAAAAGCACTAAAGAAAACCTTAGGGTTGCTTCAATTCACTGTTACTAACCACCTAAAAGCTGCTTTCTTACCAGTTTGGGTACTTTTGTTTTAAAAGGGTTCAATTTTTCCTTCCCGCTGCCAAATGCCTTATCTCACGCATTACTGAGGCTGTGAAGAGGGGGAACAAAAACACAACAGAACTAGATCATGGCGAAAATTAGATAGATTCCAACCAAGCCTTGACTTTGCGAATGCGTTTACGTCAGCTCATCAACACGATTCTTAATCATTTCTGATTGTCTATTCTAAACACTCTCCATCCTTTTTTCATCTTCCTCATCGTGGTGCGATTATCGGCTGCCGTTGAATAACACAATCAAATTTTCCTGCTTCATTTGGGTATTGATTCCCCAGCAACATGCCTCATGTCCATCTCATTTCCTCAACCTCCAGTCCAACCCCCCTTCCCCCCGCCACGCCCCCACCCTACACCGGACAATCAAGATACATGCATCCTCCTCTGACATCATACGAATAATAACTAACCAATTCATCCTTTCCATAAATTACACTCCAATAAACACATATTCATTAGACTTCCTGATGAGAAATTCCTTGTTGCATAACAGCCTCTAATAAATATTTGTCCCCTATGAAGCTGGACGCTCGGGCGTCCGACCGCCTCGTAATGAGATAAAGGAGTGGACTGCAGTGGTGGAGGGAAAGAAAAATTAATCTTCATTTGTTTGTTAGTCTTTCCAAGCTATGTCATAAAGCCATAAACTCCCTCATAAGCAACAGCATAACAAAGGTAATTCTTATATATCTACTACAAGGTTCTTAGTCATGAGGATAATTTTCACATGTTAAACCTAACTCACATACTTTTCATGAATTGAATCAGATCACAGAGGTTGTAGGCCTACTATCAATATATTGTCATTCTGATTATCTGATTAATTTCATATCTTCATGCAATAATCAAATAATCACCCCAAAAGATCTTGAACTTTATCATTAAAGTACAATGACTTGCCACAAGACAATAAGAATTCTAAATACAAAAAAGGCAGGAAATTGATGGCAGAATTGCATGAAATTTAGCAAAAATATAGAAACACAACTGCATATTCATGACCAAATCCTGTTATTGTTATAAAACCCAAATTCATTGTCATCTATGAATATGAATCAGAAACAGAAGAAATGACAATTAATCTAGCCACTGAGAAGACACATATTGTAAAAAATATTTGCCTGTCAGGAAATTGAATGTTGACTTTTACCAGAATGATGGAATAATCCCTTATGGTATTCACGTATGGCAGCAATACTTCCTTCTTTTATGCCATATGTCATCAATAGGAAATGATTACAAAAGATCATGAGTTTTGTTCCACTCTCTCGCATTACCTCCAAAATGTGAAGTTCAATAAACTACTACTTTTCTAAAACCAACCGGGGGATTGTTTTATAAGCCTTTGTTATTTTTAAGGGCTATCTTAAGGCTGTAATGAAAATTGCAATTCATAGATTTTTCCTTATACATGTACTAATTTCATCTTACTGACGATAATAACCTTTTTATATCATCTTTTAGAGCCAAAAGGCCATTAAATCTGTATAAAATATGTGTTAATGCCCTTCTTGCTGTGAACAAACGATACATGAAATATAACTAACAATGCAGTCTGATCTAGCATTACTACCTTCTTTAGTAGGCAAGTCTTTTTTTTTTAATCCAAACACCTTAAACCTTAACTCCAATAATTCCAGTCTATCAATATCTACATGCCATGATACACTTTAAACAGGTCATATAAAAAAACATTTTGAAAAAGGTTATTTGTAACTTGTGATAAATACAAGTTTACGGCTAGCCCACTGTATACTTCACATATCATAACAAAAATATGCTATGACAATTAATTGTGATGACTTGTAAAGGTTCTCCTCATCAATCACATCATCAATGAACTTGTTTTATGATTCATAAGGCTTCTGTTTCTAAACTGGACATCCTCTTTTTGCTAGGTACTAAGACCATGTCCACTTCATGGTCCATTCAAATACAACAATACAGGCCGACCAGTCATCTAGCCTACATACATGTATAAGATAATCTCTTTAATATCAAGCCATAACATGGCTATGCATATATTAACAATAACCCCCACTCCAACACCCCTTCAAAGGCAAATAGCACAAAACACACCCCCTAAACAACAAAAATATTCCCAAAACCATCTCATTGTGAGGAATCAGTGGTCCTGTTGGGTACATTGCATAATCATACACCCCAGAACCATGGAGACCCATTGTGAATGGACGGACAAAGGGCAGTAAAACCCCCAAACTGACCATTCAGGGCGACCATTTGATTAAGTATGCGTTATGCACCCCAGCTATTCATATCTGTATTTGGCCTGTACCAGGAAATTGACCATTGAATCAACATTGTGGTATGCAATGCTGGG
>CM057158.1:17755682-17776940 GCA_029962745.1 Echinometra lucunter
ATTAAATTATAGATAGCAAAGTGGCTAAATGTTTTTCACAAATGCCACCTTATTTGGCAGCAAATATTATGCTGACGGACATGAAATTTTGCTCACTTTGCCAGCCTTTTCCGCGTCTTTCTATCGGCATCTCCTCTTCTTCTTTCAAGTTCTAGGTCCACGGATCACATCTGTTCCAAAAGTTTCCATTTCAAAAGGTGAAACACGGATCAAATTGGTGAACAATAAATGAGATAAACACAGCCGAAAAAAAGAACACTTTCTTTATGATGCCAAGACTTATTAGTCAATTTTGTTACTATTTTAATACTGCATGCATCAGTCACTGTTAATTAACAATTAAAGTAAAATAATCATTTTTGTGGGGTACTTCCAGATAAATGTCATATAATGTGAAAAATTTACAGAAAATGACGACAGGTGTATTTTGTGTAGTTATCAAGAAAGCCATTTAAATGTCTTTCACACTAAGAATGCTCCAATATTCTGAGATATCCATACAATGTATAATTTTGCCATCGATACACGAAATTCATGCAAAGGCAAGCATATTCTAGCACATCCATGACCAAGGAAGCTACGGGGATGGTGAGTAATTAGGTAAACGTTTCCATCCACCCCCACACACATGAAAATCGCATTTTCATTCATACCTGAAACTAGGTAAATAAAGAAAAATAAAAAAAAAACAAAAAAAGATCATGCAGTCCTTCAGAAAGGATTCCAAAATGAAACATACTCCCACCCCCCCCCCCCACCACATATTCAGGAGGATGACCTTGAACTTGCTCGCTAGAAACTAGAAGGACATCCAGAGAAAGTGCTGCTATTGCATGAATGAAAAAATTCTGCAGGAAATATTAGTCAAATCAGGTGAGAAAAATCAATGATAATTTCAGGAGAAAATGACTCAAGATGATATGACAGTTAAGTGAGGTGCGAGAAACAAAATGCATGCAGATTTGTCCTCTTCCCCTTATGGTTGGAAAAACATTTTCACTCCTCTTTCTCTCGCCCCTCTCTTTCTTTCCTTTAAGAATTCCTCATCTTTGGGGTATTTCTGCCAATTTCACTTTATTAGGCAGTCGATGAGAAGTGGGATGGAAGGAATTTCTGAATATTTGACGTTGTTTCAAGGAGCCGGACAAAAATGAATTCCAAGTTTGTTGCTCTTTCACACACTGGGTGCTCCATGCCACATGCACTAAAGGTTAATGTCACTTCTTTTCAGCAGGCCTACAGGTATACACATTCAATCATGTGACAGTAAAATATGCAGAATATAGGAAACGCTACTAAGGAAAATACATTTAAAGAACACATCTTCACTGTCAAAAGTATCTACTTCTCTGTATAATTTTTGTGGCCCACCTTCATAGACACAAAAATTTCTAATGACCTTGGGGGAAAAGCTTTTTTGTTTATGTGCATTTTGTCAGTACTGCTCTCCTTTAACTATTGCTTGACAAAAATCACAATGGAAAAAAACAACATTACAACAACACTGAGATACTTTCTTTCTTCCTCAGGGACCTGTTTCATAAAACTTGCTATCAGTAAAAAATGCCACATTTCTGTGACAAATATGCATTCAGCCAATCAGATGAAAGGATTTCAGTAGCTTATTACAACAGTTATTGCAACTTATTATTGGTAACAAGTTTATAAAACGGGGCCCTGCTGTCATGTCAGGTACAGACCAGAAAGACGTTTTTCTGGAAGAAACAAACGAGTTTGAACACTGCACAGATGACATGACATTACAGTCAGATGGTGGTGGTGGTGGTGGTGGTGGTGGGCGAGGGGTAAAATGGTGACAAAAAGAAAAGGGGGTCATATCCGCACCCTGCTAGGGGTGATTGAGAGTGATTTTAAAGAGGCTGTCATCACTTGTTGCCCCTGGCGACATGTTACCCTAAATGCCTGGCTAATGAGCCTAGTCTGCTCGTGCAGACTCTGTCGTTTTATCATAAATTTATACAATAGAAATATATGTGATGAAAGGTTATGATTACCCTAAATGCCTTGCTAATGAGCCTTATCTCTCTCGCAGACTGTTATTTTTTCATAAATGTGCACAATAGAAGTATATGGAGATACGTAGCTGTGATGAATGATTAGGATTACCCTAAATGCCTGGATAATGAGCCTAGTCTGCTCCTGCCATGGATGCTTTTCAAACCAAACTTTTCTCCCTCTTCTTTTCTTCTCTCTCTCTCTCTCTCCTCTCTCTATCTCTCTCTGTTTTATTTTTCTTCTTCCACATATTTACATTCACTTCATATTGTCTGTGACCTTCTGCTGCAATGTTTAACCTCAATCACAATCACAACAAAGTGAACAAACCATGGAAATTTATGAAAAATAAAGGAGTATCTTTTCACCTTATTTCCAAGTAGTTCATTACCGTGAAAGATCTCTATATTAAATTTTTCATTTATTTTCTATATCTACAACATTGTTTGTATGGGTAATGGTTTCTTTACATAAATTTTGAGAATCGTGTGACAAAATAAGACAAATCATTCCATCAGCAACAATGAATTCCTTTCATTATATTAATCCTTTGATATCAATATTATGATATTAATCCTTTTCACGAAGTGAAGGCTTAAAAAACCATATTGATTTTCAAAATCATTCATCACAACTAAGTACCTACATATATTTCTTTTGTATAAAGGAGCAATTTATGTCACTAAATCTTTAAGTTGCCTCCTCATCTAAGTCTAAATGTACCACTTGAGGAAAACTATATCAAACATGAACTGTCAATATTCTAAACAAGATCCTTGCCATGGAAAAAATATACCTTGAGTGCCTACTAAACAATTTGCTAGTTAGTTAGTTATGCCGCAATCAATTGAAAAGATGAGCCGTGAATTTTGACACAAGGAAGACGAGGTGGAGCGCCAAATTTTTCTCAGCTATCGATGTATGAGTCACGAGGCGAACATGAAACAGGTTTGCCTCACAAATCATACTTGTCATATCAAGGCACTTGTACTACATACTCTCAAAACCTATCAGGAAAAACAACAAATATACAGCCAAACCAAAGCCAGGCACAGGAGAGGAGTAGAAATTGAAAAACAGAAAAGACAAAGATGACAAGAAGATAGGAATTACGTAAATCAATTGGTTTGTAAGCAGGTGTCCTAATTGACAGAGGAAATATGGAGAAGACGAGAAAGTGAAATAATAGAGCCAGCACCTGGTGACATCACACAATTAGCTTGCTCCACCTGTTTTGGGTATCACCCATACATGAATTGCTCAGGCGTGGGAGCAGCCAATAAGAGGAGTGAATCATTGGTTGTAATTTTGTTCATTGTTGTTTTTTTATTTTAATATCTTCATTAGAACCAGATAAAAAAAATAACTTGATTTTCTTGATATACTTTTCATTGGCTGTTGCGTCTAGTGAGTGTACATGCACAAAAGTGATTTCACACTGACACTTGTCGAAAGGGGCCTTTCCATGGTATTTTCAGAGTTCTGAGGGTGATGCATAGCTGTTACATTATCTGAATGATCAAACAGAATTTCCTACATTTCATCTTTCATAATGAAACCAATTCCTCCTTTCCTTTAGAGGTTAGTCATTTTGTGATCATCTTCAAAAACAGCATTTCTGCAAAGTGAAGAATTCTTGAATGAAAAATTAAGGTATTATGACACCACCTCCCCCCCCCCCTCAAAAAACACAAGATAAGGGGGGAGAAAGGAAGAATAAGAGCTGTATGATAGGCAAAATGGCAAATCATCATGCAACATTACATCTTACTTTCTCTAGAGCAAACAGTATCTGGGACAACAATAGGGCACTTGAAATTTCATAAAGATAACCCCTTGGTTTGATTAACACCCCAAACTCAAACAGCCCCTAACAATGGACACAGTGAACATATATCTTGACCAAACTGTTTTCTCATACTTAGCCTTGTGGCCACAAAAGTCCTTGCTATACTTTAGATCCACACACAGATAGAATTTAAAAAAGGAGTGTCCAAAGAAAAGAAAAAGATGTCACTTCCACAGGAGTAAAGTACACAAGATAATATTGCATTCATACAATGGTGAAACAGTCCCTCCTCGTCCAATGTACATATTTACTTCAATTTACCCTCAAAGCAGATTTGCAAGAACAAAAGTGAAACTGGTATGGTATATGAATAGATAAAGGTTACATAACAGCCCCTTTTCATGTCTGTATGAGATTGAGATATTCTCATGCAAGACTATTATAAACAAGGTTGAACAAGAAATCACTTGATATTTCCTATTCATCTCTTCCTTATGAATCAAAAGGCAGATCAAGGAAACAGCCAAAAATAAGACATTTCCTTTTGTTAGTTTTTTTTAAATTAAAAAACAGGAAATGCTACACCTGCACTATACCTTTGATTTGACAAATCTGGGAAGTCATTTTCTATAACCAGAATTTAAAAAAAAAGAAAGAAACTCACAATATTATGAAGACCTATCAGTCCAGAAACATTTTTTAAAAAGCTATAAGAGAATCTTTTGAAATTAATTTCATAGGGAAATTCCTTATTTTTCCATTAAAACAGAGATGAGTGCAATGTAGGAGGAAACTAGACGACAAAATACTCTGAATATTCTCTTTAACATAGTCTCAAGAAATTGGAATGTGGAAATTTGCTGAAGGAACTCATCATTGTCTAAAAAGACCAGATTATTTACTACTTCTTTTGGATGAAAAAAAAAACACTACAGCCTCTGGGCCCTGTTTCATAAAATCTGTTATCAGTAACAACTGCCACATTTCTATGACAAATTTGTTCTCGACCAAATCAGATATGCAAGTATTTCAGTAGCTTATAACAGTTATTGCAGCTTGTTATTGATATCAAGTTTTATGAAACGGGGCACTGATGCCATATATCCTGCTGTTAATGATGCTATTAGAAAACAGATAAATGTATTATCCTTATCAATTAAAGCAATATGCTTTCATTATACTATTCATAGGCAAGTCTTGCTGTACGATGATCCCCTCACTGTGTTCAAAGCATGAAATTCAATGATGAAATTAAAATGAACAATCGGATTAATGGCAGTAATTAGTCAGACCTTATTTGATTAAAGCTAACGCAGTGAAGTCACCTAAATTACCTACACTGCAAATTAAAAAGCGGAGCAAGCCTGGCTAGAGACATATCCATCGCACCGGAAGAAATTTTCTCCTTTTGCTTGTTTATGATTAAGTCAGGTAATATTCAGAAAATATTGGAGTTGGAGCCACTTACGGATTGAAAAGAGTAATCAGGGGTTATGGAAGGGGCTTCGTAATCACGGGGTAACGGTTTAAGAGAAAAAGCTGCGATTTGCCACGCTCGCTCGATTAGCCCCGCTTGAAAGCCATCGTTCATCCGTGTCAAAATGCACTCGGATGAATGGCCGTAATAATTTCACATCAATATTTCCATAATTATCGCCTAGCTTTGCAGCTACATGTCTCGCGGAGGGTTAATAATTAACAGAATTAATTCAGGCACATATTCTCTCCCCACAACATACCCAGATACCAAGGTTTTCTCACGCTTATCTTGTCATATTGCCAATTTACATTTATTTCCTATTTCTTTGTCCTTTTTTACAAAGCTCCACTCGACTATCTCATTTCATTAATGGTTCACTGCACTGTCTATCTTTTACCTTTATTAAAACCTTGATCCTTGATTAGTGTAATGCACTGGGGGTAGATATGGACATTTAGTCATTATTTTATAATGTGACACCAATTTATCTTGGCATTACTGAATACATGTAAATTCAGCATAACATTTTAGGTTGGACTATGATAAACTCATGGCCATTTCAATTACCTCTTTGCAACCTTTTCAGATTATTTGAATTAGCATACAAAATACTAAACTGATGATATTGCAAAGAATAAAACTGAAGACAAACAATTATAATCTAGATATATGATTGTGATTTTGATGCATATTACAGATCATAGGCCATATTATACAACTGAACATGTAAAAACTATTGGGGTGTTGCAAGAAGTTGCAATCAATTGCAATAATTGCTAATTTTGAAACAACCATTCTGATTGGCTAAGGGTCTGCCCTTTTAAGAAGACATTCATGCAGCAATGATTTTGATTGGCCAGTGACAATAAGATACTAATCATCAAACAAAAAAATGTTTTTATAATAAATAAGAAAGAGTGATGAAAATAACATTTCCATCTCAATGTAATGTCTGTTGATTTGTTAAGTTTGTTCATTAATTTTGCAAATTGATTTAAGGTATGAAAACAAATGGGACATTTCTAATTTAACTTCCAAAACATTTTATACACTGTTTATCCCAATTTTTTTTCCCCAAGAACTAGGACAAGTCAATAAATACCTCTGTAATGAAACATTCCTTTAACATGGAACAGTTTATCTCCTTTTTTTTCCAACAAGAAGATAAAAATGGAACAACAGAGAGAGCCGTTAGTCAAGAGTCCATCCACTCCAAAAAAAAGAGAAATATGATTAGCGAGGAGAACGTGTCTCACTCTCTCCCCCATTCCCTTTTTCTCAGCCCCAGTCTCTTGATCCGAGATACCCACTGCTATATGCCTCATCTCCGACCACCACTTAGCCCATCAGTTACTTGATAATAAGTCATAAATATAATTGCAATTAGCTCTGCAGAGCATAAACCCCTTCATGTCTTTCTCCTCAACAAGTGTGAAAACGCGTCTACCCTTCAGATGACAGCGCCCCGAACCGTTCGCTGAATAATTCATCTCCAGCTTTCCAGAGGACCGGTATCACAGGCAAAGCGGAGGGGTGCTGAGATGCTCCTTGATGCCCGGCTAACTTTTATGTTATCTTGAAAATACAAGGACAGTGTTGTTGTTTTCAACTGCTCTCTGAATAATAAAAGATATGTGTGATTTGATTCTTTCCAAATTTAGCTCTTTCTGTTTTTTTTTTCTGAAAAACAAAATGTTATTCAAATTAGTAGCGGGTACACTATATACTGCATGACCACTCAATGATGTTCATACTCGTACATGTAGCTATCCTTAATTAAGTGCTTTTAAAACTGTATTGCCCTTTGTTTAAAAGATAATTCAGTATTTATCCTAACAATGTGAATGTCTTCTGGTCCTCACTTTTAATTCTTCATTCAATCTCTGTCACCTTTTCCATATTCCTTTACTTTTGTCCATCACAGAATTTCCATCCCAGATTTCAGATGTGTGTTCTAATGATACATGCATCATCCTCCATCCAACCAGAAATGCCCCCATCATCCATCCTCTTGCCCCTCCACTGACTTCACCCCAACGAAAACACCACACGCCTCTCACCCATCACGCCCCGCAACATATGCCAAGCCCCGGGGACACTCTGGACAAAAACAGCCCCAAACTCCTCGACTAAAGAGGCAAGGACTGGAAGATGGTGGCAGAAAATAAAAAGTGAAACATTTTCTCAGCATGGTTGCATCTAAAATGTAGTTAGTCCGTTGTTGCGCAAGGAGCAACAGTTTCTTGTACATGTAGTATCGCTCAGCGATAGCATGCCCCATGGCTATGCCAGAGACAATTCTGATGAAGTAAAATGACCTCTAGAGGAAGAGTACGAATCACCTTCCTCACTCATCCCTATCTCCTCGTTTCTCTCCAAATTTACCCTCTCAAAATTAAGAAACTTACTAAAATGACCACAGTATTATTGGGCTTTTATTACTTTTTAGATGTATTTACTCGATAAACAAACTTTTCTTCCAGCTGACTCCATCAGAGTCCTAAAAACAACCCAATTTTGTAATATCAAGTTAGCTTTTCCCTCACTCCGTTAAGCCCACGTTATATGAATCACATAGCATCTAACTGTTATCATCAAAAGCAATAAAGAAAACCTTTTAGGGTTTGCTTCAATTCACTGTTATAACCACCTAAAAGCTGCTTTCTTTACAAGTTTGGGTACTTCTTGTTTTAAAAGGGTTCAATTTTTCCTTCCCGCTGCCAAATGCCTTATCTCACGCATTACTGAGGCTGTGAAGAGGGGGGAAAACAAAAACACAACAGAACTAGATCATGGGAAAATTAGATAGATTTCCAACCAAGCCTTGACTTTGCGAATGCGTTTACGTCAGCTCATCAACACGATTCTTAATCATTTCTGATTGTCTATTCTAACACTCTCCATCCTTTTTTCATCTTCCTCATCGTGGTGCGATTATCGCTGCCGTGAATAACACAATCAAATTTTCCTGCTTCATTTGGGTATTGATTCCCAGCAACATGCCTCATGTCCATCTCATTTCCTCAACCTCCAGTCCAACCCCCCTCCCCGCCACCGCCCCACCCTACACCGGACATCAAGATACATGCATCCTCCTCTGACATCATACGAATAATAACTAACCAATTCATCCTTTCCATAAATTACACTCCCAATAACACATATTCATTAGACTTCCTGATGAGAAATTCCTTGTTGCATAACAGCCTCTAATAAATATTTGTCCCCTATGAAGCTGGACGCTCGGGCGTCCGACCGCCTCGTAATGAGATAAAGGAGTGGACTGCAGTGGTGGAGGGAAAGAAAAAATTAATCTTCATTTGTTTGTTAGTCTTCCAAGCTATGTCATAAAGCCATAAACTCCCTCATAAAGCAACAGCATAACAAAGGTAATTCTTATATATCTACTCACAAGGTTCTTAGTCATGAGGATAAATTTTCACATGTTAAACCTAACTCACATACTTTTCATGAATTGAATCAGATCACAGAGGTTGTAGGCCTACTATCAATATATTTGTCATTCTGATTATCTGATTAATTTCATATCTTCATGCAATAATCAAATAATCACCCCAAAAGATCTTGAACTTTATCATTAAAGTACAATGACTTGCCACAAGACAATAAGAATTCTAATCTACAAAAAAAGGCAGGAAATTGATGGCAGAATTGCATGAAATTTAGCAAAATATTAGAAACACAACTGCATATTCATGACCAAATCCTGTTATTGTTATAAAACCCAAATTCATTGTCATCTATGAATATGAATCAGAAACAGAAGAAATTACAATTAATCTAGCCACTGAGAAGACACATATTGTAAAAAATATTTGCCTGTCAGGAAATTGAATGTTGACTTTTACCAGAATGATGGAATAATCCCTTATGGTATTCATGTATGGCAGCAATACTTCCTTCTTTTATGCCATATGTCATCAATAGGAAATGATTACAAAAGATCATGAGTTTTGTTCCACTCTCTCGCATTACCTCCAAAATGTCAAGTTCAATAAACTACTACTTTTCTCATAAACCAACCGGGGGATTGTTTTATAAGCCTTTGTTATTTTTAAGGGCTATCTTAAGGCTGTATGAAAATTGCAATTCATAGATTTTTCCTTATACATGTATTAATTTCATCTTACTGACGATAATAACCTTTTTTATATCATCTGTTTAGAGCCAAAAGGCCATTAAGTCTGTATAAAATATGTGTTAATGCCCTTCTTGCTGTGAACAAACGATACATGAAATATAACTAACAATGCAGTCTGATCTAGCATTACTACCTTCTTTAGTAGGCAAGTCTTTTTTTAAAAATCCCAACACCTTAAACCTTTAACTCCAATAATTCCAGTCTATCAATATCTACATGCCATGATACACTTTAAACAGGTCATATAAAAAAACATTTTTTGAAAAAGGTTATTTGTAACTTGTGATAAATACAATTTTACAGCTAGCCCATTGTATACTTCACATATCATAACAAAAATATGCTATGACAATTAATTGTGATGACTTGTAAAGGTTCTCCTAATCAATCACATTATCAATGAACTTGTTTTCTGATTCATAAGGCTTCTGTTTCTAAACTGGACATCCTCTTTTCACTAGGTACTAAGACCATGTCCACTTCATGGTCCATTCAAATACAACAATATAGGCCGACCAGTCATCTAGCCTACATATATGTATAAGATAATCTCTTTAATATCAAGCCATAACATGGCTATGCATATATTAACAATAACTCCCCACTCCAACACCCCTTCAAAAGGCAAATATGCACAAACACACCCCCTAAACAACAGAAATATTCCCAAAACCATCTCATTGTGAGGAATCAGTGGTCCTGTTGGGTACATTGCATAATCATACACCCCAGAACCATGGAGACCCATTGTGAATGGACAAAGGGCAGTAAAACCCCCAAACTGACCATTCAGGGCGACCATTTGATTAAGTATGCGTTATGCACCCCAGCTATTCATATCTGTATTTGGCCTGTACCAGGAAATTGACCATTGAATCAACATTGTGGTATGCAATGCTGGGTTTGGTCTATGCATATACTGTATGTCATAATGTGGGGTCTTGTGATATTATAAAATGAAGGAAGGATTATACCATAAAAGAGGATTACAGGCTGATAAAGAGGGGTACTCAAAGAAAGCAATTTGAATAGATAAGAAAAATAATGAAAAGATGGCTTTTAATCACCAAGTTAATGAATTGGCCATAATGACTCATGGTTAGGACATTTTGACTAATCAAGCTACACAGAAAAGAGAAACATAATTTGTGCAATCACTATCATGAATGTGTGGTTTCTTGTTTGTTAATACAAAATGCTTTGATAATTTTCTAGTATACTATAAATTTGGATAGATCTAACATTTCAGAGAATCTGAGTATAATGAATTGAATCAGTAAAACCCAAATTTTGGTGCCTAATTTTGCAAATGATTATTGCATAGAAAATAGCAATGAATATTTCAGTCATTTTATTAATTCATCAAAATGATACAACTGAAAGAGGATTTCCATTAATATAAGATTTGGTAATAAAATTTTCTGTTCCTCTACACAGTGTCACACAAAAATGAATCTTGAATTTACAATATTTTATTACTTAAAATTTTGCTGTTAATGTCATTTTATCCAGTAATACTTATATCAGAGTCTATTAATTACTTTTAATAATTACTTTCATTGTGGTGGACAAAACTGTACTGTAAATTCTTTCTAAATTGAGACAAGTGAGCAAACCTACTTCTACGTGGCATCACAGTCTCAGGGCCAATACTTATTTCCTTACAAAAAAAAAAAGATCTATCCAAGCAAGTCCAAGAAGACAGATGTTCTCAGCTTTGTTAATTCATTTTATTAATTAACCAGTGAATGCAGCCACATGGTTAACAAACATGTAAACATTCAAAACCTACTGGTACATATGCACTACTGCCTTGCACTGGGCATGTTACTGGCTTCCCTTGCCATTAAAAATCTTTTGAATAATGAACAGATCTCTATCATGAGGACATAATAATTACTTCCAGCAATGGCCACTTAATTGCAGAAAAACATACTTCATATTAAGTGAGTGCTCCTCATCCCATCAACAACATTCTATTCAACAGCACTTACATCAAGAGACAGCATATGGCCATAATCTAAAACTATCTGCAGTGAAAGAATCAGATGTTACATGAGATAAAGCCAATTATTTGCTAATTATGAAGTGCCTTCCGTACTGGACGGTTTTCTATAATTTCAAGCCAATGATTGTGTTTTATGTAAATGTGCTCATCAGACCTTAGCTATATAGCAATGGATATATCAATAGAAATTGTATATGACTAATTATTCTTAGAGTTTACACTCGTCATAGGCGGGTCATCTTTTCGCTCTGTCAAATTAAAACCTTCCTATTTCCACTTAATCTCTAGATGAAAATGCACTTATATCTGCATGACTGGACTAATGGCAATTAGTAATTAATCAACGTGAGAACAAAAAGGTCGCATTTGCCCTTTCCCCCCCCCCCCCCCCACGATATCAACAAAATAGACAGCATGCGAAAGATGACAACAATATGAGAACAAAAGGATCTCATCTTCCCCTTTCCCCTATAACACACAAAAGATAGAGCAACAGAAAGAAGAGGACTAAAAAGAGATAATTGTTCCATGACCGACATCTCTGGTGGTCACTCTCTGAGTGGTCACTTTAACTGCAACATATCAAACTGACCATTGGTATTGTATACTTGTAAATGGACATTGTCCACAGTAGCTTAAAGGGTTTCCTTCCAAGAAAATACCAAGCTTTTCCTGAAATGATGGATGTGAGGGTGTCAGTGACCCCTGAGAAAACACATTAGAACTGTTTGAGTTTGTAGATTTGGGTTTCTACAAATGATGTATTCAACCAAAGCATCTGTTTGAATTTAATCTACAAGGAAAATCAATGAATAAATACACATATCATCCCTGGCAGATGATAGCTACATGTACACATACATATATGACAAAAAAAGGGCTTTGTAAGTAATTTCAAAAGCTTTAGTTATGCATCAAAGACAAAGATATTTCTCACTCATTGTTGTCTTACCAGGAAATATGTATTTACCACAGAGAAAGAGGATATAGGTGAACCTCCCATAAACAAAATCAGTATACTAATTGGGTACTTCAAGGAATTCAAGCAATTTCAATTCACACATTGAAGTTAGCTTGAGATGACTATACTTCCTGTTACATGTGTTGCATAACAATCCCATGTGGAAAACAAAAGGAGTGGGCAGAAAATCTGTTGCAGAAAATCATTGTTACTCATATGACCATTGACAATTCATTGAATCATCTATAAAAATGGAAAATAAATTAATTATTAATGGTAGTGGTCAAATAATAGGTTCTTGTTTGTTATTTCTTCCCTTATTTACAACTATACACGACAATAATGGCCTTAAACCATAATCTATACTATGGGCATATGTCTCATTACAACCCCCCCCCCAAAAAAAAAAAAAAAAAACCTGAAAGTCTCGTAACTGTGTAGAAAGTTTCCATTTCTTTACTTAGCTATGACTAGTACAATTTACTTTTTAAATATTTCATCTCAGAAAGAGAAAGAGAGAGAGAAATAAGGGATATATCAAATAAAAAAAACTGCTGTTTAGGCATACCTTGAGGATAAAAAATAAAATCCTCAAATATACTTAATTATTCAAAAAGTACGCTTTAAATGTCTGCTGGCCAAAATTGGAGAAAACACTTTTTACAAAATCTTTCCTTACAAAAAGTAGTATGATTTTTTTCTTTCTATCTCATTCTATCTCTCTCTCTCTCTCTCTCTCTGTTTCTCTCACTCTCTCTCCTTTCACTGTATTGCTCACACTTTTATGTTCTCTTATTTGTAATTTCTTCTTTTCAATTCTCCAAATTCTCCGAGAACCTACCCCTTGACAGTCTCACGGCTTGGAGGACATTTCCATAATCATAAATATTTTCTCAGCAGTTGACAATCGTCGGAGTATAGCCTGAACCCAGCTCTTCTAAAATCCTTTTCTCCAGACACCTTTAGCCCGGCTAGAGAAAGAAGTAGCGTAATACATACCTGAACAAAAACAGAGCGTAACTGAAGACAATAGGCAATCTTTTGTGCGCAAAGAAAAGTCTGGAGGAAATTGACACCATCTCAAAATCAAATTTCATACTGTTTTTCATGCAATTTTGCTAGCCCAACTCACATTTAATCGCCAAGGGTTACGAAAGAAGCAATAGCGGCCACAATGAGGATTAGCGTGAAACTTTCATCCAGTATTCTGGGGTGTTGTTGAGTATGAGATAGGAAAAGAGGAGTGCAGAAAAACCAATGTTCCTTCGGAGTGGAACACTTGGACATAGATGCCTCGTCTGCATCGCTCAGAAAGGGAAAAATGAGGAGGAAAAATAAACAGATTGGTGAGGGCGAATATTAAGCTTTTTATGGAATAAAGCTATGAGAAGGGTAATATAAACAAAAGTATTGTTGTATCAGGAGCTGACAATGGGGTCCTGTGGCACCCCCGGAGTCAGAATGGAATATGAGTGACACCGGTTCCAAGACCTGGGAGGAGAGCAGTGAGGTGCAGAGGGGAGGATGGTGATGGTGGTGGTGGTGGTGGTGGTAGAGGAAAGCTCTGGTAGAGAGATCTTCCCTCTGAGATTGCAGGAAGATAGAGATGGATGGAAGGGAGGGAAGATGAAAACAGAGAAATATAGTTTGTAGCACAAGGAAATGCAATGAGTACAAAGAAGGAAATCAAAGACTTGAACCTTGAGGGCAGCACAAAGATGGCAAAAACAGGAAATGGATAGAAATTTATCGAGTCATGTCAAAACAAAAGTCAATAAATGATATAGAGAAGAAGAAACTGTACAGTAATTAATCACTATCAAGACATAAGGATAATGATATGAGTTAACCCCCTTATGGCTCTGAACAGAGGATATACATTATGAAATTATTACAAATGACTACCCACAATAGATGGCCACACGTCAAGAATTAATCATCAAAACCAATGAGTAATGGAGTAGAGGACAAACAGGTCAAGGGAAGATTAAAAAACAAGAAATACAAAGATGGAGATGTGCAAAATTACCAGATTCTAGTGAATTCACCTAGAAAATAAAGATAAGTTCCTATATCAAGAAGTCTTGGAACATCCCCCCCCCCAAAAAAAAAAGGAAAGGAAAAAGGAAAGAAATTACATGGCATTGTAGCAAATGCTGGGAACGGTGGAATGAAACATATCAAAACGAGATGGAAAAAAAAGGCAAAACAGTTGGAGGAAAAGAAAGAAAGAAATCATGAGAGCAGAGTGTAATTAGAGATGGAAAATTGTTTGATGCCTGGGAGAGGTAGGGCTAACAAAGAAGTAGAGCAGCAAACGATCACAACGAGAAGCTTTCCTTGGGAGCGATGTATCGACGCACAAAGAACAAGACGACCAAAGACTGCCCGGTGACTTTCCTCCCCTCCCAACCCTCGGATATTGAGTAAAGGAATTTGTCGCTTATTACACTAGAAAAGCGGGGAGACATATGACACCGAGTCCAATAGCCAACTTATCAATATTGCTTGCAATTATTTCATTTGTGGGGGGTTGGGTTACAACCCTCCTTTAGTCTCTCTCGAATGTTCTGATTTTCTTTGGCCCTTCAAGGGAAATTATATGATCTGCGTTCTTTGTGCACTCCAGGCGAGCTGGGTTTTTAGAAAGATTGATAATATGGAAAAAAAAAAAAAAAGGTGTGCATCTTCTCTCTTTCCTGAGTGAGAAAATTGAACAGCATTTCTTGTTGTTTTCATGAAAACACAACCTCTGGGACAATTGCAATCATATATGAAAAAAGCAGGATTTTATTGGATTGCAAAAACTGTGCCCAGAGTTCTCAGAAAAGTTTCCATTTGATTTCAGAGTGATAAACAGAACTAAACAGAAACAACAAAAAAGTGGATGACTGATGGTTATGATTTCTAAGATACTAAAAGGGGGCTTTAAGATTTTTAATGACTAAAATTGAGAGGACAGACAAAAACAGAAATAAGAGGCGATGAGTAAGAATTGTGTTTGAATATCTGATACTCTGTGATAGCTTTTGATTTCCGAAATGTTATGAATATTTGGCAAGGGATGACAGACGCTGGATTGCACATATGGCTTCTCCCTCGACACTTGGCGCACCGGGACGCACATATATGACAAATATTGTGACATGGCAGTCATTGCGTATTTATGAGAGCCGCTCTTGACTTGAATCAAAAAGCAACAAGTGTTGTTACAATCCGTGCCTAGAATAACTGTTTTTCTTGGATGAAACCAAACGAGGCACTTGGCGGAGCAGAAATGTGTCAACGTACCAAGCGCCTTGACAATGGAAAAAAGGAAAACCGGTGAGAATCGAAGACGAGATAAAAATTTAATGGCATGGGAAAAGAGGTTCGGTGTAACAGTGTCCAACCCGTCATCTCCAGTTGCTTCCGAATGAATAATTGAGCGGGGCGCAACGTAAAGAAATCTGTGCTCCGCAGAGAGGACGATTTGAGAGGGGAAGGAGAGACGCTGGTTTGCAAGGAGTGCAGAAAGAGGAAAAAACAGACGTTGGTAGCGAGAGTTGACATGAATTCATGTATAGGTATCTTATCATCCAGAGAAAAGAGAGATGGGGGTAAAAGGAGAAGTTCTTGCCGATGCACGGGAGAGAGAGAAAAAACAGTGGAGTTGGAAAAGCGGTGTTCCGCATCAATCGGGGAACACAGAGGGGAGAAGTGTATTCGGTGTCAAATGAAGAAAGCATGAACTGCCCTCTTGTCGGAGATTGGATCTCGTGTCAATCAGAGGACGAGAGGGGAGAGAAAATAAAAAACAGACCCTTGTTGAATTGGAGATTTTGTCTTTACGTAAGGGAAGACGAAGGGGGAGAAAATGACGGACGTCTGTTCAATAAACTGGAACGGTTCAATATATATGACAACCTCGGCGCTCCCATCTCACCTCTTCTCCTTTCTCTGGTTAAGATTCTAATGGCAACAGTTATAATTCAATATTCCCTCCCCTCTTCTCCTTCCTGCTTCACAACTCTTGTTCCACACCCAAACTCTAGAACCGAGATGTTCCAGTCCAAGCAACAATGACTTCATCCTCGGTGTCGATTTGCCGACTTACTTTTCTCCAATATTCCCCACAACAATTTCCTTCTCGTTGGACAAAATATTGCTCTTGATTTGATCTGCCTTGGTCCCAAACTAATACCTACTATTCACTAGAGAAGACAAGATTGACTGAGGTTCTTAATTTAAAGTGGAGTAAATTTCTCTTTTCAACCAGAAGCTGTTCAAGGCACAATTACAAAATTAATTTTCACAAGTAAAATTATGTTTACATAAGAAGAGTATTCCCCATGAAAAATGACTCACACTGTTTTCCAATCATACCAGACTTGGCTATTTTCGTGAAAACTTCTCTCAATATTTCAACGTTGCCCAATGAGGGCCTATTTTAATCATGAGACCACAGCCCCTCCCTGAAGAAAGGAACACTGAACTGCATAAAGTAGGAGATAATTTACTGCCCTTGCTGAATACAGCAAGATCTAATCCAATACATCAGTAATCTTGCCATTTTTTAATAAATCACAGGTGCTGTATAATCCAAGTCTCCCGGGATTGTACCTATGATACAGCGAGTGATATAATGATATACAGACACACGAAAGGTGTGTGGTTTCCACGGCGATCGGCGTCTCTCGACGAAGGAGGACATGATTCTTGTATGCATCATTTCGTTGTCAAAACTACTCCCCCCTCTATAAATCAGAAACTTAACCCTACATGAGGGGAAAGAAGAAGACTACTATGATAATCAGGGAAAATTTGTGGCAAACCATATTTCCGTCTACTCTCTCTATATACCCCGCCATCTCCTCGCTTCTTAACTTTGTCATCGCGCAGCTCTCCCAACGATTTACAGCTAATCAGCCTCTGATTTCCCACGAGTGGCATTTCGCTTATTCTGCGCAAATTTTCAAAATTGTCCACTTACGCTCCCTGCCCCAGTCTCCGGGCTATTCCACGTACAGAGATGGAGGAGGCATGGGCAGAGAAAAAAATACATGAGAAATTCTAGATATCGTTCATAAATCATAATACCTCCTCCTCTGGAGGGGGACTGATCGACAAACTTCAAACCAAATTTAGAACATCACTCTTCTGCCCTCACAATACAGAAATGAAAAGAGATGAAACACATAAGGAATAGTTCCTCTATTCCTGCCCAATACTTCTCATCGCTGAGGGTCCCAATTTGATCTCCAAAGATGGAAGTCGATCGTGGCTATGATGAAGCAAAGAAAGAAAAAAAGGCGGTTCTTCCATGTATCTGAAAATAGTTTGAAGCATTTGCCTGGTTAATTTGGAGGATGGCCTAATGCCATAAAATAGCTGATATGACCTGACAGATCAAATGATCCCCCAGGAAAATAATTTCAAAATCAGATTGACCTGAATTTAGTGAACTGTCTCTTCTGGTGAGTGTGGCATTACCCTTGCTAAATCTAATGATCATCCCTAAGTTCAACACCCTATTTTCTAAACTTCCAATCCTGACAATCCAGAGCTTATCGCTGACCCGATGCAAATCACACCGCAGAGGAAGATGTGGGCAGACGAACTGCTAGGCAATACTGCCCTCTGTGCTAAGAAGCACACAAAAACAATCTAATAAATTATAGTGGTCTAATGTGTTTCTACCAGGACTTTCAAATGCATTCTTGCATTTCATGTAAACAGAAGTAGTTGAAACAAAAAAACAAATACAATTCTTTTATTTTCCTAAATAAAATTTAGATGACAGTGTCAGGCATATGAAAATAATCTCCTCCTTTAGGCATCATGATCCATTTGTTTTGTTCCTTCTCCAGAATCCAAAGAACAATATTATTCCAAAAGGTGGCTACCTATCCTTCCTCATGAAGGAGTTACAACCTATACCAATATCTTCAATTACAGAAAGGGCAATTTTCAAGGAAGGAGGGGGGGGTGATGGTTGTGAATTAAGTATAACCTATATCTTCCCATAATCATTCACACACACACACACACAGAGTGGCAGGAATTCAAGAAATGATATGCTCTACCCAAGCAAATACCTCACACTTGTCTTCGCACAGGAAGTGAGCGAGTAAAACGGGGAGGGGAACGTAATTGTGAAATTAATTTGCAATTTGGCGATGATTTCGATCTTGATAAGGAATTGGCGACTCCTGACTCTCATTATACAATCGAAAGCTTGAAGCTGTTTTCAAGATATGGGTAATTTGAATGCATAATAATATGACAAAATAGTCGACTATCTGAATCAATACTGACAGATGAAGAACTTTATTTGTACTTAAAGTGCACAAATGCTAAAGTACTGCACCCTTTGATTATATCTCTTAGTTTATGAACAAAGGATGACAGTGGATTATGTCATTTGATTATTGATCATTTAATCATGTTCTATGAGAAGAAAGACTATGGGGTGACACAATCAACCAATACAAAAATAAAAACCATTTTTTTTTTTCAGAGACAAGTGATATACATATTTATACCAGTGTACAAGTCTGGACATGATGATGAGCACCACAGGTATATGTATTAAAATGTATTGTCTAGTACAATGCAAATTATGATTAATAACAGAATACTAAATTCTTCCCACCCTTATTTGTGACATCTCTGGCCTTCAGTTTTAACCTCACTTCCTGATAACTTTTGATAAAAATTGTGAACAGACTTTCATTTCTAATCCAAACAAGACTGAACCAGTTGATACATATGTATCTAGGTATGTATGTATGTATGCATGTACACTGTACATATGCTTACTTTCTCTTCTTTTTTTTTTTAAACAGATTTTTGCTTTTGAAAAAACATTGACATTATTCCAGACATTTAAAATCTGATTCTTCACAACCTGATTTAGGTATGATTACATTACAAGACTTATTTTTAGACAGTCAATTGTATTCCTTTTGAAGTTTAATAATACATGTAAAAAGGCAAATGTGCAGACTTCTTACAAATGCACAATAGGGCTATCCTCTTGAGTGTTATTTCAGCATTTACTTGAAAATCTCTACTCACTTTCTTAATACAATTCCACTAATGTTCTACTGAAAGCTGACTCATTTTAAAGATGTAATAAGTTGTTTGGAGGATTCTTTCCACTTTCTTCTTGAAAAAAAAATCGCAATGATTGCGACCTTGGGGTCAAATGGAGAGACAGCTTAAGGTAAAGCCGCATTTACCGCAATATTTCTAAAAGGGATTACCAAACCCAAAGTCCCAATCATTGCAGATGACAACATTAAAGAGAAAATACAGTCTGTTTGGAACTAGAAAGCTGTTAACTCATATGCTTCAACACACAGTTAATGCCCTTCTAGCTCTGAACAGACGATATTTCGCCTTTGCTCTGACTGAAAAATACCCCAATATAAAAAAATTCCCCCAAAAAGCAACCATTTTCAATTAAAAAAGAATTCATGTTCTATAATTAGTTTCTTTGATTGAAAAAAAACGAAACATATTTTCCTAAATCGGCATGTCATACTGCATACCTATATTGGAAGAGGGAAGGCAATGAAGTGATTTATTGACAGGAAGGTGGGTAAAAAGCTTGAAAAGCAGAGCAATTCAAAGTCATTACGGACTGATTTAAAATGAAACCAATCGCAAAAATGGGACTTACTAAATTGCTCAAGGTTTCTCTATTTAGGCAGACAAAATGGGACTAAAAGTCTGATAAATTTCAATTGATGAAATGCTCACTTGTTTGCAAATCGAATTTCTAAAAGTAACAAATTGGAACAACAGTATTCGGTGATTACTACACAAATGCATTCAATCAGTGACTAGATTGAGCATAATTATGCTGACCACTGAACAATTTGAGACAATTTCATTATCCTACTTTCTTTCATAAGTTTAGGTATATTATCCTAGATTTCCTCTTGATCAGCATATTGCTAGTTTTAAGAGAGAAATTGGTACAGCGATCTTGAAATCATTTGTTGCATTTCACCTAGAGGCAATAAGGCAAACTCCAGATATAATGAAAAAGAACAATATCCCAACCTCCTTCTCAACCACAGCACTTGAGCAAGTTCATCGCTCTTCATGGCCCGCTCGTCATCGCAGTCGGGTGGCCTTTGTAATATCTCTATTATAACAGCGCCGCAAATATTTATCTGCGTTTAGAGCCACACGCCAAGGAACAAATCCAATACTCGCCGCCGTGTTCACCGTCCACCCAACGTGTTGGAGGGAGATTAGACGGCCACGATGATGCGCCAATTACGCCGGAGCCTCCTCAGGGATCTCCGCAATTTTTTCGCAATAAAATTCATTCCTCATGATGCTTCTGCCCAGACTATGAATCACCCATCGTACTGCTCCAGCATTCTCTCCATCGCCAAATAAGAAAAAAAAAGTTTATTCCAATTTTCTTGCTGGATATTCCCACTTCCAGACCAATATTTCATCAATTCATCAAAAGGTCGTTATTTTTCATCTCTCCCCGGCTACATTCTGAGGATGAAATCGAGAAATGGATGAGACGAGATGAGACCAACATCGAATGATGAAGCTCATACCACGATATAAGAACTCATCATCAGGGCAAAAGTGCAACAGGTTTCTGCATGAAGGCAAAATGAAGACTAAGAAGATTTTTGAAAAGCATTGCCAATTCAATACAATGATGAGATTTTCATCCCCTTCTTAGAATTTTGCCATTTTTAGCTCTATGTGTTCACTGGATCAAATTTGACTTCATCATCAAAAGAAATTACTTCTCCAAATGATTGATTCTCCTGTCTTGACTTTCGCACCACCAAAAATGTTGAACTGATATTACATAAGAAAA
>CM057158.1:17777440-17828080 GCA_029962745.1 Echinometra lucunter
GTTTTATGTAAATGTGCTCATCAGACCTTAGCTATATAGCAATGGATATAGAAAATAGAAATTGTATATGACTAATTATTCTTAGAGTTTACACTCGTCATAGGCGGGTCATCTTTTCGCTCTGTCAAATTAAAACCTTCCTATTTCCACTTAATCTCTAGATGAAAATGCACTTATATCTGCATGACTGGACTAATGGCAATCAGTAATTAATCAACGTGAGAACAAAAAGGTCGCATTTGCCCTTTCCCCCCCCCCCCCCACGATATCAACAAAATAGACAGCATGCGAAAGATGACACAATATGAGAACAAAAGGATCTCATCTTCCCCTTTCCCCTATAACACACAAAAGATTGAGCAACAGAAAGAAGAGGACTAAAAAGAGATAATTGTTCCATGACCGACATCTCTGGTGGTCACTCTCTGAGTGGTCACTTTAACTGCAACATATCAAACTGACCATTGGTATTGTATACTTGTAAATGGACATTGTCCACAGTAGCTTAAAGGGTTTCCTTCAAGAAAATACCAAGCTTTTCCTGAAATGATGGATGTGAGGGTGTCAGTGACCCCTGAGAAAACACATTAGAACTGTTTGAGTTTGTAGATTTGGGTTTCTACAAATGATGTAATTCAACCAAAGCATCTGTTTGAATTTAATCTACAAGGAAAATCAATGAATAAATACACATATCATCCCTGGCAGATGATAGCTACTGTACACATACATATATGACAAAAAAGGGCTTTGTAAGTAATTTTCAAAAGCTTTAGTTATGCATCAAAGACAAAGATATTTCTCACTCATTGTTGTCTTACCAGGAAATATGTATTTACCACAGAGAAAGAGGATATAGGTGAACCTCCCATAACAAAATCAGTATACTAATTGGGTACTTCAAGGAATTCAAGCAATTTCAATTCACACATTGAAGTTAGCTTGAGATGACTATACTTCCTGTTACATGTGTTGCATAACAATCCCATGTGGAAAACAAAAGGAGTGGGCAGAAAATCTGTTGCAGAAAATCATTGTTACTCATATGACCATTGACAATTCATTGAATCATCTATAAAAATGGAAAATAAATTAATTATTAATGGTAGTGGTCAAATAATAGGTTCTTGTTTGTTATTTCTTCCCTTATTTACAACTATACACGACAATAATGGCCTTAAACCATAATCTATACTATGGGCATATGTCTCATTACAACCCCCCCCCCAAAAAAAAAAAAAAAAAAAACCTGAAAGTCTGTAACTGTGTAGAAAGTTTCCATTTCTTTACTTAGCTATGACTAGTACAATTTACTTTTTAAATATTTCATCTCAGAAAGAGAAAGAGAGAGAGAAATAAGGGATATATCAAATAAAAAAACTGCTGTTTAGGCATACCTTGAGGATAAAAAATAAAATCCTCAAATATACTTAATTATTCAAAAAGTACGCTTTAAATGTCTGCTGGCCAAAATTGGAGAAAACACTTTTTACAAAATCTTTCCTTACAAAAAGTAGTATGATTTTTTTCTTTCTCTCTCATTCTATCTCTCTCTCTCTATCTCTCTCTGTTTCTCTCACTCTCTATCCTTTCATGTATTGCTCACACTTTTATGTCTCTATTTGTAATTTCTTCTTTTCAAGTTCTCGCAAATTCTCCGAGAACCTACCCCTTGACAGTCTCACGGCTTGGAGGACATTTCCATAATCATAAATATTTTCTCAGCAGTTGACAATCGTCGGAGTATAGCCTGAACCCAGCTCTTCTAAAAATCCTTTTCTCCAGACACCTTTAGCCCGGCTAGAGAAAGAAGTAGCGTAATACATACCTGAACAAAACAGAGCGTAACTGAAGACAATAGGCAATCTTTGTGCGCAAAGAAAAGTCCTGGAGGAAATTGACACCATCTCAAAATCAAATTTCATACTGTTTTTTCATGCAATTTGCTAGCCCAACTCACATTTAATCGCCAAGGGTTACGAAAGAAGCAATAGCGGCCACAATGAGGATTAGCGTGAAACTTTCATCCAGTATTCTGGGGTGTTGTTGAGTATGAGATAGGAAAAGAGGAGTGCAGAAAAACCAATGTTCCTTCGGAGTGGAACACTTGGACATAGATGCCTCGTCTGCATCGCTCAGAAAGGGAAAAATGAGGAGGAAAAATAAACAGATTGGTGAGGGCGAATATTAAGCTTTTTATGGAATAAAGCTATGAGAAGGGTAATATAAACAAAAGTATTGTTGTATCAGGAGCTGACAATGGGGTCCTGTGGCACCCCCGGAGTCAGAATGGAATATGAGTGACACCGGTTCCAAGACCTGGGAGGAGAGCAGTGAGGTGCAGAGGGGAGGATGGTGATGGTGGTGGTGGTGGTGGTGGTAGAGGAAAGCTCTGGTAGAGAGATCTTCCCTCTGAGATTGCAGGAAGATAGAGATGGATGGAAGGAGGGAAGATGAAAACAGAGAAATATAGTTTGTAGCACAAGGAAATGCAATGAGTACAAAGAAGGAAATCAAAGACTTGAACCTTGAGGGCAGCACAAAGATGGCAAAAACAGGAAATGGATAGAAATTTATCGAGTCATGTCAAAACAAAGTCAATAAATGATATAGAGAAGAAGAAAACTGTACAGTAATTAATCACTATCAAGGAATAAGGATAATGATATGAGTTAACCCCCTTATGGCTCTGAACAGAGGATATACATTATGAAATTATTACAAATGACTACCCACAATAGATGGGCCACACGTCAAGAATTAATCATCAAAACCAATGAGTAATGGAGTCGAGACAAACAGGTCAAGGGAAGATTAAAAAACAAGAAATACAAGATGGAGATGTGCAAAATTACCAGATTCTAGTGAATTCACCTAGAAATAAAGATAAGTTCCTATATCAAGAAGTCTTGGAACATCCCCCCCCCCAAAAAAAAAAGGAAAGGAAAAAGGAAAGAAATTACATGGCATTGTAGCAAATGCTGGGAACGGTGGAATGAAACATATCAAAACGAGATGGAAAAAAAAGGCAAAACAGTTGGAGGAAAAGAAAGAAAGAAATCATGAGAGCAGAGTGTAATTAGAGATGGAAAATTGTTTGATGCCTGGGAGAGGTAGGGCTAACAAAGAAGTAGAGCAGCAAACGATCACAACGAGAAGCTTTCCTTGGGAGCGATGTATCGACGCACAAAGAACAAGACGACCAAAGACTGCCCGGTGACTTTCCTCCCCTCCCAACCCTCGGATATTGAGTAAAGGAATTTGTCGCTTATTACACTAGAAAAGCGGGGGAGACATATGACACCGAGTCCAATAGCCAACTTATCAATATTGCTTGCAATTATTTCATTTGTGGGGGGTTGGGTTACAACCCTCCTTTAGTCTCTCTCGAATGTTCTGATTTTCTTTGGCCCTTCAAGGGAAATTATATGATCTGCGTTCTTTGTGCACTCCAGGCGAGCTGGGTTTTTAGAAAGATTGATAATATGGAAAAAAAAAAAAAGGTGTGCATCTTCTCTCTTTCCTGAGTGAGAAAATTGAACAGCATTTCTTGTTGTTTTCATGAAAACACAACCTCTGGGACAATTGCAATCATATATGAAAAAAGCAGGATTTTATTGGATTGCAAAAACTGTGCCCAGAGTTCTCAGAAAAGTTTCCATTTGATTTCAGAGTGATAAACAGAACTAAACAGAAACAACAAAAAAGTGGATGACTGATGGTTATGATTTCTAAGATACTAAAAGGGGGCTTTAAGATTTTTAATGACTAAAATTGAGAGGACAGACAAAAACAGAAATAAGAGGCGATGAGTAAGAATTGTGTTTGAATATCTGATACTCTGTGATAGCTTTGATTTCCGAAATGTTATGAATATTTGGCAAGGGATGACAGACGCTGGATTGCACATATGGCTTCTCCCTCGACACTTGGCGCACCGGGACGCACATATATGACAAATATTGTGACATGGCAGTCATTGCGTATTTATGAGAGCCGCTCTTGACTTGAATCAAAAAAGCAACAAGTGTTGTTACAATCCGTGCCTAGAATAACTGTTTTTCTTGGATGAAACCAAACGAGGGCACTTTGGCGGAGCAGAAATGTGTCAACGTACCAAGCGCCTTGAAAATGGAAAAAAAGGAAAACCGGTGAGAATCGAAGACGAGATAAAAATTTAATGGCATGGGAAAAGAGGTTCGGTGTAACAGTGTCCAACCCGTCATCTCCAGTTGCTTCCGAATGAATAATTGAGCGGGGCGCAACGTAAAGAAATCTGTGCTCCGCAGAGAGGACGATTTGAGAGGGGAAGGAGAGACGCTGGTTGCAAGGAGTGCAGAAAGAGGAAAAAACAGACGTTGGTAGCGAGAGTTGACATGAATTCATGTATAGGTATCTTATCATCCAGAGAAAAGAGAGATGGGGGTAAAAGGAGAAAGTTCTTGCCGATGCACGGGAGAGAGAGAGAAAAAACAGTGGAGTTGGAAAAGCGGTGTTCCGCATCAATCGGGGAACACAGAGGGGAGAAGTGTATTCGGTGTCAAATGAAGAAAGCATGAACTGCCCTCTTGTCGGAGATTGGATCTCGTGTCAATCAGAGGACGAGAGGGGAGAGAAAATAAAAAACAGACCCTTGTTGAATTGGAGATTTTTGTCTTTACGTAAGGGAAGACGAAGGGGGAGAAAATGACGGACGTCTGTTCAATAAACTGGAACGGTTCAATATATATGACAACCTCGGCGCTCCCATCTCACCTCTTCTCCTTTCTCTGGTTAAGATTCTAATGGCACAGTTATAATTCAATATTCCCTCCCCTCTTCTCCTTCCTGCTTCACAACTCTTGTTCCACACCCAAACTCTAGAACCGAGATGTTCCAGTCCAAGCAACAATGACTTCATCCTCGGTGTCGATTTGCCGACTTACTTTTCTCCAATATTCCCACAACAATTTCCTTCTCGTTGGACAAAATATTGCTCTTGATTTGATCTGCCTTGGTCCCAAACTAATACCTACTATTCACTAGAGAAGACAAGATTGACTGAGGTCTTAATTTAAAGTGGAGTAAAATTTCTCTTTTTCAACCAGAAAGCTGTTCAAGGCACAATTACAAAATTAATTTTCACAAGTAAAATTATGTTTACATAAGAAGAGTATTCCCCATGAAAAATGACTCACACTGTTTTCCAATCATACCAGACTTGGCTATTTTCGTGAAAACTTCTCTCAATATTTCAACGTTGCCCAATGAGGGCATTTTAATCATGAGACCACAGCCCCTCCCTGAAGAAAGGAACACTGAACTGCATAAAGTAGGAGATAATTTACTGCCCTTGCTGAATACAGCAAGATCTAATCCAATACATCAGTAATCTTGCCATTTTTTAATAAATCACAGGTGCTGTATAATCCAAGTCTCCCGGGATTGTACCTATGATACAGCGAGTGATATAATGATATACAGACACACGAAAGGTGTGTGGTTTCCACGGCGATCGGCGTCTCTCGACGAAGGAGGACATGATTCTTGTATGCATCATTTCGTTGTCAAAACTACTCCCCCCTCTATAAATCAGAAACTTAACCCTACATGAGGGGAAAGAAGAAGACTACTATGATAATCAGGGAAAATTTGTGGCAAACCATATTTCCGTCTACTCTCTCTATATACCCCGCCATCTCCTCGCTTCTTAACTTTGTCATCGCGCAGCTCTCCCAACGATTTACAGCTAATCAGCCTCTGATTTCCCACGAGTGGCATTTCGCTTATTCTGCGCAAATTTTCAAAATTGTCCACTTACGCTCCCTGCCCCAGTCTCCGGGCTATTCCACGTACAAGAGATGGAGGAGGCATGGGCAGAGAAAAAAATACATGAGAAATTCTAGATATCGTTCATAAATCATAATACCTCCTCCTCTGGAGGGGGACTGATCGACAAACTTCAAACCAAATTTAGAACATCACTCTTCTGCCCTCACAATACAGAAATGAAAAGAGATGAAACACATAAGGAATAGTTCCTCTATTCCTGCCCAATACTTCTCATCGCTGAGGGTCCCAATTTGATCTCCAAAGATGGAAGTCGATCGTTGGCTATGATGAAGCAAAGAAAGAAAAAAAGGCGGTTCTTCCATGTATCTGAAAATAGTTTGAAGCATTTGCCTGGTTAATTTGGAGGATGGCCTAATGCCATAAAATAGCTGATATGACCTGACAGATCAAATGATCCCCCAGGAAAATAATTTCAAAATCAGATTGACTCTGAATTTAGTGAACTGTCTCTTCTGGTGAGTGTGGCATTACCCTTGCTAAATCTAATGATCATCCCTAAGTTCAACACCCTATTTTCTAAACTTCCAATCCTGACAATCCAGAGCTTATCGCTTGACCCGATGCAAATCACACCGCAGAGGAAGATGTGGGCAGACGAACTGCTAGGCAATACTGCCCTCTGTGGCTAAAGAAGCACACAAAAACAATCTAATAAATTATAGTGGTCTAATGTGTTTCTACCAGGACTTTCAAATGCATTTCTTGCATTTCATGAAACAGAAGTTGAAACAAAAAACAAATACAATTCTTTTATTTTCCTAAATAAAATTTAGATGACAGTGTCAGGCATATGAAAAATAATCTCCTCCTTTGGCATCATGATCCATTTGTTTTGTTCCTTCTCCAGAATCCAAAGAAAAATATTATTCCAAAAAGGTGGCTACATACTTCCTCATGAGAGTACAACCTATACCAATATCTTCAATTACAGAAAGGGCAATTTTCAAGGAAGGAGGGGGGGGGTGATAAGTATAACCTAATCTTTCCCATAATCATTCACACACACACACACACAGAGTGGCAGGAATTCAAGAAATGATATGCTCTACCCAAGCAAATACCTCACACTTGTCTTCGCACAGGAAGTGAGCGAGTAAAACGGGGAGGGAACGTAAATTTGTGAAATTAATTTGCAATTTGGCGATGATTTCGATCTTGATAAGGAAATTGGCGACTCCTGACTCTCATTATACAATCGAAAGCTTGAAGCTGTTTTCAAGATATGGGTAATTTGAATGCATAATAATATGACAAAATAGTCGACTATCTGAATCAATACTGACAGATGAAGAACTTTATTTGTACTTAAAGTGCACAAATGCTAAAGTACTGCACCCTTTGATTATATCTCTTAGTTTATGAACAAAGGATGACAGTGGATTATGTCATTTGATTATTGATCATTTAATCATGTTCTATGAGAAGAAAGACTATGGGGTGACACAATCAACCAATACAAAAATAAAAACCATTTTTTTTTTTCAGAGACAAGTGATATACATATTTATACCAGTGTACAAGTCTGGACATGATGATGAGCACCACAGGTATATGTATTAAAATGTATTGTCTAGTACAATGCAAATTATGATTAATAACAGAATACTAAATTCTTTCCCACCCTTATTTGTGACATCTCTGGCCTTCAGTTTTAACCTCACTTCCTGATAAACTTTTGATAAAAATTGTGAACAGACTTTCATTTCTAATCCAAACAAGACTGAACCAGTTGATACATATGTATCTAGGTATGTATGTATGTATGCATGTACACTGTACATATGCTTACTTTCTCTTCTTTTTTTTTTTTTAAACAGATTTTTGCTTTTGAAAAAACATTGACATTATTCCAGACATTTAAAATCTGATTCTTCACAAACCTGATTTAGGTATGATTACATTACAAGACTTATTTTTTAGACAGTCAATTGTATTCCTTTTGAAGTTTAATAATACATGTAAAAAGGCAAATGTGCAGACTTCTTACAAATGCACAATAGGGCTATCCTCTTGAGTGTTATTTCAGCATTTACTTGAAAATCTCTACTCACTTTCTTAATACAATTCCACTAATGTTCTACTGAAAGCTGACTCATTTTAAAGATGTAATAAGTTGTTTGGAGGATTCTTTCCACTTTCTTCTTGAAAAAAAAATCGCAATGATTGCGACCTTGGGGTCAAATGGAGAGACAGCTTAAGGTAAAGCCGCATTTACCGCAATATTTCTAAAAGGGATTACCAACCCAAAGTCCCAATCATTGCAGATGACAACATTAAAGAGAAAATACAGTCTGTTTGGAACTAGAAAGCTGTTAACTCATATGCTTCAACACACAGTTAATGCCCTTCTAGCTCTGAACAGACGATATTTCGCCTTTGCTCTGACTGAAAAATACCCCAATATAAAAAAATTCCCCCAAAAAGCAACCATTTTCAATTAAAAAGAATTCATGTTCTATAATAGTTTCTTTGATTGAAAAAAAACGAAACATATTTTCCTAAATCGGCATGTCATACTGCATACCTATATTGGAAGAGGGAAGGCAATGAAGTGATTTATTGACAGGAAGGTGGGTAAAAAGCTTGAAAAGCAGAGCAATTCAAAGTCATTACGGACTGATTTAAAATGAAACCAATCGCAAAAATGGGACTTACTAAATTGCTCAAGGTTCTCTATTTAGGCAGACAAAATGGGACTAAAAGTCTGATAAATTTCAATTGATGAAATGCTCACTTGTTTGCAAATCGAATTTCTAAAAGTAACAAATTGGAACAACAGTATTCGGTGATTACTACACAAATGCATTCAATCAGTGACTAGATTGAGCATAATTATGCTGACCACTGAACAATTTGAGACAATTTCATTATCCTACTTTCTTTCATAAGTTTAGGTATATTATCCTAGATTTCCTCTTGATCAGCATATTGCTAGTTTTAAGAGAGAAATTGGTACAGCGATCTTGAAATCATTTGTTGCATTTCACCTAGAGGCAATAAGGCAAACTCCAGATATAATGACAAAAGAACAATATCCCAACCTCCTTCTCAACCACAGCACTTGAGCAAGTTCATCGCTCTTCATGGCCCGCTCGTCATCGCAGTCGGGTGGCCTTTGTAATATCTCTATTATAACAGCGCCGCAAATATTTATCTGCGTTAGAGCCACACGCCAAGGAACAAATCCAATACTCGGCCGTGTTCACCGTCCACCCAACGTGTTGGAGGGAGATTAGACGGCCACGATGATGCGCCAATTACGCCGGAGCCTCCTCAGGGATCTCCGCAATTTTTTCGCAATAAAATTCATTCCTCATGATGCTTCTGCCCAGACCTATGAATCACCCATCGTACTGCTCCAGCATTCTCTCCATCGCCAAATAAGAAAAAAAAAGTTTATTCCAATTTTCTTGCTGGATATTCCCACTTCCAGACCAATATTTCATCAATTCATCAAAAGGTCGTTATTTTTCATCTCTCCCCGGCTACATTCTGAGGATGAAATCGAGAAATGGATGAGACGAGATGAGACCAACATCGAATGATGAAGCTCATACCACGATATAAGAACTCATCATCAGGGCAAAAGTGCAACAGGTTTCTGCATGAAGGCAAAATGAAGACTAAGAAGATTTTTGAAAAGCATTGCCAATTCAAATACAATGATGAGATTTTCATCCCCTTCTTAGAATTTTGCCATTTTTAGCTCTATGTGTTCACTGGATCAAATTTGACTTCATCAAAAAGAAATTACTTCTCCAAATGATTCTCCTGTCTTGACTTTCTGCACCAAAATTGTTGAACTGATATTACATAAGAAAAAGATATGTACCTGCCTTATTCTTAACCCTTCAGGATGGATCCCCCTTAATCTCCAGCCACTGGCTTTTTTAGGGTTTAGATTCTTACATTTTTTAATGTATATATATAAACTCATGTGATTTTTTTTTACAAAATGAATAAATTGAATTAAAGTGAAATGATTTTTTTTTTTCAACCCTTCAGGTTAATCTTGATTACAAGTTTAATTTAAACTGAAAGCTTTTAACACACTGGTTACATTCACAATGAGGCAGCTTCTCATGTGCCATCTTTATGTCATCACTCTTTGAATATCTAATTTTGCTAATATTGTGTTATTGGTCACAATGATATTCACAAAATATAGCCAATAAATGCCTAATCAAAAATCACTCTTTAAGGAAGAAAAAATGCCATGAAATGTTAATTGAGGCATGTGGTACTGCGTGGAGTAGCAATGAAAGTCCCATTATCGCCACCTTTTGTTCCTTTCTACCAAACTAATTAAAAAAATATGAAAACATAATCCATCTTTCATTAGCGCCATGACTCTGATGAACCAGTTCATCAATGCACCCCATGTGGAGGGCGATAATAAACATCAATTAAAGGACGCAATATGAAAATTTTCATTCATCACCTATTTTCATTAGCACCTATGGTCCAGCATACAAGCTGCTCCATCGTAATTACAGTCACGATAGAAGGCAATATTATTTCCTTGTTCAGGAAACTACACCAACATGTTCCTTGTCCGTATCACATCTAAACAATTGCCTCCCGTCCTGGCTAGAAGTATTAGAATTTTGCATATTGTTTATTCAACACACGATTACATAACATTTTTGCAGGAAGTATGATCAAAGGGAAGTGGACTTGATTAGTTGGCAAGACTAGAGCTGTCCTTTTTTGGAAGCAAAGTCTGTTGTTTGGGCCATTTCTTTGGAGAAACTGTTAAATTACTCAAAAGCTAATAAAATCTTCCAACCATTTTCTCTATAGATTATAAGATTGTTTCTTATGAAATATTCTGCATGAGGAAGATAAATCTATGTATGTGTGACTTTTTTCTCTCTTTTTTTTTTTTTGGTATGCCTTATCATTCAATTTCATTAGAACATGGGAGCACAGAATGATCTACAGGAATTTTTAAATGAATTAAAAACAGATTTTTCAACAGAAATGCACAAGTAAAGATGTACATGTAGATAGTGCAGAGATATTAGATTACAGAGAAGTTGGAAGTGAGCGAAAGAAAGACAGACTGCAAGTGTGAGAGAAAGGTAGAGGGATAGAGATGTACATGGAAAAGCAAAATATAAAGAGCTGATGAAAAAAAAAATTATATCTTTGACATGGCATATAGTCACACTTTTATGTCACATTGTTATTTCCGATGAGCGTATTAGAATTCAGTGGTTGCGTTGGTCACACTCGAATCAAGTATCCCAGAATTCCCTGGACTCCTCATCCTCCAAATAATGTTTTATGATGAAAAAATCAGTCTCCATATTCCCCCAAAGCAGTCACTTTTAGTTTAGTGGCTTCATGTTATGAATGCCAATTGTAGCAAACTTGTAAACAGAATTCATTTCCAGCCTAGTGGTGTTCATTCCTCGTGAAAGATTCAGTTTGATAAAAATTATAATTCATTCAGTAAGTTCAGAATCAGAAGGGCGTAACTCTGTATAAATGTACATGAGAGTCTCTCAACAGACTAGTTCCTCTGCTTTCCACATCAAGGCTCAATCATCATTATCTCAAATCAATTGCTTTCTGATGTTTAAAACTTTGTTGTAGACATGACGATTGATTTTTTTTTAGTAAAAAGTATTTCCAAAGGCAAACCAATCTTTATCAAGGGAATTCACACTTCATATTGGCATTTTTGCTTTCATATAGAAATTAACTCCATCTTTAATAATACTAATTGAATGCTATTCTTTAAAAAAAGATCAAAGTAATTATATATATTGTATTCTTCTTCTAATTCTTCTTAATTCTTCTTGAATGTAATGCTCCTGAGCAGCATGTTGCTTAAAACTGTTTCATAAAGAGTCATTAATTCCGTTGACAATAACCATTTTATAAAAATTATTTGAACATGCACGCATGAACCCCCCCCCCCCCCCCCACCCAAAAAAAATAATAATCATAGGGTAGCATTGCAATATTCTCACTTCCACATCAATTTTCACCTTCACTGGGAAATACTACTAGTCTAAGATAAGATTCAGGTATTTAGCTGCTTCATATAAAAAAATTGCCTTTCATGTTTTTTCTTATTTCTAAGTACTCCCATTTGTCCCCTATGCGGTTCTTAAGTTTCACTGGAATGTACATCAAATAAGTTATTGACTTAGGTCCCAGGTGTAATGATGCCACAATGACAACAAATTAAAAAAGACACCAAAAGGAATCCTCTTTTCTTTCTTTCTGTCTTTTAAAAACTAATTGGGCTGGGGGCAGGGAAAGAAGTAGTGAAAGCCCTCAACGAATGATGGGGGAATGAGAGAGCGAGAGAGAAAACTGAACAAAAAACAGGGAGAAACTACAGGATAAAATATCCTTTTTCTTTTAGTTGGCCTGCTTGGGAGGGAGGGGGGGGGGGGTGGAAGGGCAATCAGCCCAAGCAAGCACTCAAAGAAACGATGCGCAAGAATGGTAATAAGGGTGTCATCTTGGACATCAATTTGCGCATCATCTGTCACTTAGAGACAGCCCACATTTGTGAGATGAGCTCCCCTGGGGGTGGGGCACCACAAATGGAGGGGAAGGAAGGAGGCTAGCCTTCGAACATCGACTTGCATCAAAAGAGAAGGGAAATTGGCCTATTGAGAATCTAGCATTGACACTTCGTCGGATTCCCTCTGTATGTTCAAAGACTTCTACTTGTGGCAAGGACATTATAATTCAACAAGTGAAACAGTATTCTCTGTTTTCTTGTATTCCCTGAAATGAACATCAAATTCATAGAATGTGCAGAAATTTCTCTCAGCTGGGTACTGGAAGTGAGACTGCCTGAAATAATAACAATCAATACAACAAATAAAGTGTGGTGAAGAATGATATTGAAAAGTTTGAACCATTCCATATCTATTCAACATTTAAAGATTAGACTCTATGCTAACAATACATCATTTATCAATCACTTTTCCTATATGATTCGTAAGTGCACTCTATAAGAAAAATCATTAGGTTGGTTAAAATATGATCCAACCAACTATCGGTTAAAAAAGATTGTATGTAAAACATATGGGAATATTTCTTAACCAACAGTTGGTCAGTTCATATTTTAACCAACCTAATGATTTTTAACCAACTTTTCTGAGAGTGTTTTAATTTTCTAAGTGTAGGTTTCAATGTAGGTATCAAGGGAAATCTGCCTCAAATAACTCAAGAAGCAGTTTATACCAAGACAAAGGGCACCATGAAAAATCTTCAACACCTACATAAAGAAAAGGAATCACTAGAAATTTCTTTTCTTCAGAAGGACAATGAACTTCTAGCAAGTTTGTAGGGGGATGGCCGAGGGGAAAAGTCAATATTCCATCAGCTATTGAGCATGGCTAACAGTGTGACATGAACACAGCGAAGGGAGAAAGTAGCCTACAAGATGCAGAGATAATTTGGTCTTGGATGTTGGTCCAACACTCCAGATCGGGCTCTAAGTTAATACCAAGTGTTGATTAGGTTTGATCTAAACTCGACGCTCGGCTCTCCCGCCTAAATGAAAAGTCACTCGCCCCACTTTGAGCGGGAAATTACAAATTTTGCAAATGATTTGTAGGTGAAGTGGGTCCCTTAATCCCAATATGCCAACAGGCGGTCATTTCCTTATGCAAGCACCCTACGTAGAATTGTATTTATGGGACAAGGGCTGGGCAGAAGAGAAAAAGGATGGAGAACTGGTTCTTTTTAGGTAAAAGACAACTTACAAATTTTGCATTTTCCCAAAGGTTTCAAACAGGCAAACTAGCTCTCAGCCTCTCAACAAAAATACATTAAGTAGTTTTTCACACTCCTACACATACCCATTTACCATTGAAGCCCATCTGTTGTAAAAATATATGTACACCAGGCCATGGATTACGTTTTCTTCTAGAATCTGAATTGAACATGTAAAATGTGAGCAGTATGAAAAAAGGTTTGAAGAGCAAAAAAAAAAAAAAAAAGGAAAATAGATATGCGAAAAAAAAATGATAAACAAAAAAATTATGACTGCATCATGACGTGAAATTGTTGAGAAATGAAAGAGATGTGCACATCAATGCAACATAGGTCTGCTGCCCACCATAACAACATTCAACAAGGAAACTCGTCAAGTGATGCAAGGAAAAAGGAAAACAAAAAGTGCAGACTATTTCATTCAATGGGGAGAAAAGCGAGGGCACTACACGAAATGGGACATGGCTTGCAAACTCGCGACCCAAAAATTGCACTGCCTAGCACAAATCAATGCAGTATGCCACACGCGTCATGAAGGAAGGCCTGAAAAGAAAGATAGAAAAAAAAAGAAAAGGGGGGAATGGTATATTGAGGATGAGGAGAAAAACCAACGAACCCGAGGCATCATATCTCAAGTGCAAGAGATAATATCTGGCACACCTGCACCCAACGAGAGTGCGGCAAATATTGGAGGTTGGTAACAGATTGACGAAGAATTGGAGTATGCTTGAGGACTACCATTCAACAGGGAGGGGGGTGAGAGATCGCAGCAGGCAGGTAGAACGGAGCCCGAGCAAGGTGAACCTAGCCTGCACTTTCGGCTCATCCAAGAATTTCCTCTATTATTTCTAGGCGACGGTACAGATCCCAATATGGGGGAAAGGTGCTAAGTAAATGAGAGGAGCTAAAACATGCATATCGCTGCGCTGTCGATTAAGATGAGTGGCACTCTTTTTCACGCTCAGCGTCGCAGCCGAGCGCGAGATGGATGCGGGAGGGAAATCGATGGCGCCCAGTGCCATACTAACAATTCCTTTAAGCTTCCCTGATCACCCACCTGTATCGATCAGCCCTATGAAAATGACCGCAGGGTGCGCATATTGAATAATTTTTGGGAGGCGCCGTTTCATATCGTTATTTCTGTTCGCCCTTCCCCCTGCACCACCTCACTACACTAATTTGTTTTTACAGCGACACTTTTCACTCAATGCACATTTCAATTTTCCTCTGCATATGACAGAAAGAGCCCCCCCCCCCTCCATGAAAGTAGCAATACAAAGTTAATGCATGTAGCACTCTTCATTCATGATAATTTATTGAAACAAATAAGGAGAGGCATCAAAGAAAAACAGATCAAGCTCGCTACATTTCTATTCAATTATTCTAAGTGATACTACTGTTTAGATAAACATGCAAATTCACACCACACAACGGGCAGAAAATGACCATTTATGAAGCTGGCCTCCCCCTGCCCTCTCTGTTTTCATAGCATAAAAATTTGTCAACCATTGCTGATGGAAAAATTGACAGGCAGGGGGAACTGCTCAAGCGTTATAACGACCAATACAGGGGGAAATCAGATTTTGACGAAGATAACGTATGAGTTGATTTGGATGGGTTGGTGGCAATCAGACCTTAACTCGATGAGCCTGCCTCTCATGTATTGCCGGCGGCTACAATCACGTTTCGTTCTGTCAGTGAATCATACCGCAGAATTATGGATATTCCTCGGCCCTCGGGGAAACACTTCGATTGACTGCTATATTTGACACGATTTGCTATGCTAAGGAATAAATGGCGATATTTCCATTCATAATCAATTTTCTCATGCCCCGACTAAGGTGTTAAGTGAATTCTTTTGAATCTATTATATCAATGCAGCATAGGAATGCTTGCTACAAAATACATTTCCTTTATTTTTTTCACAATCTCTTTCTATGTTTGTTATAAATAACTCTACAAAAATAAAATCAATAAATAAACTCTTTAAACTTCATATTATCATTGGTTGGCTTTCAAAGTGAAAATCAACAGCAGTAGTTTAGAAGATTGGAATAATATTTATTTTAGTTTGTTAAACGTGGGAAAGTGTAAATCTGGGATGCCCACCCAGACAAAATAATCACGTAGCAATGATTTTAACCTCGTTCACTTAGTCACAGAAAGGTAAATTGCAGATCAGAATAAAGAGAAAAGTAATAAAATCAATGTTTTCCTGTCCACCGATTGAACTTTCTGAATATTGTGGTCTTTGAGACAAAGAAATGGTTGTGATATTACTCAGTCATGCTATTCCCAGGATTCTAAACTGTTAAAAGAGCATTGATTTATAAACATAACAAATATGATATGTCATTTCACTCGAGCGTGGTTGAATCAAAACTGCTTGCCAAGCAACAATGAATGGTGATATATGGTTTGGAAGAATTAGATCTATATGCGGCCTAAGCAGGAAACAAAGGGAATCAACAGTGATAAAACATATGCTCAAGGTTCCCTCCATGCCCTGGCCCGTCATAAAGTTATGTAAGATTGTAATTTAACAAAATGAATGTTGACCAACTGGCCGGTTGCCCGGCAGCGGCAGGGTGGTTTATGATGGTCAGCTCTTGTATGTCATAACTCCAAATATTTAATAAACAGCCTGTCTTCTAATAGCAGTATGCATGTCTGTTCAGAGCAAGAAGGGGGCATTAACTCAAATCAGTCCCCCCCAAAAGTTGACATACTTCTTGCAGTAACACATGTTCCCTTTTTACAGTAAAATATTTGTTAAATATGATTTTTTTGTCCTTGCATTCTCTCCATCTCCTTCTCTTCTCATGTAAAGTCATTCTCATTGAAGTCCTCTACATAGTGCCTCAGAATAATTCATTAGACTGATAGCACATTTAAAACACTTATTATTATCACTGTTATTATTAGTTAACATTACCAAAATCATCATCATCATTATCATTTTCATTATTATTTCTATTATTTCTATTATCAATATTATCATCATTGTTATTATTAGTTAACATTACCATAATCATCATCATCATTATAATTTTTATTATTATATCTATTATCATTATTATCATTATTATCATTATTATCATTATTTTCATCAGTATCATTATTATGATTATTATAATTATCAATATTGTTATCTTTATTATTATTATCATCACTATTATCATCATTATTATTATTACATTTGTTATCATCATCATCATCACCATGGTACCACCATTCTCATAATCACAATTATTATTATGATTATGATTCTCCTCATTATCACTATGTATCAGGACAGATGAAATCATACATGTATATAAAAAAAAATTTTTAAGTGAGGGGCAGAGGCAAATGACTGGCTAGTAACAATAATTTTGTGCATTATTTGTATATTACATGAATATGATTATTTATGTGTGGGCATTCAATGATCAAGATTATGCTTATATAAATAAGCCCATGCATACAACTCCATTCAAGTACAGTAGTGTTGCATAACTGCTTTGGTTTATCATTATCAAATATTTGTGTAACATTGTACATCATTTTATCTATTGTACAAATTGTACTAATGTTTTCTATGCAGAAATAATAATAAATAAATAACTGAATAAATAAATTAATTAATAAAAGAATAAAAGAATAAATAAATAAGTAAATAAATAAATAAATAAATAAGTAAATAAATAAATAAATAAATAAATAAATAAATAAATAAATAAATAAATAAATAAATAAATAAATAAATAAATAAATGAATAAATGAATAAATGAATAAAACAGAATAATTAATTAAAAATTTATTCTGGCAACAATGTAGTGGTTAAAATTGAACATTTCTATAGCCAGTTAAATTCAAGCAGACGAGTTCTTAAATGTATACAGTCTATGTATGTTCAGTGTACATGTACATTTATAAACCATGGTTTAGTGGAGGAAGTAGCCCACTAACTCCTTTTTTGTTATCTTACAACATGTACAATAGTCTAAGATGGTACTAAGTCAGGTCCTTTTTATATTAGATAAGCTGATTAATCACAGATTCGTGGTTATGGAGGAAAGCTTTTGGAGACAGGGAAGGGGGATATTAACTTATGGAATTGGAATTTGGATACTAAAAGCAGTTTAAATCTCTCCATTGTCTCCTCTCCAAGAATCATCGGAGGGATGAAAAAAGTTCAAGAGTGGTTGGTTTTGGAGTTATTATCCGGGGAGGGGAGGAATAAAAGCCATAAGGAAAACACCGGAATAAAGGATGGGACTAAGGGTGCATTTATGTCATCACCTTTTGTTAGTAGCGGACCATTGTTTGAGGCTTATAATATAGGCGGTCAGCCAAGTATGGAGGAAAAAGTATCATACACACATGAATTGTGTTCATGGCTCTATACATTGGTCAGGTGGGGGTGTATTGACGTATGCGTGTCAATAGAAAATTCCATCACAATTTGCATGTAATGTTTGCTTGTATCCCTTAGACGGGTGAATATTCAATAGCTGGTCAGTTTTTGTTCATCTTTTATGAGGGAAGACTGACAGTGGTCACCCATGACTGGACTTCCATGAAGGAAGATGAAGAAGGATGACCAGAAGAATAGGCCAGGCCGGACTTATAAAATAACCCATCTTTCTTTGTAATTGACCAATCTTGGCAGACATCTTTAATTCTTGCGAATATTTTCTTCACAAACAAGTAGAAGAAATCTACTTCCTCAAAGATGGTTGTACACACTTCTATGGCATGATGTACTGAAAGTTGCATTCCTTCCCGTATTAACACAAGAAGATTCATTGAATATCTTACAGAGTGGCTATTAATATTGGTTTATGAGTTCTTGGGACAAGAAAAATTATTGATTTCTAAAAACCCATCCCTAATGCACATACTACCAAATCTGTTTAAGGAAATACAATGTATACATATCCCTACTGCGAAACAGAACATTTTGATGACCCCCCCCCCCCCCCCTCCTTGCAGTTCTTTCAAAATTAATACCTCCATTGCCCTTTGCAAAATACAACATAGACAGAATAACTTCAAATTTACATGTACATGTGTACAAACTGCAAATGTGATCAATCTGGTATGATTCTAAAAAGAAAAGTAGAAAAGGGTTATAAATTCAGAAACATGAACACATATAATGCAGAAAGTCATTGCCATATCAGGCTTCTGGTAAAAAATACCAGTAAAGAATTAGCCAAAGCCCCCCCCCCCCTCCCCAACATCCCATGCCATGGCCTAGGGGGTACAGAAGATCTCATCATTATCCATGAAGGGGGTGCTATGGAAGCCCCTGCTGCACACCGGTCCTTAAAAATGGATGCAGAGGGGAAGCTGGTCTAGAAAGCCGAGACCTGACAGAAGTTTCATATAAAGCAGACGTTTTACTAAATAAATAATTTCATTTGATGAATGAATCATAGCCAGTCGGACTCAGATATCCCCGCACCAAATGTTGCTCCAAGAATGATTACTAATTAAAAACCTTAGAAATGATGAACTTAGAGGGTGAATCTTTCATTTACCTTTACGAACCTTACATCACTGAACCTCACTGAGGCATGATGTGTGTTTATGCTAAGTCTTGGTACAAACATGTATTAAACTCTATATCAGACTTGTCCCTAAAAAATGATTTAACAACATTATCACACCCTTCCACTTTTCCTTTATTGCCTACCGATGATGTGACTTGGAAAAAAACTAAATTCTTCCAACACATCAAGTAAGCGATTAGAAAACCCAACCTAAAAATACTGCATAATGCCCACCAATTTAATCCTCTTAATATCTGGCCAGCCTATAAATCTTTCCCATGAAAAAAAAAATATTGTACATTGGACAGTTCAATTAAGATATAAGGACAGAACAGAAACTTTTCACTATTTTACGGCTGAATGATCTCAAGAAAGTAGAGGAAAATCAGATCAATATAATGTCCACCGCATCAAAGACCCACCATGGTCGTTATGATGATGATGGTCTTGTTTATGACAAAATTCCTTGGAATTTCTTTTGTTCCTGCTTCAAATTGAAGGTCCGTTGCCCTTTCTCTCTCTCTATGCTTCAGTCACTGGAAAATCTTTGCAGCGTCCATTCTGGTGAATTTTTAGATAATCCTCATTTGTGGGCTCAGGGTTCTCACTAGAAAATAATCCACACACGGTTCCCCCTCTGCGCAAAGCGCAGAAGTTTCAGAAATGTTGAGGAATAACACCTAAAGTTATGTGTGGTGGCAATATATGCTATAGCAAAAGGATGAAAAATACTTTTTGGTGAGCAGCAGTTGGCAGTAATGGCATAATAGCACAAATAATTTGCCAAAAAACAAAACAATCAGTGGCATTTATCATTAATGTTAGGATTACATACTCCAAAATTTTTTTTACCCTTGTTGTCACACATGGTGCAGCAATTTCACACATGGTTCTTCCTTGTCTGAAATCCTGTACGCATGGTATTGGAACCATGGGTGTTATGTACTGCAGAGAACCCTGTGTGGGCTACTTCTTCATCAAATGCACGATAGACAGAGGTGGCAATCAAACTTTTTGTTGTGTAATTTTCAGGATATCCTAGAAAAGTATTTGCAGTATTTGATGCATAACCCAAATTCACTGTTATTGGTAATACATGTATGTGCACATAAATGCTTGTTAACTTCATACTTAAGTTTCCTTTAAATGGACCCACTGTAGTGGGCAGATTTCAATGACAAAAAAGAAACTTGATTTGTCAGAAAAATGAGGAGACACAAAGAGCACAGATGTTGGTAAGCCTACATCCTTGGCACACAGAATCAGCCTGAATACAATATGAATCCATGGTTTTCTCTCTTAATACCTCGATCGGCTCGACATTTCCACACCCCAGCAACCTATCACATGCAACATCCTCCCGCCACGCATGATGATATGAAACAAAATGATGCGAAACAAGGAGAAACAAGGCGGGGAGACGACCAGGGCTTCAAAAAATTCATAATGCTGCCATCTTGCCAAGTTCCATCACAACTTTTTAATCAAATCCCAATCAAACGGCGTCAATATTTTCTGGGATACAGCCACTTTCTCTCAGTGGATGCGACAGAGATCCAAAGCGAGAGGCTCCAGGAAATAGGCCTACACAGTGAGAGCAGAGGGAAGACATCTGTCTAAACAATATCATCTTCTATCTTTCATCATCACTCGAACAAGATGCAAGCAGCTGCTACATCATCAAACCCACATGAAAATTATTTCGGTTCGAAAGAGAGCCACATAATAAATGTTAAAAATACAACTGCATCATTTAACACATGCATATATACCACAGACACAAGCATGACTATACAGTCATAGGATTGTTATGCAATAGCAAGGAATGGAAATTGACGAGTTAGGAATATTTGTTTTGTGTTGAACGTTACACTTGTGGGATGAAGTTTGATATTCCAAGAATCCTAGGTGTAACTGTAATGTCATTCTTAGTTCACCCTGCACAAATAATCATAATGTATTAGAGATAAATACAGCCATTCATTTCAATAATTAATATCAGCTCTTAAACAAAGGATATTAATAATACATTTCCCATAACTAGACAGGAGATGTGAAGAATCTAAATATGGCTCTACTTCCTGTTTGATACAAATTTTGATCAATTTTATTTGTATCCCAAATAAATTTGGAATGCAATAATTGCATTCTACACTAACAAATTATGTCCTACTTGAATCCTAATCAGACTCCTGAATTAGTTTCACAAACTTTAAAATTATCATCCACATAAATGCAAGGGCATTCAGTAAGCCACACGGTCAACCAGTGACCTCTGATATGGACAATAAATCAATGACATCATTCTCTACCTTTTCAAGCACACTTTGTGGAAACGTGTCGTACACGCCACAGAGGAGACCCCAGATTTCTCTCCATTAATTAATAGTCATGGAAATATGAGCCCAAGGCAATAACTGATTAAGAATTTAGCTCTCTCTTAGCACAGGGATAAAGACCTAGGAGTGAACGTACAGATCACTCCTCTCCAATTACATCTTTAACCTAATTAGGAACCATATCATGCCTTATCAATTTCATCTGCATGTAGCGATGCCCAGTAATATCTGGAGCACTAAATATGTTTCCTTCGCTTAAATAGCAAGTAGGACCTGTCAGCGATAGCCGTGTGCTTCCATCGCGAGCTCTTCCCCCGAATTATGACAAATACCTCCTACAAACACTCCTTTGCTGAACTCACAAGTGTCACTGTGAGTGTGATTGACAAATAAAACCAAATTTATTCCGCTTAACCATCCTGAAATCTAATTATTGATACATTTCCAGTTGGGAGTTTGGGGGGTTTCTTCTTCTTCTCCTTAAACGCAGCACTCAACCATGTGCCTGTCTCTCCGAGTGCTAATCTGATACAAAATGATAATCGTGCAGTGAAAATTTAAAATGAGATCACTCGGTTTAATGCAAAAATCATTGGACAAAAATAATGTAATAATTGTATCCCTGAAACAGAAGGAGAATTTTGCAATTCATGATGAAATTTACACCTAAGGCGCTTGCCTCTGCATCTGCCTAGCAATGCGTAATAAACGTCATTTTCCAATCATCTCTAGAATTTTGCCAATTTGAATCATAAATAACGAGAATCTCTGACAAGAATTTGTTGTATTGAAAATTCCCTCACAGTGTGATGTCATTAAATGAACATCTTTCACTATTCTCACATTTAAAAAAAAATAAAGTACACCATTCTTTAATTAAAGGGTTTATGCATGTTAGGAAGATGAATCATGCAATGCAATATGCACACAAGAGCAGATGTCAAATGTGTAGGCCCTATATCTGACCTTTTGAGAACTATGTAATTACAGAGACTAGAAAACTAACTTACTGTTTAGTTTGATTCTACTCTAATCAGAAGCTGATCTTTCAATCACCAAAGTGACCAATCAATTATGATTGAGCAATTTCGTTGTACTATTTAAAGCACAACCACCGAGACAAGACATATCTCAATTTCAAAAACCTACCTGCTACACACATCATATCCTGAATATATATTCATAATTACATGCCAAAATGAATTTCACAAATGCTCGTCTGGGCATTCTCTGCGGAGGAATGTATCAATTCCATATGGGTTGCGATTCCCCGTTTGACAATGCCGGGGCAAGCCGAGCTGTGACAAACGACACACGACAGAAAAAATGATGCGGAGACGAAGAAATATGAAGTGACTGGGACTGTTAATTCCATTTAGGTCGATTAGGGGAGTCTGGTAAATAGTTTGTCTATCAGAGAATAGGAGAAACATTCCTCAAATGTTGTCATCGGCAATCGAATATTTACAAAATTGATGTGTGTTTACCGTAAGGAAAAAACAATTAATATTGGGGGGCTAATGATAGATGATGTCACAAGTAGAGCCAACAAAGATAAAATCAATTAGGAATCAAATTAAACAAAATTAACCGAGATGATTGAATTCCATCTGCCATACTATATTGATTAAAAAATATGAAATTTGTTCAAATCTAAAGAAATAGGGAATATTTTCACAAATAAAAGATCAATTTAGCTCATAATTTATATATCTATCTATATATATATATATATATGACATTACAATAAACAAATGATAAGTGCAGTATAATATTGTATGACATGGAGATCCAAGTCCAGTGATGAAACAAGTTAATAACTGCAATACTTTACAGATATTGGTATTTGTTAAGTTGTATAGAAATTGCAAAAAATGGAAAGGATTGTGTTTATAATTATATTCACTCATTGAATTAGAAGAATTCACATAATATCACTGTGATAAAACAATTGACAATATGGAATAGTCTTTTCCATGAACAATGATAAGTGTCGATCCTTGTTATGTAACATGTTACTGATACATCCCTTAGAAGTTCACAATGAAAGTGAATGCACTACAGAAATAATAAGAAAGATGAAAATTATGCCAAGGCGTAGGATAAGGACAGCATGTGCCCCTTCCTGCCAGGCATATTTCTTGCCAAATAATCATGATTTCCTTAAAGTTTCTTTTCTCTTTCTGTTTGCACACTCGAGGGGGCTTCACATCGGCTTGTTTTGACAAGAACAATTTCTTCCTTCTCTCCCCAAACCAACCTATAGATGACAAATAGGATTTTAATTCGTATTCTGCCGAAGCGGCAAAACTTGACACTGGCAACAGGTGTGAATACTGCGCCTGGAACTGGCGCAGCATATGTCAATTACAATTCAAAAACTGTGTCACAAAATCCATACAATTATCAGGGATTTAAGTGGCCTTAAATCCCTTAATCCCTCATACGCTACTGTGTGTATGGCTTCGGCAAAAAATAAAAATTGTTAGCATTGGGATTATGTGCAGTGAGCAGTGGGAAGGAAAAAATTAAGAAGTCTTATCTAAGAGTGGGAGAATGGAAAAGAATGTCTTGATAACTGAGATATGATTCCGTAATAAGCTCTTATTTACGCAAAGGATAAACTCCCTCTATTCCTAATCAGTCATGTGGTATCGAGTTTCTCATTGGAAAATCTTTAATCTATCAAATTTCAAAAACACAATCGATTTCTCTTCTTTGATATCATGGAGAATGGCTTGAGGCATGGATAATTTCAAAATGAGATGGACTTTCCTTTCTTCAGCCCTTTTTTCTCTTGGTCATTCAAATTGCTTCCTGCACATACGATGTACATACTCAGCATCCAGCAAATACCCATCCTTCAAGGTATTTCATGACAGTGATGAAGTTTTCAGATGCAGAATGTCTTTTACAACAAACCAGAGTGGGTAGGATGAAATATTACATCATTAATCAGTCTATTTGAATTAGCTGTTATCCTGTATAAAGCTCTTTTTAAATTTCTGCGACAGCACTTTAATTGTGACATTCTTGGTCAATTTAAGGTTTTCATTTACCTTTACAATTGAAGGCATCCAATCATTAGAAAATTCAGTTTTCATTTTGAAACTTGTAAGTAAAAACATGACATAAGCTGGAATCAAGCACACAAAAATCAAAATTCAAATTCCAAAAAATGATGAAACTGCGATTTTGTGCACAATAAAACCTTGAGACACTGGTAAGCCATGAGATACAATCTTAAATGATAAAATCCGCCGACATTTTGTCTTGATTTTACATGAATACTGGTGGGAGAGGGGAAGGACGGGAAAATAATATGGCTGGTCCTTTCTAAATGCCCAAAATATTACAACAGCTCACTTCTCACAGAAGTGACAGACAGACAATTACAAAATGTTGAAAAGAAGAATTCTTTTCTTTAAAGAAGATCTTCAGCAATTTACCATCATGGTAGGATTTGCAAGGAATTTTGATTATCAGTTGAAGGAGAAAAGGGGTCAGCCTTTTTGTTTTTAGCAAATGCTTGTTGCACTTTGGCAGAAACAGTTTCACGATTTGTTCTCACAATAGTCATGTTTGTTTTCCTTTTTGTGTTGAAATATCTCTCCCAAATTAAACTTAAATTCTAGGGAAAATATTGAATATGAAACCCCTGAGGGCAATTTTCATTTGGCAGATACACTTGGCTGATCCAGGGAGAGTAGGTTTTATTTTCCTTTGGAATTCTGAACTTGTAGTGATAGGCCCTTTCAGTAATCGGTGGTTGTTATGAAAGATTTGCTCAGCAACGGTGCTGCCAATCTTGTAGGATTCTACAGATGCAATGCCCAGCATACTTCAGGAGAGTAAGAAATCTTCTAGTTAACTTCAACACCTACTTCCCACTTCCCTTCCTCTCAAATGACGGCTATTTTCTGGAAATTAAAAGAGACAGAGTCAACTTGAGAGCTGAAAATACTAGGATTTGATTTTTTTTTTTCTTCCGAGTATAAGAAGGGGATGATCATGGCCATAGACAAGTACAAGAAGGATCAAACAGTAATTGTGCAGAAGGTTTTAAGGCATATCTTATCAATCAGGGCTCTTAGTTTGCCGATACAGCCCCTCAAATCTGAACAAACACACAGCCGATAAGACAAGATGTATGCCAGGGAATATTCGCCTTAGCTCTCCACTTTTAATGGGCATTCATGAGCACAGGACATGCGCGTGGCAATCAGTCGTAATGCCACTAGCGCTGAGCGGGATGGATCGCGTCGTAAAACGAAGATTGAATCAGAGCAGAACACAGATGTAACAGAGAAAGAGAAAGGAAGAAAGAGAATGAGAGAGAGAGAGAGAGAGAGAGAGATCTACAAACACTATCCCCCCCCCCTCAAAAAAAAAAAAAATCATGCTTGTTCTCATCAAAATGGAAAAGAAATGCACTTGTTTGATATTTTTATTTGCAGGTTGTCAGTGATGGATGCCCGAACACGCTGAGGGAGTGTGTCCCCTTTTATGAGTCTCAAGATTTCTGCTTAAATTTCTTAAGTGCTCCCCTCATCAGGGCTGTGTCTCCCTTCTCTATATGGGAATATCTCTGCTGTTTACTTCTTACTTGCAACAAATGGCCGTCAATGCATCATCTCTGTTTAGAAATAGACACAAGATGAGTTTTATGGCACCACCTTGCCCGCTTCAAGACGCAAGATACCCAAACTTAGAGAAAAAGAGGAAAGCTCTATAATTTTATGGCCTGATCATTGATAAATGGTATTTGGGATTTTGTGTCATATCTAGGCAACCGAGCCAAGTGCAGTCAATTAATGTCAGCGGAATTAATGGCCGACATTTAAGCATTGTACTACGTGTGGCTAAAGACAAGTCTTTGAAGAAGGAAATATGTCACAAAGTGAGAAAAGGTTATGAATTTAGATGAATGGGTCACATTTCAGATACCTATAACAACAAACCTTTAGAGGTAGTTCTCCATCACAATTTTTCATTACCACCTTATGAAACAAGCATTGTGAAGCAAAATATGTAAGCTGATGAGTTCTAGAAATGTTGTGATCTGGAAAATGTGGCTATGCAAGTTCTATGGAAAAAGAAAATTCTCTGCTAAAAATAATATTTATTAGTGAAATTCTATGTCCTCAACTTACCAGGTAAAATTTCTGTTTATTCAAAAGCCTGGGTTTTGAAAATAGTTTTGAGGAGAAAAAGGACTTAAGTTACATTACCATTATCTCATATTTCAGCATGGTGGACCTTTTGACTTTGCAGACACAAAGGACCCACACAATACAAACTTGGCGCAATGATTATGAATTCGTATCAAACTACAATCTGGGTGTTTATTGAGTATGGGAATGCGACACGGCCTGGACTGGGAGAGAGTTCCGTGCACAACCAAAGTAAATAGCCACACAGCAGCTGTGCTCCACCATTCCATGTAATACGACTACAAAAGAGACCAACCACACCATCTATGACTTCTTCTTTTTTTCAGTCTATTTTTCTCTCTTTTTTTATCAAATAAAGTATGGATGCATGATTTGTGTTACTAGATCATAGCAAGCCAAGCGAAGCGGCAAGATGGCTTGTAGATATTTGATTATGAATATGATACTCGTATCACAAACAAAGGCCATATAGCATTTCCACAGTTTACTCTCCCCCAATTCACTGGGACGAGCTATCTAAATTAGGTCTGCTGGAATAACTAGGCAAGCAGGGGAGCACACTACGGCCGACCGATCAGCCGAGCGTCTGTCCTTCATCCAGCAGCCTGACTCCTACCCATACCATCCTGAAAGATGACAGCCAAATAAATTCCTATCTAAGAAATGAAGCGCCAATGACATTTTTTGACAGAAAGATATTGCACGTGAGTGTGGATTACTGTAACGAAACAGAAGCACGGCCCACACCTGTACCATCGTTAACACACGCTAGGCCCTCCGATAACAGAAGATGCGCTGAAAGCCCCCTGCACGATCCCCACCAAAAAAAATCAAAAGAAATGAATTGAAATGAATTTAGGAGGTGTCAACAATGAATTAGATTTCCACACCTGTCCCAGACGGAAAGATTTATCATTTGTGAGGGTCGAAAGAAAATGGATTTTACAAATTCACCGCTGCATTCCCGACCAAACGAACCCATCCCTCAATGTCTAGTCCCATCTCACGATATTAATTTTTGGTGCTTAATTGAATCTTAGCCTTGACGCAAGCTTCCCCACATCCATCCTGTCAATTTGCCAAAATGGCTACATACATCTGAAATTGAAATATTAATTTCTAGCATTTATCAATTATTCACAGTGTCTGCAATCCTACGTCTTTCAATTAAAAGAAATTCTGTGGAGTCAGCCATTTTCACACGCCTAGCTATCCATCTACGTAACCAGCATCTATGAGAAGTCAAAATGTAATTCCTATCCTTGAGCATCACAATATATCATCAACTTCAGTTTTTCAATTTAGGTTCTTTTTATGGGAGAGTAAATAAAGATAGGTACAGCTGAAATATGAATGCAAACAATTAATAATTCACTTTCTGAGGCCAAACAGATAGCACTAACAGAAAGGAGAGAGAAGGAGAGAGAGAGAGAGAGAGAGAAACAAAAGGAAAGAAAAAAAGGAAAGAATTCATCCTTTATCTTGTGAAATGATTATGATTCAATTTAAGTATTCCTATACTTTTCACATCAATTACTTATCATTTCATTCTGGACACCATTTGACTAAAGAATCATTTAAATTATGTGACATATCCTCATCAAATTTTATATTCTTCTATATATCATTTTCTTATTTTCAATATTTCTTGAAACAATTCTACTATGACTTCCTATTTTCATTTTCATTATCAAACAACTGTGTTATATTTCAAAAATTAAATTTTCCTTCCAAATATGTAATACAAAACCTTTTGAATTCATCAAATTGATTGTCCAGGTTATTTCCCAATTCATCTAATAGGATTCCAGTTCTAATTAGAACAGTATTATGTGAGCATGGGAGAAAAATATCACACAATATTTATCATATGGAAATTATAATTTATTGTATCCAGTTCAAACTGGACATGAATTCTTACCTAATACAATTAAATCTTCAACTACTGTATATCTCTAATCTATTCTCTAGTTTATAACTTATAATGATTTACTAAGTGTGGTAAAGATTAAATTTCACATCTCCATTTTGCACATAAAAATATGTCATAATTTTGTTTCACAATACAATCTCAGCTCATCTTTCAAATGCAATCTAAATATATTGACAAGTAATCATCTTACAGAGTTTGTCTAAATTCACACAAGGTTTTGAGGTTTTGGGGCTGCTGTTTTTTGTGTTGGGGGGGGGGTTTGGTTCTACAACTGTATTTTCAAATACATCTCATAAAGCAAATTAAAAGCCATGTAACATTTTGTAAACACAGAGCATAATAATAAACAGATATATCGTCCTTTCTACTACAATACCCCAATTTTATTTTCTAAACTTGCATGTTTAGTTCATCGAATTGGGAATCTACATATATTTTCATAAGATTACAAAATGTTTAGTCTTAACATCAATATCAAATAAGTATGACTGAAATCTTTCTTTAGTGTAATTGGCATTAACTTTTATCATGAATTTCTAGCTTAAAATAGAATGATTATATGGCTAACTAAGATAAAGCACTTTCATGCAAGAATAAACATATTTTTGCATGACTACAAGCAGACCTCCGCTTCTTAGGGGCCGTACATACATGTACATGTAACCTTCATGATGTATTGTGATTTATTGTTTTTAATGAAAGGTTGAATAAACTGAATTGAAATGATTTGAATTGAATTTCACTGACTAGCGAAAAAAGTAAGTGTCACTCATGTTTTATCTGAAGGAAAATGCTATTTATGCTAGCAAGAATTTGCTACAAGTGATTAAAATGTAAAGGCATCATATTTCTTATATGAAAACATGCTTATTATCTCAATGAACAATGTAATCCATGCACAACCATTTCAACTTTCAACACATCATGCATTAACATGTATGTCTTTTATACAAAAGAAGATGATACATGTACATGTACATTTTATTTTGAGAGGAGAATTTGAACAGGTGAAAAAGGGTACTACAACAAGACACTCAATGCTTCTGAAATTGATTGCAAGTGACTCAAATTATGAACTAGTGAATCATACATCCTTTATAAAAGTATGTAAAAGGTTTTTCCTTATAATACATGTATGCTCTTTCTGTTTTCCTTTTAAAGCCCTTTTCCTTTCTTAAAGATGGAGAAACAATTCGGAGTACACAGAAAAGGTTTTATGTTAAAATATAATGTTCTTTCTAGGCTCTAACCCTAGTCAGGCTCGTGGCATACAAATCACTCTTTATATTTATAACTAATCTAGTTAATGTCTTAATCAGTTTAACAAGTCATCATAATTCTTTTAAAAACAGCATGGTAATGGTATTTTATCCTTTATGCTATTGTATTTTCAAAAGAATTCAAACAAATCTAGAAAGTTATTCTACATGCAGATCCCCTCAGAATCATATTTCATCACAGATCAAAAGGTCAGTATTCTAAACCAAAATCACTTTGATAACAACCACTTTCACATAAGAGAGTGCACTTCCGAAAGATGACAATCAACTGATCAGGGGAAAAAGAAAGTAACTTCCTCAGCAAATATTGGCAAAATCTGACAAAACAATAGTTGAACCAACAACATCTGCAAAATTCATTTGCGGCATAATTTTTGTCATGCAGGGGGGAAATATAAAGCTTTGAGCGGTTTCCTTACATGTTGTTAGCGCTGGGTGAATTCTCTTTTGGAGTATGGGTGTCCGGATGCAGCACTGACACGATACTAACATAACGTCAACAAATACTTCTGGCGGGTGGGTGACAAAAAAGTGAAAATGTAGCTGTCAAAAGCCAAATGGTTACTTGGTTAGGCCTTCCAAGTTCCAATTCTCACATGAAGCACTTGATTTCAGATTTTTTTTATTCTCTCTTGACTGTGTTTCATCTCTCCCACTACTTGGGAAGCATTTCAGAGGGGGGAAAGGGAGCACTTAAGAAAATCACAGTAGTTCGCATCTGTGAAAAATATGAAAGTAACGAGGAGTAAACTGATATAAAAGGCGAGTGCAAGCTACTGCTCGGAAGCGGGGTTTCCTGAAATGTCACTGCCGACAGAGCGGCGTGGATATCGCATCCGACAGGCTACCGTCATGATCACGGGGGGAAAAAATGAAGAAGTCACAAATCCCATCACGATGAAAATCCCAGCTCTGACAGCAGAACAGAAATATTCACATCCTTACCAGTTAGTGAAAAAAAAAACAGATTCGTGTGTGGCTGATCAAGTGATATGAAGAAATGAATAGACAGGGAAATGAAGCGGAGTGGGATGAGCGATCAGGCTCAAGCTGTTCACCCCGCCGGAGGATGCGGCATGGATGTTCCTCGAAATTCCGCCGAGGAATAAAAACAAGATACCACGTTTCCACCAAGTTGCTACTACTACGGACTACCTGACAAGGAAGATAAAGTTAGTCTACCTACCGTTCTCAATGGAAGTTAGGGGGTTCCTCTCGCTTCCGATGTGCTGAGGTTTCGCCTGCTTTCGCCGCGACATCATGGACGGGAAAAAGCGGCGTCCAAGGTGAAACCAGGTTTTTCTGTCAAAAATCCGCGATCTTTTCGAGGTGAAAAAAGTCCGATCTGGGGATCCTCGTATCCTAAATGCGCTCGATTACTTAGGTGCATTCAATCACATACTAAACGTAAAATCTCATATAGTGGTGTATTCCGCATATTCATACACATATAGAGGGATGGTGTGTGTGAATGGCGAATGTGTATACACACGGTCTTGGGAGAACCGCCTACATGTGTGCGCATGTACACCAATTTATGATTTATGCAATAGAGCTTGTTGCTCCGCTATGATGGTCCCCTCTGATTGGTCAATATACTAATTAGGTGTCGAAAAGTTTAACAAAACTCCTTTCGCGCGGGTTCTCTGAGCAAGTGCCCGAGTATCTGTCATTTTCAGGGACGATGAATGCTCCGCTGACCATTCACAGAGCGGACACTTCATTTTTTTCGAGGAATGTATTCACTTCTTTTATCGCCTGCTGTCCGAATTAAAGACCAAAATTAGACACAACGAATGGTATGTCATGGCCGTTTTGTGTCTGACGTAGCTCGGCTGAGAAACAATTTCGGACCAATCCAATTTTCTATCGCGTGCTTCGACGAAGATATGCCCGATTAAATCACCGACATACGGGCATATTAAAATTTTGATGTGTTACGTAACAGTGGGCTTATAAATGATAAGGGAGTTTAACCTTTAACCATCAATCACAATTTGCAATTTTTATTATCTTTCGCGAGATAAGAAAATGCTGTTTTGGAGTTCTGGACAGGAAGAAGATTTAGCAATCAGTTTTGGAAGAGCAAGATGATTATCATCTGTAGCGTTGCGTTGGCATGTCGAAAGTCGGTGTAGAAATTGAAAAATTCAGGATGCTTCGAATGATTAGTTTGTCACGGAAGGTTATCACCAAATCTCATTTTATTTCAAAACAGTGGCAATGAGCCTTCCTGATTTTAAACAAAAACCTAAATAAAAAGTGCAACAGATAGCTGTAAAACACAAAGTGACAGATAAAATTTATGCCGAATGTACTTCTAAAAAGGTTCACTCAATCAAATGTTCTTTTTACGTGTATAATTCATTTGAAATACATGACAATACAAAGACGTGATATCGTTAACATTATTGTTTTGATACCAAAACAAGGCCTCATTTGAAGACCACTGCATTATTGGTAAAAATGTACCACCCTGCCATTCATAAATGAATAAAGAATTACACATAAAAATAAATGAATAAAGAAATAGATAAATTAATAAATAATAAACCACAGTTTTCTACTCGACTGCCCATCACGATCCACAAATTTTTTTCTTCTTCTTCTCCATTCCTTATTCCATTATTTATTCCCGATAATCAGTATTACCCCTCAATAATTATAAAACGGAAGTGAAACAAACGAGCATTCATTTCTTTGGTTCTCAACATAATTTTTAGACAACACTGGCCAATATACTCACACGTATTAGCTCGTGGTTTATATAATTTGTGTGTATTGTGTGCTTTTTGGAAGTCATGCTCTTCTCATTATTCTTCTCCTTCCCGCCCGCACTGCCCCCCCCCCCTTATGACATCTCACCAGATTTGCATTTTTTTCACCCATTTATTTTTCTTCTTTTTTTTTAGCGATGGAGTGAGGTATCCAAACGGAATTTTGAATGGGCGGAGATGAATTGAAAAACGATCGAATTTCCTCACCCACCCCCCCCCCCCCCCCCACTTTATTTCTTCTTTTCTTTTAATGGCGGATATGGGAAGACAGTAATGATATTCCCGCACACTTTTACACAGTCCCAGTGTGAGTTCGAAAAGATTTGGTGGATATAAAATCTTGGAATGAAGCAACAATTAATTTTCCTTCCAACGATTAAATAAGAAGATTGACGTCATAATAAAACCAATGTTACTTGTCGTCCAGTAATAACATTCATTTAACAGCATGCCAGTAAACTTAACAGTATCGTCATACGCCCCCACATACAAATCCGCATCTGAAGTCATTTTCATTGAAGGCACGTCAACACTGCATGATATAGGGACGGAACTCTCGAAAGTATGCCTCCAATATCATCATGCATGGCGGACAATAACCATTATAAATGTATGTCTGAAATTACCCATCCGTTTCGCCTTATCAAACATAACCCCTCCTAACGCCTAGTTACCAAACGAGTCATACATAGACCCAGCATTGTCTTCCTTTGATTGAGTGCGTTATTTCTACATCTTTTTGTTTGTTGTGCTTCTTTCTTTTTTCCCGCGATGCAGTGTCTCTTGGATAGAAACAAGTCCCTTTGTCCTTGAGAATTAAGGTTTTTTTTTTTTTATTGACCGGGAAGGCACATTGAAATTCGTCTAATGATTTCTTTTGACCTACTATAATCTGATCTTCAATAAGACTCAACAAATAGGCATATTCAGTGTTACGTAACAAAAGTATACATGCATATCAGCATTCAGTGATGCATATATTGTGTGTAATATAATACGTTGGGTCGATTTCAACCGGTACTATATATAATATGGACACAGTACAACCTCTTGTTGTTTAACACGTACGATAAAGCATATAATTTCCGCAATGTAATATGAATCATAACGTTGTTGAGCAAAAATCTGTGGTATGTGATACGGCAATCGTGCCCATTAGAAAGCATTTTAAGCTTAAATGAGGAAAGTTATGAGAGTGTCGGCTAAGACCACGCTATTGTCAGATTGTAATTAGTTGCAACAAATGGTATGTCGGATTTTGAATTGGTCCCTCATTGCAATCTAAAGAATTTAGAGAGTATGGTGTGTAGAATTATCATGCACGATAGCTATATTTAGAATCACTTTCTTTGATTGAGAAAATCAGCATAATCATAATTTCAAACGTCGTTTATATCAAAGCGATACATTTTTATGTTTGAAATTATTCCCTATAACACCTGTAGTCATTATAAGACACTTGTCCAACCTAGCAACATAATCTGATATTTCAGAGTTGTGCTAACAACATGTTCCTGGGCGGAATGTCGAAAAGTATATCGGGTTCGTAAGTTTTCTACATAAAGTTACATATACATAGGCCCAATATTGGCACTTTTCTTTTGCCTATAAAGTTAGGAGTGAGTGTATCAGAACTGGGAAAAAATATTATGTTTTGCATACACTACGAAAGCCCTAATATTGGGGACTGTTTTATTCACCATTTCCCGGTATAAGCATTAAAAGTATTTAGCCGTGACCCATTTGCTGTCATGTCCTTATACATATTTGAAGAATGTAATGATTTCAGGCGTTCTTCTTGTCGATCGCGAACACACCATTATATCATTGTCATACGTGAAACTAGAAACCATTGTTCTTCACTCCATGACATGAATCTGAGCGGGTGCAATAAAAAAAAAAAAAAAATTAAAAAAAATCAGACATTTTCCCACTGCACATCGAAGGTGCCTTATCTTTTTTTTTCTTTCATGCTTCTCTCTCTCTCTCTCTCTCTCTCTTTCTCTCTCTCTCTTATTTTAATTTTTTTTTTTTTTTTTTTTTTTTTGGGGGGGGGCTGTTTTATTTTCACCCCAAACACGTGCCTGTACCTAAACATGATAAAATTCTCAACATAGATTTCGATGGAACGCTTTCATGAATTCTCCATATTCACCATTCCTCGGACAATCTATATGTCTTCTTTATCATGTTTATGATATACAAAACCATCCCGAGATTAACGTCCTAATTGAAAACACACCCTTATCCTGTATCCAATGTCCCTTAAATAATACTAAAAATTGAATTCCCCCATAAAGCAATGAAACTATAAATCGTCATGCGATATTTTCGGAGCCCGATAATATGGAAATATTTCCGAAATATATTCATGGAAAGATGTCACTGAAAACCGCGCTTCGTGGATCCAGTAGCGACACGGGACACTCGGAATTATATCAATATGGTTTAAAATGTCATCGTTCGCTACTTGCGCAGACGAAAAAGCCAAGATATTGAATATATTCTTTCTCAAATCCTTCTCGTTTCCTTCCAAGATTTGAAGGATATCGCGAACGATGATTGAAGCCTGTCAGTGCGTCCGTCTTTTTTTTCTTCCTTGCCATTTTCTTCCTTTAAAAAAAAAATCTGTGCTTTTTATGACGCCATGGGTGCCGCGAGTGTCCCCCCTTTTTTATCTCCTTTAATACATTTTCTTTAGAATTATTACAGTATACGCGTGGATATATCCTTTTAAACTTTCAATGCAAAATGAATGTTAAAGGGAAAAATCTATCATCCATCAAGTTGAATTTTATAAACGACGAATAAGGAACTCGTTAATGAAAGTTTGAGGAAGAATCCGAGTCAGGGCTCCTTCTGTAAAATGTATCATATTATTGTACAATGATTTATATTTTTGTTTAAAAAAAACTGTTATGAATATTGTTATTGTTGGAAATGGAAATAAATTGAATTGAATTGAATTTGGCTTTCAGCAATCTCCGCTGCATGCTATGCTTCCTCCCTCCATATCTTTGTTATTTCCTTCTGTACATCTTAAAAGTATAATGCGCGATAAAAAGTTTGACCAGATTTCCACCATTGCTTTACTGTCACAAGTATCATTCAAGAATCATCCAAAATATATATTTATATTTCAAGCACTTGCTACTTGCGAGGAAGTCAAATATCATTTCATCGTGCAAACACGGGGAGAAAATCCTACGCAAATATGGTCACAAGAGACAGTTGCAAATATCATGTCAATTCCATTACATCTCTACTCTCTCATTATCTCCCACTCTTTTTACCTCTCTCTCTCTCTCTCTCTCTTACTCTCTCATTTTTCCTCCCATCATCCGACCTTTTCTATCAATTTTCTCCCACTCTTTTTACCTCTCTCTCTCTCTCTCTCTCTCTTACTCTCTCATTTTTCCTCCCATCATCCGACCTTTTCTATCAATTTTCTCTATAACTTTTTCTCTTTATTTTCCTCTTCCTCCCCCCCCCCCCCCCTCTCCTCTCTCCTCTCTCAGGATACTGTTTATATACAGTTCACCATTGGAATTAGGTTCACTGAACAAGATGGTTTAATATACGATTTCGTTCATAATTCTCTCTTTTGAAAATTCATTTTCAGATTGATATTTTGTCCCCCCCCCCCCCCCCCATATAGAAATAAGGCAATGGAAGGGAATCCTCGAAAACCTTTCTGTACTCTCATGGAAAACCCACACGAACGATAAATTTAGACATATTGGCATATGATTCATATTTCGGTATTCGCTTCCCCTGTGCAAAAACGTTGTGTCAAATCGGAGGCAAATAAAGGTCATATTGTGGCAGACTATTGATACTTTCTAATCGGTTTCAGTCACTGTCAGCGAGCTCAAGAAATGAAAGGTGACTCGATCATTGTCAATATTAAATATCATTCGCAGCTGTGTCAATGGGTGAAGAGAGAGAGGGGGATATATAAGAAAGAAAGAGACGGGGAGAGAGAGAAGGAAAAGGAGGGGGAAGAAAGAAAAAACGAATGAAAGAAAGAAAGAGAGGGGAGAGAATGAAATCTTTAATATAAACACATAATAAAGAGGAAAATTCAAACAGATTCAGAAAGAGAGGGGCAGGTATAGAGAAAGAGAGAGAATAAAAGAAGGGGAGGAGAAAAAAATCTGGATTTATTACGAGAGATACGACGCAGAGAAAGAGGGTGGGAGATAGAACGAGAGAGAGAGAGGGAGAGAGGGATGGGGAGGCGGAGAGATAGAGATAGAGATAGAGAGAGAGAGAGAGAGAGAAAGAGAGAGAGAGAGAGAGAGAGAGAGAGAGAGAGAGAGAGAGAGAGAGAGAAGGAAATGTGAAATGGAGAGAGATTCAAAGATAATGATCTCGATTTCTAAATGCCCTCAGCGCGTTCGCGTGGCGGAGCAATGTCAACACAAGTAAGCAAACAAAAGATGAAATAAATATGATTATGATTTTCCATTCGGCCATTGACTCCCTCATTGCAGTGTCAATATTACATTTGGGCCTACTCATGATTGCTAAATCAATATTTTGAATCTATATCGATGAATGAATGTCTTGTTAAAACATCGCTAGAATACATGCCACTTTTTTGCCCTATTTACCGGGTGTATTTTCTCTGATTGGGTGAACTTAACTGGAAGGATGCGATAGCTATTTATAGGTATTCATTGGTTTACCGCATTGTTCACTATAGAAAATGCATGAATGTTTCTTTTTTCATTGTCACCCCCTTCTCTATTCCTCCTTCTAAATCTCTCTCTCTCTCTCTCTCTCTCTCTCTCTCTCTCTCTCTCTCTCTCATCTTCTGCTTTCTTTCTGCATCAGTTGCTATCTATTTGTAATATGAGCCCCTCCCACCAAGAAAAAAAGGTTCAATTATTTTGCACCCTTCAAATACAACACCGGGAGCTCCTTTATGGGTGCAACCTTGTACCCAAAGAAGCAGCATTGTGCACCATTTAAGGGTGCAGTGAGCTACATTTTTGCAGAGTTATACCCTTTAGGGAAGGTGCAAATTTGATTTGTACCCAATTGGATGTAAACATTTCTGCACCCTTTAAGGTACATAATTGCACCTTTAAGGGTGCAGATGGGCATTGGGTGCATCTTTGCATCTTTTTCATGTAGGGTGCAAGATTGCAGCCCAAAAGGTGCTGCTATTGTTGCATTTGGGATGCGAGATTGCACTTTTTTTCCTTTGAGTGTATGCTACTCTCTCTCTCTCTCTCTCTCTCTCCCTCTCTCTCTTTCTTTCCCTCTTCCCATCTCACTCATCTCTCATCCCATCTCCCTCTCTCCTTTTGTTTTATCAGCTTCCTTCCTCTCCATCTATACCTTTAGTTTTGAAATTAGGACCATCATTCATAATGTGATTGATTTATTATCTGATATTCTAAGTTTTTAAAAAGAAATGTTCTTTTTTTTATCCAATTGTGTATCTTATATCTATTTTCGAAATTTATTCGGAAATACATTAAATCGAAAGGATTGCACACTTGATTTTTTTTTTTTAACGTGCACACGTTAATATCAATAATGCCTATAGCATTTTCGTTTATTTGATGTACGATAAAAGAGCAATGTAGATAAAATGCCTTGCTCAAGGGCATAAGTGCCGTCCCGGGGATCGAACCACCGACTTTTGTGTCTCCAGTCAAGCGCCTTAGACTACTCGACCACGGCACCTCCACTATTGCACACTTGATGCCTTCGGCCGAGAATGACACGACCATAACCTATGTTGTCTCAAAGGTTCCTTTAATGGCCCTTCATCAAAAGCTGGTTCAGGCTAAGTGCTACACCTTGCTCCAGCTAAGTTTGAATAAATCAATAAATAATGGAAATTTAGGTATAACCCAAGCCAAACACGAAAACATTGCTTCACCCTTGAAAACAAATTAAAGCATGCAATCGAAGCAACAATGTTTTCTCTGAACTTTGACTCTTCACGGCCGCCATATCTTTTTCCACATCACGACATGTTATACAATACGACAAATTCTACCGATCTCTTCCTTCCCCTAGATCCTATTTCATGTATCTCTCGCAATTTCTTTGCCTCCAATTTACAAAACAATCCATCATTTTTGCTGGTTTTGTTCTTACAAAGTTCTATTTATTTGTGCATCGATCACGCGAGTCCTCAATACTCGGAGACATCCATCATTCCATTTCCACTCTCATCTTTCTTTCTTTCTTTCTTTCTTTCTTTCTTCTTCTTCTCCTCCTCCTCCACCTCATTCTTCTCCTCCTTCTTCTTCTTCTTCTTCTTTAATCATGACATCTCGAAACGATGATTCTTTGTTTTTAGCCTAAGCCCTCCACCTTTCTTGTTGCCGAAATTCGGCCACCGCATACCCCGAGGTACTCTTCGTCATTGTCTGTTAGATACCAATCCCGAGTTATACGTGTTCGTCTTTAGCTACTAGAGAAAAGAATTAACTTCATGTGTTATTCCAAATAAGGTGACTTATCAGAGTATCCCATTGGTTGGAATATAATGTAATTCACATTTCTGTATAGTCACAACCATGTCATTTCGCTTTATTATCACGGTTTGTTTATATTTATTTGCTTTTCTTGTTGGTATTTCCTTTCATTTGTCATGTTTGTGAAAAAAAAATGTACAGTTTGATAGCAATTTGGAAATTTTGACAAATTTTCAAGAATCTATCTTTGAAAAAAAGTAAGCATTAGCCTATCGTTAATGACCGATATGCTGTAAGAGTTAGTATTTGTGTTTAAAAAGGCATGGGCAGACAAACACATTTTCTCCTTTTTAAAACTCTGAATATCGAGAATGTAGAACTCTGGACAAATGTGAACGGACTCGAATACATTCTCAAATATGCAATGGTCTGTCAGCCACTTCCGACGTCACCCAAAACGTTCTTTTGGCTACATTTTCATACAACGTTGGGACTGGACACTGGATGGAAAATCCATAACAAAATAAATGATTAAAATAAATGATTAGAAGTGGAGTAGACCCCTTTTCTTGGGAACTGTTATGCCATGAAGATGTCCACGTCACCACCATGGGAGGACAGAAAGGAAGACGAGTCATCACGCATTTACCCAATAAGTAACGCATAAACAAAACAGAGATGTATCGTCCTATCTCTTTATTTGTGCGATGCAATGACAGGTTGTTATTTGTATAATATGAAGCCATAAAAAAGAGAGAGAGAGAAAGAGAGGAGGGTTGGGAGCGAGACTGAGAGTAGGGGTAGAGGAGGACACGGATGATGATGTATGGGACTGAAGACATTAACGATGCTATGGCGGGCCCTTCATGTCATAAGTCTACAATCATTCATTCACTCGAGTGAATGAGTGCTTGTATGGATTTTATCATCCACCCACTCGAGTGAGTGAATGATTTAACGGTTTCCACCAATCAGAATAGCGGAATCTCTTCCGAGATTCCATCACTTGAGTGATTGTACATTCACTTGAGTGATTGTACATCCACTCGAATGGATGTACATCCACTCACTAGTGGAGGAGTTAAGTGTTCGTTTTTAGCACACTGTGCCGAACGCGCCATAATCATGCACGCTAGGGAACGTGTGCATTATGAATGGTTGTCTTGTTTTGACCAATCAGAATGGAGGAATATCATCACCCACTCACTCCCTGTGAGCGGGTTTGCAACCACTCGAGTGGACGTACATCCACAACAGTGACTGTACATCCACTGGCAAGTGATTGATGCCCGGGGAATTTTTTAGCTTTTTTAGAGCGGACAAGTGGGGTTTCGTTGGTCGGGATCTCGTTTGACATCACATTAGGATTGACTGCATTCCGCACATACCACAGTCATGATAGTCTACTCACTATGCCTCTGCTGCATAAAGCACGGCGAAGGAAATGAATAAATATTAAGGGAATAAGTGTGTGGCGGGATACAAAAATGAGGTCATTTCTATTCATTTCTATGAAATTTTCACTGAATCATGAAAGCGATCATGACAATGAAATCTAACACTTGTCTTCAACGGAAACGCCACACATTTATCCCCTTAATATTTATTGTCGAGATTAGACCTACAGTGATTTTCAGAAATGTGCGGCCATCCTGAACGTTTTATGTCAATGTCTTTAAAAGACATTATTCGTTGGGGTTTGGGGTAAATCGGAGTAATTTCTTTTAATTGGAGAAATTTAGATAGATGGGAAGGAAAAGGGGCGTAGAAATGTAAGATAAAAGGAAGACAACGACTCATGGCACAAACAGGACAACGGGTATATTGTGATAGTGAAGGTTGCAACCTGTATAGACACCTGTTGGAAGCGATTTGCTTCCATATTCTAATACAATGGAGTATTTGGAAAATGGTATCTTGAAGATGTGTGCAGTGGGACTTATGAAATGTGGTTTACTGCTCCAGTCATATAAAAAGATTTACAAAATCTCAATTACAAGTAAAATTCGAGTGGCTAAACAAGTAACATCAATATGTACATGAATGTATATTTTTTACAAGTCAAAGTACATGACTAAGCGATCATACCATGCATGTTGATCGATGACGGTACTGATATTTAATTTAAACAAATGAAAACAAAAATATTCAGAAACTGCACGAAGGATACTATATTCCAACGTGTTGCAGGTAATAAACCTCTCCCACACTACGTGGGAATAAAGAAACCCGCAAATGATTAATGCCGCATTACTTATAATACACTAATATATTTGAATGACTGATTGAATACCTTGGCCTTATTCCTCACTTTTTCTTTTTAACCTTATAATTTCAAAGGATTATAAGAGAACCACGGGCATCAAGGGAAGGAGATGAAAGAATAATGTATTACTGACTTATTTTACACATTAAAAAGGAAATTACTATTAGGGGGAATGTTTTGAAACTATCTGGGAACATAACAAAAAATGTCACTGGGAAGATACTCAGACCTTAAGAGAGAGACAGCAAGCTGTGAAGTTACATTGTTTGGTCCGTGAACAGGCCTACTGCGTACTCCTGCCTTGTTCTGAGGACATCGGCATAGATCCTAAAGTAATAAATTTCATTTCATTTATTTCCACAATAACAGCAGATAGATTTATTATCAAAATCATTATTAAATCAACAATTTAGATATGATATGATATGATGGAATTGTTATTGTTATATACATACATTAAGAAAGTCCTTGACAAAGGGCTATGCCCGAAATTTGGGAAATTTAACATCTTCATCGGTTTTTTCTTTAACATATCGTCTTTTTATGTATTTCCATCAAAACCGACGCAGAATAACTTTATATATATATATATATATATATATATATATATATATATATATATGTGTGTGTGTGTGTGTGTGTGTGTGTGTGTGTGTATTGAAAATAATTCTCACGTGTTGGATGATTAATAATGTACACAGTAATAATTTCAAAAGAGTCGAAGGTACGACATGTGTAAATCAAATGTTGGATTTTCATATGGCGTAACCTCGACTCTTTTTGAAGTTATACTGTCTACATTATATAATATATACACATCAATCATGTCAATGCAGTGAAATAATTGTACTTACGCAAGTAAGCAATGTTCACTTTATTACAAAGGAGACCCTTAAAAGCAAAGCTTATGGATCAGGTTTCCACGTAAGACCTTTTAACTTAAAAAAATGTCACTTTGGTTGATGTCAGTTATAGAATGTTCACTTGAATATGATAATCGATAGTTTTATTCGTTCACGACTGGATAAATGAGAAGAATTTAACATCACTTTGCTGGCTTTATCTCCCATATGCTTTATTCCAAACTATCATCATCGATTACACATGCGTTAAACCTTAGTACCTGACATGTCATGCATGTCTGATGAGATTATTTTCTTGAAGACCGCTAAATCCATGTTTTTCCATGGAAACCAAGGTATTGGCAGGATCAGATGCTTGTTCCATATCCCATTCACTTATTTCAGTACAAAGAAAACTGATTTAAAAAAACACACACATTTACTTCCAAAGGCACTAGATGCAAGTTCGTTTTTCCATCCAAAGGCTGCCAAATCTAAATTCGATTAATTTCCAAAAGGCGCTAAATTCACTTCGTGTTGAAATCAAGTAATTTTAATTTAACCGTTTTTCTTCTTCGGAATTTCAATATTTTTATACGATTGCAAGTACCAACATTAGAAATCTTTGAAATGAAAGAATGCCCCAACATTCTCTTTTTCAAGAGCCAAATATGTTCCTTATTATTAGGGATTTATTTGAAATTGCAACATTGGAGTTCGGTGTATGTATGGAATACAAAGAGTTCTCCAAATATACTGCTGATACCGGATTTATTTAACATTCTATTACTTTTTAGATGGCTTAAAATTAATAACATCGTGAACAAAAAATATAAACCTCACACACAGACACACACACACAAATCCCACCAATTGAGGTTTTGAGTATAATAATTTGGAATTAGTGTTTCTACGTTTATTGCCTAGCTTCTGTGTGAAGATGATTCCTTTCTGGTCATGTGCAACGAGATTTCAGCAAATGCAGTTTATGGTGCATATTAATGTGTTGTTGTCATAGAGATACATACTAATCGCTTGACGCCCTCGCAGTTATCCGAAACTCTTTTTACTATTATGGTGAGCACAATTTAGAAAAATTAACTCTCCTTATTGGAAAACCAAAATAAGTACAGATATTTTCACCGAAATGTATCATTACATGTTGCGTTAACATGCAGGGTTTGTCATAGTTCATGGTTGAGTGACTACACGCGTAAGAAATCGCTTAATATACTGTTATCATGGTATGCAGCATAAAATGACTCTTGCGACTTGAAAAGTGACATTTTGCCTTCAGTGTTTGCTGAAAGTATGTCTGAACGAATCAATCTCATTTTCACTCAGAAGTTATCAAATAAATGGAGGATCACTCGTGCCAAATTATTTTGGTCAAAACTTCTTCGTTAAAGAAAGTTATAGGCTTTTTTTTTCAATTAGGGGAGTTAATTTTTGTTGTGTTTAATTCGAAGAAGTAATTACGCGGAATCATTTAGATCGGGTTTAGTGCCTTTCGAAAATTCGACTTGATTTGATGTGAAATGGTTGAAATGAAAATCATTCCAGCTAAAGCTGAATTGGGAGAGCGTAGCTATAATCATATTCGTACATAATTAATTTGATTATATTACAAATATAGAGGGACGAACAGGTAATATGAAGAGACAGAGGAGCGATATTACTTGGTTGCCCCCCCCCCCCGACAAACTCTCATTTCACTGAAATGCACAATGTGTAAACAACTGTTAATATTGAGGATATTTATTTTAACTAGATTCACATCTACTGATAGACAAGTTTTTCTTTCACATTTGCTTTATTCTTGTTTATACACATACCTTATGAAGCTAACTGATCGATGATGATTCCACTGCTTGGCAATATAATATCATTCAAATAAACTCCACTCAACCTTTAATGCTTCCGGAGCTTGCTCCGCTGGCTACCCGTTACTATACTTTAGAGGGATCATTGAAATTATTATCAATATTCTTCAATTGTCAGGTTTGCATGATCTAACTTAACAAAAACGTTATAAGCTTTCATAGCGAAAGAATATAATGTGGGCGTATCAGTTTTGCTAAATATATGTACTTTCATGAATGGGGATGTGTTGTGGCCGAATGTTAGAGCAGTAGTGGGTCGCATTGCCGGGGTTCGAAACCAAGAGGAAGCCGCTGCCTTTTGGAAGGTTTTCCAAATTCCCCGGAGAGTAGCCGATGGTCTTCCTGTGTGCTTTCGAACAGTGCAAATGTTGCAGAGTCTGTTTTCAGCAGTATCCAGACCATTTCTCCAGCCATACCATACCTATCCATGCATTTAATGTTCTCTTACTTTGAAGCTTATTGATATGTTCATTGAATTATTCATCTTCAACATTTTACGAACGTTTTAGGTTTTTTCAATGCCCCTCAGCAATTATGGAATTCCGGCCTAATGGCTGGCGTGATTTTTGTTTTATACTCCTGATTTTATACATAACTCAAATCATTTTATTTGGGGGTAGACACGTATTATGTATTGCTTATCTACAATGCTACTAATTTGATTTTAATAAAATCAAATTAATTCCATGCCAAAACAACACTAGGATTTCAAAGTGAATGTTCGTGGCATTAAAGTTTGTAAACAACAGTGTTTTCTCCTATGCATTCGACAAGTGGCAAGATCCACACCTTCACAGGAATATCCCTCTCTTACCATTTAAAGTAAACAAAGTGACGTGAAACTGGCCTCGTCCTGGCAGACTGATGACCGATACATTCCCACGAGATGATGATAAGCACCTCGGTGAGATATTTGGTCATTTATCATGTTTATCCAAATTCCGTCAAGTCAAGCAAAGTTGCCATAATTTCGAAAAAAAAATGCATATCTAAGTTACATATACTGAAACTTAAAAAAGACTGTGTAATTGCTAACACCGTTTTCTGTTATTTACGTTTGCATTATAATGCCGTTTTCATTTCGTTGTTTTGTTGCAGGCTTGCAATTGGTTAAGTTTTGTTTTGTATCTCAAGCCTGAGGAAGACCTGTCACAGGGTCGAAAACATTTGAAAAAAAAAACCCCCTGTTCATGGAAATATCAGCCCAACTCATTCAAAGATGTACTGACCATTTTTTATTGTGTTAAAAGAAAGCAGCTTTGGTAATTATTGGTGATCATTTTGAGTGATTCTATATACATTCGTTTAAAACACATTAATCTTTGGAATACTAAGTGGCAAAGTTAAAGTAGATTCTGGAAAACAGTTTTAAGTATTCCCTCAAAATCTGAATCATGTTTTCTTTCCTTAATGTTTATTTCAAATATGCGTTACAGCTTCCCCCTCGCTACGTTACAACTTGCCCCAAGAGCGTGGTGAGTTGTAACATCGCATTTTTATTTTTCTTCCCCTTATTTATAGGGAACTACTGAATAAAAAAATCATAGTATTAAGTGTGATAATAGCGTACACTTTGATCATTGGTACAACTTTGACATTGGTTTCTAAACTCATCGACAAACCAATATAAATTGAATGCTAGAAAAAAAAAAAAAAATGTTACTTTTAGCTCCGGTCTCCCCAATATGCCTTAAAAACTCTTTTGAAATTGATTCAACATAATTAGGGCTGGAAAGAATGATAAATCTGACACAGCTTTGGATATGGGAACTAGAAGATTTTATGACTTTCATGAAAAGGCTCTGCATCTGAACATAAATTAATATTACCATGATTACTGGGATATGAAACCAAATAGAGAAAGAGCAAGAAGAATGGGTTACATTATGATGTAAGCAGGAATACAGCCTTACAATGACACTAGTTCAGACGCTGTCAAAATTGTTCCACACATCTGGGTTATTTATAACATTAAGTAAAAACTCTTCGATAGCTTCGAAGGATAAAATATTCATTGATATTATCATTTGCCTGCCACATGTTGCTACTCGTATAGGTGTATAAGGGCCAACATTCCCATCAAAGGTTATCCGAATTTCGCCGTTAACAATATTGGATGAGGAAATGAAACGTAATAAAATCATTAATTGCGCAATTGATAGCGTATGAATAAATCTCGTTAACCATTCTATTATTTTTTCCTCAAGGGCTCGTTGTAGGGGCAGGTGACTATAGTCGACTTGAAAATTGTCTATTAAATTGTCAGGAGTGGGGTGAAACGTATTAAGAACATGAAAAATACTGTAATTTGAAGGACGAAGGTTCCAAATAGAGTTGTGGGCTATAAAAACATTCCGGTTCTGATATGATGAAGGGCATAATAGGGCTGTAGAATTAATTGATGTCTAGCAATTTGAGTAATTATCTGGTTAATTCATCTGGGTCTCGGGAGCTCCGTAGCTCCATAATGGGATATGATGGAAATCAAATGGCCAAATGGCCAAGGAACTGTTATGACTGGGTGAAACTCTCGGAGTCAACCGACGGCTGCCTGTGAAATCCGACCTATACATGGACTCCCAAAAGAGAGTGAACATCTCACTGATGAGCCCATCAAAATCCTCACCTTCTTCCCCGTTAAATGTAACATGTAATGAGTATGATTGTAATGCCCGATCTTCATTATAAATATTAAATACAGATCTTGCACGAGATATTTCAACATCTCGATATTCTGCCGAAATGGTAGCCAGAACCTGGCTTCTCCGTCTTTCCAAATCTGAGGGGCGGGGGGGGGGGGGGGGGGGGGTGGAGGAGAGAGAGAGAGAGAGAGGGGGGGGGAACAATGGTGTTAGGTGAAATAGAATTTAAATTGCTTTCTTTATTTGAATGATTTATTTTTATCTTAAGTTTTACCTATAAATGTGGTTAACTTGCCATCAGCCCTTTGTGAAAATTGCATCGTTTCATTGATGATAATCAGATAATACTAATACTGATACGTTTCACTGATGATAATACTAATACTTTTCCAATGTGGGAGAGGAGTGTTACTTTATTGGATTTTTATTTTTGCGGGACAAATAAGAAATTCTTATGACAGAAGGCAGTTAATGCCAATGATTCGAAAGGAAAGTGACACATGTCAGATAACAAGGCATTAATTAGAGTCGCAAACATCTCACTATCACATATGGAAGAGGATCTTATTAAAAAGGCATTATCCTGCTTATCTCTAAGAATGCTGCTAAACTGTGCAAGAGCCCATTATATGAAATAAACTTTCCTCTTGACCATGTTGACAAATCTTGTGGTTAAGAAGGAAACAAGCTGTACCTTTAGAGATACTGAAATGTGGTCACTATGGTGTAAAAACCATATTGAGAGTTGTCCTTCCAATCCTGCAAATTTAACGCAACACTGAAATTATAGGGATAACCATAGAAAATAAATTGAGACTTTTAAAACTTTTATAAACATCTCATTTCGGAAAGCGATTTTGATGGAAATCTGTTGATGATCGATCGCTTCTCTTCATCCTCTCTTGATATTATAATTGATTTTCACGAGGGTTTAATTCTGCTTTAAACATGTTTAAATACTCTATACTCCTTTAAGGTGCTTACCAGTGCTCAATCGTTTCACCACCACCCCCACACTTGATATAGGGAAAAGGCGATTAAAAAAAATAACCGTTATTGCTAGACTGAATTGATTTTGTCTAAGTTCTCCAAGCCTGAAATAATATTGTTTTTAGAGATTTTTATTTTTGCTGAAGCAGTTTCTACCAGATTAACGAAATTCCAGTCCTTATTCACGATGTATACATATATGCTTGCCCTATTCCTGCTCCAAAAAAGAGGAAGAAAATGTTAAAAGCTCTGTCCTTACATGGCCCTTAGTCCATGTAGGCAAACGCAAAATGAATTCCAATTTGCGCGGGTGGGGGGATATTTTAGCCAGCTAAGAATTTTGATCACCTTGGTGATATATATATTGTATGGCCCACTGTTTGTAACACACCATTACTTCAGGTTTGACCCAGAGTCCTACCCCAGTCCATTAAGGAACGATAGGTCTACATAGTTTTCCAAAGTTCAAAGGCCAGCCATGTCAAGATAGGTCATTTCCTTAATTATGCACTGGCGACGCCTCATTCAGCTTTATTCTGAAACCTTGCTTGTATCACCTAATATCAGCGAAATAGTCGCTCCTGAAAGGAAATGCACTTAACACACCTTTTCAGTTTGAATTTAATTTAATCGATTTTTCTAACTTGTACCAGTTCAGTTAAAAGTTCAGTTTCCTTATTTCATTTTAAGCAAACATACGGATAAATAGAATAAATAAGTTCGATGAATCATAGAAAATGGAAGCGTCTGCATAACGCATGTAAGAAGGGACCTTAAATAGGCATATCCTACGCTTGTAACAAGAGGCCCTTTATGTAGACCCCCCCCGTATATCTTATTAAAAATAATTTGTATAGGTTAAGAACAAACTGAGGGGTGAGAGATGATTCTAAAGGAATGGAGGTGGAGATAGAAAATAAAAAGAGAAGCAAAGCGAAGTGTATGGAATACAAGAAGATTAGGTAACAAAAAACATCGCACGCCATGAAAAAGGAGAATAAATGATGTACTGTAACTCGCCTCACACTTTGATTGAAATACTTATTTACAAGAAAAAACGGCCTGGTCCAGTGGTAGTGTTATCCAGAAAGCAAATAAATCTATCACAATATGGCCCGCCGTGATACAAGGAGTCTGGTGAAAAATGAGTACTTCACTTTTCGCGGAGAGATGAGCCTGACAAAGAACAGAGGGTGGTTTAAAGCAAAGGAGTATAGTTCATAGCTTCCTAGTATAATAGAAACGTCAAATTCCGTCTTAAAACAAAATTACATCTCCTTTTATAGATGTATTGGAACAATTCCAAAATATAGGGCCAGCATATACCAGACCACATGTCTTTTTAATCTGATCATGAAAACTGTTATCAATGTTTCTGATTGTTGTATTTAAAGGGTACAAATTGAACCTTTTATTCTTACTGTTGTAGCTTGCATGCTAAATGATATGAATACAAATGGTGAACAGGAACATGAAAACGAAATAGCAATTACAAACGTTCTTTTTTATTATAAACGCACAGTAGGCAATAGATCAAATCCAAAGACTATTAAAGCCGATCGAGAATAGAATAAAACTGTGGCTATTTGTGTGGGCCAGAGCTCGCTATTTATGAGGAATGCGCATTTCATTTATAAATATGTTTCATGATCACTATGAAGCAGTTAAATCTTTACTTTTGATACGAGATGTTATAAACCATTCAATATTTATTTTTCGTTTACGTATTTTTGTTTGACAGATTGTATGAAAATAATCTTATCTTTTCACTACTGTGGAAACTGTGGCTGTGGTTGTACAGTGTAATATAGGTTTTCCCGTTCAAGTTCACTTTCATAATTTGTTCACTTTATTTCACATTTCACATTTCGAGCATTCGAATTCACAAAACGATATGATCGGCGCGGTACATAAACGAAGCAAACGACTTCCAGAATGAGCAATCAATTTCTTGTTGCTTCTTTCTAATTCCTTTCTGAGCAAAGAATTCTTTAAAATTATCCATTCCATTCTAAATAACGAATAAATAATTTCACCAACGGGCGTCCAAATTCATTTTTGCACGTGCGAATTAACTTTTTGTGCAACAGTATTGATATAATTATGAATATTCTTAGATTTACCAAAACTATACAAAAACAAACAAACAAACAAACAAACAAAGCTACACACCCAAACCTTTATAACGCACACTTATTTATTATTACCTTTAAAGTAAATCCATGCAATTTACTGCTGAAATCATGGAAAAATGTGTATGCTTGCAGGCAAAGCATTGATCCTTGGGTACGCTGTGCATGTTTTGCTTCTGTAGGGCCCTGTTGCATAAAACTTTTGCCAGACTTTTTTTTTTTCTGCCAGCAAAAGATCTTTAAAAAACGGCAAATTTTTATATAATGGGAAACTCAGGCAATTTTTTTGGCCGTTAATTGCTTCCTCAAATTTCGCCGCAAAAAAACTCTGGCAAAAGTTTTATGCAACGGGCCGTAGGACTTCATTCCCATCATTAGTACTGAAACGTGATTAGTTGTTCACCGCTTCTAGCAGCATGTTAGGATGGAGTGAGAGGGTTATGAATGGCATACAGGGGAGCGTTTCATGAAGAGTTTTGTCGGTGATTTTCACTGAGTAATTTTCTTTCAGCCAATCAGATGCGAGGATTTTCAGTAGCTTATAACATTTGTCGGTGAAAATCACCGACAAATCTTCATGAAATGTTCCCCTGGTAAATTTTGGCGATGGGACCGACACACTTTCCCTGAAAATTCTCTACGATTTTGTTGGTGAAACTGTACAGAAATTTCATATTTCATGTTCCATATTTCCTTTGGCGTTGCCCAAAATATTAAAAATACGGACATCTTTATGCCAGTATATGCGATACTAAAGGGGGGGGGCGATAATCTCCCGAATAAAGCAAGCATCAGCCCTTTTTATAGATGATAGACG
>CM057158.1:17828580-17868580 GCA_029962745.1 Echinometra lucunter
TTTGAATTCATCAAATTGATTGTCCAGGTTATTTCCCATTCATCTAATAGGATTCCAGTTCTAATTAGAACAGTATTATGTGAGCATGGAGAAAAATATCACACATATTTATCTTATGGAAATTATCATTTATTGTATCCAGTTCAAACTGGACATGAATTCTTACCTAATATAATTAAATCTTCAACTACTGTATATCTCTAATCTATTCTCTAAGTTTATAGCTTATAATGATTTACTAAGTCTGGTAAAGATTAAATTTCATATCTCTATTTTGCACATAAAATATGTCATAATTTTGTTTCACAATACAATCTCAGCTCATCTTTCAAATGCAATCTAAATATATTGACAAGTAATCATCTTACAGAATTTGTCTAAATTCACACAAGTTTTGAGGTTTTGGGGTTTTTTGTTTTTGTTTTTGTTTTCAGTTTTGGTTCTACAACTGTATTTTCAAATACATCTCATAAAGCAAATTAAAAGCCATGTAAAATTTTGTAAACACAGAGCATATTAATAAAAAGATATATCGTCCTTTCTACTATAATACCCCAATTTTATATTCTAAACTTGCATATTTAGTTCATTGAATTTGGAATCTACATATATTTTCATAAGATTACAAAATGTTTAGTCTTAACATCAATATCAAATAAGTATGACTGAAATCTTTCTTTAGTGTAATTGGCATTAACTTTTATCATGAATTTCTAGCTTAAAATAGAATGATTAGAAGGCTAACTAAGATAAAGCACTTTCATGCAAGAATAAACATATTTTTGCACGACTACAAGCAGACCTCCGCTTCTTAGGGGCCGTACATACATATACATGTACCCTTCTTCATGTATTGTGATTTATTGCTTTTAATGAAAGGTTGAATAAACTGAATTGAAATGATTTGAATTGAATTTCACTGACTAGCAAAAAAGCAAGTGTCACTGTTTTATCTGAAGGAAAATGCTATTTATGCTAGTAAGAATTTGCTACAAGTGATTAAAATGAAAAGGCATATTTCTTACACGAAAACATGCTTATTATCTCAATGAACAATGTAATCCATGCACAACCATTTCAACTTTCAACACATCATGCATTAACATGTATGTCTTTTATACAAAAGAAGATGATACATGTACATGTACATGTACATTTATTATGAGAGGAGAATTTGAACAGGTGAAAAAGGGCTACAACAAGACACTCAATGCTTCTGAAATTGATTGCAAGTGACTCAAATTATGAACTAGTGAATCATACATCCTTTATAAAAGTATGTAAAAGGTTTTTCCTTATAATACATGTATGCTCTTTCTGTTTTCCTTTTAAAGCCCTTTTCCTTTCTTAAAGATGTAGAAACAATTCGGAGTACACAGAAAAGGTTTTATGTTAAAATATAATGTTCTGTCTAGGCTCTAACCCTAGTCAGGCTCATGGCATACTAATCACTGTTTATATTTATAACTAATATACTTAATGTCTTAATCAGTTTAACAGGTCATAATTCTTTCCTTTTTTTAAGGCATGGTAATGGTAAGATCCTTTATGCTATTGTATTTTCAAAAGAATTCAAACAAATCTAGAAAGTTATTCTACATGCAGATCCCCTCAGAATCATATTTCATCACAGATCAAAAGGTCAGTATTCTAAACCAAAATCACTTTGATAACAACCACTTTCACATAAGAGAGTGCACTTCCGAAAGATGACAATCAACTGATCAGGGGAAAAAGAAAGTAACTTCCTCAGCAAATATTGGCAAAATCTGACAAACAATAGTTGAACCAACAACAGCTGCAAAATTCATTTGCGGCATAATTTTTGTCATGCAGGGGGAAATATAAAGCTTTGAGCGGTTTCCTTAACATGTTGTTAGCGCTGGGTGAATTCTCTTTTGGAGTATGGGTGTCCGGATGCAGCCTGACCGATACTAACATAACGTCAACAATTACTGTCTGGCGGGGGGTGACAAAAAAGTGAAAATGTAGCTGTCAAAAGCCAAACGGTTACTTAGTTAGGCCTTCCAAGTTCCAATTCTCACATGAAGCACTTGATTTCAGATTTTTTTTATTCTCTCTTGACTGTGTTTCATCTCTTCCACTACTTGGGAAGCATTTCAGAGGGGGGAAAGGGGGCACTTTAGAAAAGCACAGTAGTTCGCATCTGTGAAAAATATGAAAGTAACGAGGAGTAAACTGATATAAAAGGCGAGTGCAAGCTACTGCTCGGAAGCGGGGTTTCCTGAAATGTCACTGCCGACAGAGCGGCGTGGATATCGCATCCGACAGGCTACCGTCATGATCACGGAGGGAAAAAAATGAAGAAGTCACAAATCCCATCACGATGAAAATCCCAGCTCTGACAGCAGAACAGAAATATTCACATCCTTACCAGTTAGTGAAAAAAAAAACAGATTCGTGTGTGGCTGATCAAGTGATATGAAGAAATGAATAGACAGGGAAAATGAAGCGGAGTGGGATGAGCGATCAGGCTCAAGCTGTTCACCCCGCCGGAGGATGCGGCATGGATGTTCCTCGAAATTCCGCCGAGGAATAAAAACAAGATACCACGTTTCCACCAAGTTGCTACTACTACGGACTACCTGACAAGGAAGATAAAGTTAGTCTACCTACCGTTCTCAATGGAAGTTAGGGGGTTCCTCTCGCTTCCGATGTGCTGAGGTTTCGCCTGCTTTCGCCGCGACATCATGGACGGGAAAAAAGCGGCGTCCAAGGTGAAACCAGGTTTTTCTGTCAAAAATCCGCGATCTTTCGAGGTGAAAAAAGTCCGATCTGGGGATCCTCGTATCCTAAATGCGCTCGATTACTTAGGTGCATTCAATCACATACTAAACGTAAAATCTCATATAGTGGTGTATTCCGCATATTCATACACATATAGAGGGATGGTGTGTGTGAATGGCGAATGTGTATACACACGGTCTTGGGAGAACCGCCTACATGTGTGCGCATGTACACCAATTTATGATTTATGCAATAGAGCTTGTTGCTTCCGCTATGATGGTCCCCTCTGATTGGTCAATATACTAATTAGGTGTCGAAAAGTTTAACAAAACTCCTTTCGCGCGGGTTCTCTGAGCAAGTGCCCGAGTATCTGTCATTTTCAGGGACGATGAATGCTCCGCTGACCATTCACAGAGCGGACACTTCATTTTTTTCGAGGAATGTATTCACTTCTTTTATCGCCTGCTGTCCGAATTAAAGACCAAAATTAGACACAACGAATGGTATGTCATGGCCGTTTTGTGTCTGACGTAGCTCGGCTGAGAAACAATTTCGGACCAATCCAATTTTCTATCGCGTGCTTCGACGAAGATATGCCCGATTAAATCACCGACATACGGGCATATTAAAATTTTGATGTGTTACGTAACAGTGGGCTTATAAATGATAAGGGAGTTTAACCTTTAACCATCAATCACAATTTGCAATTTTTATTATCTTTCGCGAGATAAGAAAATGCTGTTTTGGAGTTCTGGACAGGAAGAAGATTTAGCAATCAGTTTTGGAAGAGAAAGATGATTATCATCTATAGCGTTGCGTTGGCATGTCGAAAGTCGGTGTAGAAATTGAAAAGTTCAGGATGCTTCGAATGATTAGTTTGTCACGGAAGGTTATCACCAAATCTCATTTTATTTCAAAACAGTGGCAATGAGCCTTCCTGATTTTAAACAAAAACCTAAATAAAAAGTGCAACAGATAGCTGTAAAACACAAAGTGACAGATAAAATTTATGCCGAATGTACCTCTAAAAAGGTTCACTCAATCAAATGTTCTTTTTACGTGTATAATTCATTTGAAATACATGACGATACAAAGACGTGATATCGTTAACAATATTGTTTTGATACCAAAACAAGGCCTCATTTGGAGACCACTGCGTTATTGGTAAAATGTACCACCCTGCCATTCATAAATGAATAAAGAAATACACATAAAAATAAATGAATAAAGAAATAGATAAATGAATAAATAATAAACCACAGTTTTCTACTCGACTGCCCATCACGATCCACAAAATTTTTTTTTCTTCTTCTCCATTCCTTATTCCATTATTTATTCCCGATAATCAGTATTACCCCTCAATAATTATAAAACGGAAGTAAAACAAACGAGCATTCATTTCTTTGGTTCTCAACATAATTTTTAGACAACACTGGCCAATATACTCACTATATTATACTATATTAGCTCGTGGTTTATATAATTTGTGTGTATTGTGTGCTTTTTGTAAGTCATGCTCTTCTCATTATTCTTCTCCTTCCCGCCCGCACTGCCCCCCCCCCCCCTTATGACATCTCACCAGATTTGCATTTTTTTCACCCATTTATTTTTCTTTTTTTTTTAGCGATGGAGTGAGGTATCCAAACGGAATTTTGAATGGGCGGGGATGAATTGAAAAACGATCGAATTTCCTCCCCCCCCCCCCCTCCCCCCACTTTATTTCTTCTTTTTTTTTTTTAATTACGGATATGGGAAGACAGTAATGATATTCCCGCACACTTTTACACAGTCCCAGTGTGAGTTCGAAAAGATTTGGTGGATATAAAATCTTGGAATGAAGCAACAATTAGTTTTCCTTCCAACGATTAAATAAGAAGAATGACGTCATAATAAAACCAATGTTACTTGTCGTCCAGTAATAACATTCATTTTAACAGCATGCCAGTAAACTTAACAGTATCGTCATACGCCCCCACATACAAATCCGCATCTGAAGTCATTTTCATTGAAGGCACGTCAACACTGCATTATATAGGGACGGAACTCTCGAAAGTATGCCTTCAATATCATCATGCATGGCGGACAATAACTATTATAAATGCATGTCTGAAATTACCCATCCGTTTCGCCTTATCAAACATAACCCCTCCTAACGCCTAGTTACCAAACTAGTCATACATGGACCCAACATTGTCTTCCTTTGATTGAGTGCGTTATTTCTACATCTTTTTGTTTGTTGTGCTTCTTTCTTTTTTCCCGCGATGCAGTGTCTCTTGGATAGAAACAAGTCCCTTTGTCCTTGAGAATTAAGGTTTTTTTTTTTTTATTGACCGGGAAGGCACATTGAAATTCGTCTAATGATTTCTTTTGACCTACTATAATCTGATCTTCAATAAGACTCAACAAATAGGCATATTCAGTGTTACGTAACAAAAGTATACATGCATATCAGCATTCAGTGATGCATATATTGTGTGTAATATAATACGTTGGGTCGATTTCAACCGGTACTGTATATAATATGGACACAGTACAACCTCTTGTTGTTTAACACGTACGATAAAGCATATAATTTCCGCAATGTAATATGAATCATAAAGTTGTTGAGCAAAAATCTGTGGTATGTGATACGGCAATCGTGCCCATTAGAAAGCATTTTAAGCTTAAATGAGGAAAGTTATGAGAGTGTCGGCTAAGACCATGCACGCTATTGTCAGATTGTAATTAGTTGCAACAAATGGTATGTCGGATTTTGATTTGGTCCCTCATTGCAATCTAAAGAATTTAGAGAGTATGGTGTGTAGAATTATCATGCACGATAGCTATATTTAGAATCACTTTCTTTGATTGAGAAAATCAGCATAATCATAATTTCAAACGTCGTTTATATCAAAGCGATACGTTTTTATGTTTGAAATTATTCCCTATAACACCTGTAGTCATTATAAGACACTTGTCCAACCTAGCAACATAACCTGATATTTCAGAGTTGTGCTAACAACATGTTCCTGGGCGGAATGTTGAAAAGTATATCGGGTTCGTAAGTTTTCTACATAAAGTTACATATACATAGGCCTAATATTGGCACTTTTCTTTTGCCTATGAAGTTATGAGTGAGTGTATCAGAACTGGGAGAAATATTATGTTGTGCAAGCACTACGAAAGCCCTAATATTGGGGACTGTTTTATTCACCATTTCCCGGTATAAGCATTACAAGTATTTAGCCGTGACCTTTTTGCTGTCTTGTCCTTATAAATATTTGAAGAATGTAATGATTTCAGGCGTTCTTCTTGTCGATCGCGAACACACCATTATATCATTGTCATACCTGAAACTAGAAACCATTGTTCTTCACTCCATGACATGAATCTGAGCGGGTGCAATAAAAAAATAAAAAAATAAAAAAAATCAGACATTTTCCCACTGCACATCGAAGGTGCCTTATCCTTTTTTTCCCCCATGCTTCTCTCTCTCTCTCTTATTTTTTATTTATTTATTTATTTATTTATTTTTGTTGGGGGGGGGGGGGGGTGTTTTATTTTCACCCCAAACACGTGCCTGTACCTAAACATGATAAATTTCTCAACATAGATTTCGATGGAACGCTTTCATGAATTCTCCATATTCACCATTCCTCGGACAATCTATATGTCTTCTTTATCATGTTTATGATATACAAAACCATCCCGAGATTAACGTCCTAATTGAAAACACACCCTTATCCTGTATCCAATGTCCCTTAAATAATACTAAAAATTGAATTCCCCCATAAAGCAATGAAACTATAAATCGTCATGCGATATTTTCGGAGCCCGATAATATGGAAATATTTCCGAAATATATTCATGGAAAGATGTCACTGAAAACCGCGCTTCGTGGATCCAGTAGCGACACGGGACACTCGGAATTATATCAATATGGTTTAAAATGTCATCATTCGCTACTTGCGCAGACGAAAAAGCCAAGATATTGAATATATTCTTTCTCAAATCCTTCTCGTTTCCTTCCAAGATTTGAAGGATATCGCGAACGATGATTGAAGCCTGTCAGTGCGTCCGTCTTTTTTTTCTTCCTTGCCATTTTCTTCCTTTAAAAAAAAAAATCTGTGCTTTTTATGACGCCATGGGTGCCGCGAGTGTCCCCCTTTTTTTTATCTCCTTTAATACATTTTCTTTAGAATTATTACAGTATACGCGTGGATATATCCTTTTAAACTTTCAATGCAAAATGAATGTTAAAGGGAAAAATCTATCATCCATCAAGTTGAATTTTATAAACGACGAATAAGGAACTCGTTAATGAAAGTTTGAGGAAGAATCCGAGTCAGGGCTCCTTCTGTAAAATGTATCATATTATTGTACAATGATTTATATTTTTGTTTAAAAAAAACTGTTATGAATATTGTTATTGTTGGAAATGGAAATAAATTGAATTGAATTGAATTTGGCTTTCAGCAATCTCCGCTGCATGCTATGCTTCCTCCCTCCATATCTTTGTTATTTCCTTCTGTACATCTTAAAAGTATAATGCGCGATAAAAAGTTTGACCAGATTTCCACCATTGCTTTACTGTCACAAGTATCATTCAAGAATCATCCAAAATATATATTTATATTTCAAGCACTTGCTACTTGCGAGGAAGTCAAATATCATTTCATCGTGCAAACACGGGGAGAAAATCCTACGCAAATATGGTCACAAGAGACAGTTGCAAATATCATGTCAATTCCATTACATCTCTACTCTCTCATTATCTCCCACTCTTTTTATCTCTCTCTCTCTCTCTCTTTCTTACTCTCTCATTTTTTCCTCCCATCATCCGACCATTTCTCTCAATTTTTCTCTATAACTTTTCTCTTTATTTTCCTCTCCCCCCCCCCTCTCTCTCTCTCTCTCAGGATACTGTTTATATACAATTCACCATTGGAATTAGTGTTCACTGAACAAGATGGTTTAATATACGATTTCGTTCATAATTCTCTCTTTTCTAAAATTCATTTTCAGATTGATATTTTGTCAGCGCCCCCCCCCCCCCCATATAGCAATAAGGCAATGGAAGGGAATCCTCGAAACCCTTGCTGTACTCTCATGGAAAACCCACACGAACGATAAATTTAGACATATTGGCATATGATTCATATTTCGGTATTCGCTTCCCCTGTGCAAAAACGTTGTGTCAAATCGGAGGCAAATAAAGGTCATATTGTGGCAGACTATTGATACTTTCTAATCGGTTTCAGTCACTGTCAGCGAGCTCAAGAAATGAAAGGTGACTCGATCATTGTCAATATTAAATATCATTCGCAGCTGTGTCAATGGGTGGAGAGAGAGGGGGATATATAAGAAAGAAAGAGACGGGGAGAGAGAGAAGGAAAAGGAGGGGGAAGAAAGAAAGCACGAAAGAAAGAAAGAAAGAAGGAAAGAGAGGGGAGAGAATGAAATCTTTAATATAAACACATAATAAAGAGGAAAATTCAAACAGATTCAGAAAGAGAGGGGCAGGTATAGAGAAAGAGAGAGAATAAAAGAAGAGGAGGAGAAAAAAATCTGGATTTAATACGAGAGATACGACGCAGAGAAAGAGGGTGGGAGATAGAAGAGAGAGAGAGAGAGAGAGGGATGTTGAGGCGGAGAGATAGAGAGAGAGAAAGAGAGAGACAGAGAGAAGGAAATGTGAAATGGAGAGAGATTCAAAGATAATGATCTCGATTTCTAAATGCCCTCAGCGCGTTCGCGTGGCGGAGCAATGTCAACACAAGTAAGCAAACAAAAGATGAAATAAATATGATTATGATTTTCCATTCGGCCATTGACTCCCTCATTGCAGTGTCAATATTACATTTGGGCCTACTCATGATTGCTAAATCAATATTTTGAATCTATATCGATGAATGAATGTCTTGTTAAAACATCGCTAGAATACATGCCACTTTTTTGCCCTATTTACCGGGTGTATTTTCTCTTATTGGGTGAACTTAACTGGAAGGATGCGATAGCTATTTATAGGTATTCATTGGTTTACCGCATTGTTCGCTATAGAAAAGGCATGATTGTTTCTTTTTTCATTGTCACCCCCTTCTCTATTCCTCCTTCTAAATCTCTCTCTCTCTCTCTCTCTCTCTCTCTCTCTCATCTTTTTCTGCTTTCTTTCTGCATCACTTGCTATCTATTTGTAATATGAGCCCCTCCCACCAAGAAAAAAAGGTTCAATTATTTTGCACCCTTCAAATGCAACACCGGGAGCTCCTTTATGGGTGCAACTTTGTACCCAAAGAAGCAGCATTGTGCACCATTTAAGGGTGCAGTGAGCTACATTTTTGCAGAGTTATACCCTTTAGGGAAGGTGCCAGTTTGATTTGTACCCAATTGGATGCAAACATTTCTGCACCCTTTAAGGTACATAATTGCACCTTTAAGGTACATAATTGCACCTTTAAGGGTGCAGATGGGCATTGGGTGCATCTTTGCATCTTTTTCATGTAGGGTGCAAGATTGCAGCCCAAAAGGTGCTGCTATTGTTGCATTTGGGATGCGAGATTGCACCTTTTTTCCTTTGAGTGTATGCTACTCTCTCCCTCTCTCTCTCTCTTTCTCTCTCTCTCTCTCTCTCTCTCTCTCTCTCTCTCCCTCTCTCTCTCTCTCTCTCTCTCTCTCTCTCCCTCTCTCTCTTTCTTTCCCTCTTCCCATCTCACTCATCTCTCATCCCATCCCCCTCTCCTTTTGTTTTATCAGCTTCGTTCCTCTCCATCTTTACCTTTAGTTTTGAAATTAGGGCCATCATTCATAATGTGATTGATTTATCATCTGATATTCTAAGTTTTTTTGAAAAGAAATGTTCTTTTTTTATCCAATTATTTATTTTATATCTATTTTCGAAATTTATTCGGAAATACATTAAATCGAAAGGATTGCACACTTGATTTTTTTTTTAACGTGCACACGTTAGTATCAATAATGCCTATAGCATTTTCGTTTATTTGATGTACGATAAAAGAGCAAATGTAGATAAAATGCCTTGCTCAAGGGCATAAGTGCCGTCCCGGGGATCGAACCACCGACTTTTGTGTCTCCATTCAAGCGCCTTAGACTACTCGACCACGGCACCTCCACTATTGCAAACTTGATGCCTTCGGCCGAGAATGACACGACCATAACCTACCTATCTTGTCTCAAAGGTTCCTTTAATGCATGGCCCTTCATCAAAAGCTGGTTCAGGCTAAGTGCTACACCTTGCTCCAGCTAAGTTTGAATAAATCAATAAATAATGGAAATTTAGGTATAACCCAAGCCAAACACGAAAACATTGCTTCACCCTTGAAAACAAATTAAAGCATGCAATCGAAGCAACAATGTTTTCTCTGAACTTTGACTCTTCACGGCCGCCATATCTTTTTCCACATCACGACATGTTATACAATACGACAAATTCTACCGATCTCTTCCTTCCCCTAGATCCTATTTCATGTATCTCTCGCAATTTCTTTGCCTCCAATTTACAAAACAATCCATCATTTTTGCTGGTTTTGTTCTTACAAAGTTCTATTTATTTGTGCATCGATCACGCGAGTCCTCAATACTCGGAGACATCCATCATTCCATTTCCACTCTCATCTTTCTTTCTTTCTTTCTTTCTTTCTTTCTTTCTTTCTTTCTTTCTTTCTTTCTTCTTCTTCTTCTTCTTCTTCTTCTTCTTCTTCTTCTTCTTCTTCTTCTTCTTCTTCTTCTTCTTCTTCTCCTCCTCCTCCACCTCATTCTTCTCCTCCTTCTTCTTCTTCTTTTTCTTTAATCATGACATCTCGAAACGATGATTCTTTGTTTTTAGCCTAAGCCCTCCACCTTTCTTGTTGCCGAAATTCGGCCACCGCATACCCCGAGGTACACTTCGTCATTGTCTGTTAGATACCAATCCCGCGAGTTATACGTGTTCGTCTTTAGCAACTAGAGAAAAGAATTAACTTAATGTGTTATTCCAAATAAGGTGACTTATCAGAGTATCCCATTGGTTGGAATATAATGTAATTCACATTTCTGTATAGTCACAACCATGTCATTTCGCTTTATTATCACGGTTTGTTTAAATTCATTTGCTTTTCTTGTTTGTATTTCCTTTTCATTTGTCATGTTTGTGAAAAAAATGTACAATTTGATAGCAATTTGGAAATTTTGACAAATTTTCAAGAATCTATCTTTGAAAAAAGGTAAGCATTAGCCTATCGTTAATGACTGATATGCTGTACGCGTTAGCATATGTGTTTAAAAAGGCATGGGCAGACAAACACATTTTCTCCTTTTTAAAACTCTGAATATCGAGAATGTAGAACTCTGGACAAATGTGAACGGACTCGAATACATTCTCAAAATATGCAATGGTCTGTTAGCCACTTCCGACGTCACCCAAAACATAACTAAAACGTTCTTTTGGCTACATTTTCATACAGCGTTGGGACTGGACACTGGATGGAAAATCCATAACAAAATAAATGATTAAAATAAATGATTAGAAGTGGAGTAGACCCCTTTTCTTGGGAACTGTTATGCCATGAAGATGTCCACGTCACCACCATGGGAGGACAGAAAGGAAGACGAGTCATCACGCATTTACCCAATAAGTAACGCATAAACAAAACAGAGATGTATCGTCCTATCTCTTTATTTGTGCGATGCAATGACAGGTTGTTATTTGTATAATATGAAGCCATAAAAAAGAGAGAGAGAGAAAGAGAGGAGGGTTGGGAGCGAGACTGAGAGTAGGGGTAGAGGAGGACACGGATGATGATGTATGGGACTGAAGACATTAACGATGCACCCATGCATCATCTGGGCGGAGGATATTAATGTAGAGCCAGTGTGTTTCGGGTTTCATGGCTTGCTCACCATCGCCTCGTCTAAAGCAACCATCCATCATCCGAAGGGGGAATGGAATTCACTGTTTGATGCCAACATCATCATCATCATCATCATCATCATCATCATCATTCTCACAATTTTCACCATCGCCACCATCACCATCATCTTCATCTTCATCATCATCACCGCCATCATTATTCTCACAATCACAATCATCATCATCATTGTCACATCATCATCATCATCATCACCATAATCACCACCACCATTGGTATCATCTTTTGTCATCTTGCCAAGAAAATTATGTAAGGATGGAATTACAATTGTTCAGTTCAGTTCAGGCGTGTTTATTTCTCATGTATATATCAAACAAACAAACAGAAATTACAATATAAGAAAAAATTATATACAAAAATTGAAGCAAGTTGGCAATAGATACATAGATACATGTACAAAACCTATAACATGATTATACAGGAAATAGAAAACATGAGAAATGAGGAACTAAAACAAGCAAAGCTTGTAAAACATTAGTTCCTCGGTGATCAAATACAATTAGCAAGTTATAAAGTCAAAATAAATTTGTATATACCATTGTTACATTTGTTGTGTATTATGTGTGCATATACTTTTATTTCTTACAAGTATTTTTCTTCACGTCTCAGTTTCAAATTTAAAACTGTTATAATTATGCTACAAATTCGTGCGACTGATTCTGTTTTTTAATGTCATAGTCTCCTAGTGAAAAAATGACAACGTTTCTTCCACAAAAAATGTATTCTTCACTCTAAGTCCTTCCTCTTGTCGTCTTAAATGGGAGTTACAACTTTTTGGCACTGATGCCCGTCGACCTGCGCTCTGTGCTAATTATTTGGGACGTGCGCGTGACGCACACGTGTGGGTGGTGCGTGCTTCCTTATAGCGAGGGCGAATTAAATCCAGTTTTTGAGACTGTCATAGCGAATAGACCGATCCGTCATACTTGTTGGGAGAAAGCGGTCCCGCTGGACTCTAGCTGATTAAGAAGAAAGGCATAATTCTCTTCCATCATATTTGAATAAACAGAATTTAGGGATTGTCATGTACGGATACCATTATGGGCAAACCGACCGGCTAGCTGAGTATTTATGAATGTTTTGAGAGTGGGAGTGCGTTAGCTCGCTTGCGCACTCTCGCTGGACCGCGTACAGTATAATTAAAACATTCTTTTGATGAATTACGTGTGTCAATAAACTTGACATTGGTACGTTGAATGAAAAATTCTCCCTCCCCCCCCCCCCCCTCTCTCTCTCTCTCTCACCTCATTCTCTTTTGTGGGTTTAAAATCCACTTGATAATTCTTCTATCATGTCTATGTCTCTCTTTGATTCTCCCGTTCTCACTCTATCACACACACAAATAGAAAAGCAATGATAATCTGTGAAGACATCACATAATCCATTATGAAATGAAATACTAGTAGAAGACAAAAACTGAAATAACAAGCGTATCACGCATAAGCATCGTGATTATTATATTGTCCACAAAATCACATTTTCACTGTGACAAAGTTGCGAGTTTGCGACGTGTTTTTTTTTTCTTTCGCTTTATTCTCCTGCAAAAGTCGTAGAGAGTCACAACATAATTTTGATACACACGCGACAGTTGACTGCAATGCTGCGGGCTGTCTTTTATCGATCATCCATTCGATAAATAATCGATACCGATACAATGCCTAGCAACCAAACTTTCAGCCAATCGGAGCACTGCATTTCACCTCAGTGTGACGCGCTCGTCATTACAGTTAAATAGTCACTACCTCTTTCTGTCTTTCTCTAACTCTCTCATTCTGTCATTATTTTCGTCATAATGTGTCAGAACTATCTGTCCATTCCGTACTTTTATTTTATTCCTGTATCCCCCCCCCCATTAAGTTGACCTCAGTAGGCCTAACTTTTATGTAATAATTAGTTTGCTCCTGTATCCTTATATATAAATGCCATAAGTAAAGTAAGTGATTTGATGTGGTTGTATTGAACCTGAGAACTTGTTTGTTAAAAAAGAACAACTGTTTAAGGCCTTTGCATGAAAACCCTCATTTCGAGGAAAACACAATTTTTCTGACACCCCCCCCCCCCCCCCCCCCCCCGTTTGTCAACATCGCTTTGAAGGCAACGTTAATCACAACCGTATTTTTTTAAAAAGGTGTCGGAGGAAGGCGCTGGGGCAGGAAGAAATTGTGAAACATTGTAAAGGCAGTCCATGCCATCCATCGGCTTTGATGAAATGACGTGCACCAGTATCGCGACATACCTTAGCGATTACATGCAACAAAATGGCCGCTTGAATGAGAAACTAATCGCGCCCGGGGCGTATTGGAAAGAATTAGCCAAGCGCCAATTAATGCTACGTCTTGGTAGATAGAAAAGTTCACATGCACTTAGTCTTCATCTCCTCATTCCTTCACGTAAAAACAGTTATTTTCCTAAGAAACCATGTGACAACACTTACAGGTTAGAGAGAGAGAGAGAGAGAGAGAGAGAGAGAGAGAGAGAGAGAGAGAGAGAGAGAGGAACAAGATGATATTACCGTGTTTTTCATTCTTTCATTGTGGTTAGTTATTATGCATAATTATACCACTGAAACGAAATTACAGTTTTGCGCATCCATGCTTTTCGGATAAATTTCTTGTAAATTTGTAATGTGTCCATACTGCGGGATTTCGAAGTCACGTGTGGTACAGACTGTGTAGCCTTGCTTACGCTTGTTATGAATGCGTGAATCAGTCTGAGGAAACAAACGATTATAGTTTTCTAATCATTCCACAAAATTTAAACCATCTTAGTGAAACTACCTCTACCTGAAGAAATTAAGATGCGTACGAGCCTTGATTTCATTACTTTCTTTCCAATATCTATATCGAAGAAGAAAGGTAAAGACAAGTGGTAAAACGAAAACAAAATAGAGAGGAACATTTTAATATTGTGAGACAAGAGAGTGATGCAGATATAGACGTAGCAGGTGCCCCCCCTTACCCCCTCCCCCCCCCCCCCCCCCCCATCGAACGATGAAGAAAAGAGAGAGTGAGAGAGGGGGTGGGGAGAAAGCGCATGAAGAAAGAAGGAGGAACCCAAAAAGAAGATGATAAATGCCTCACCCCACCACCTCGATGGCTTTCTTGTAATATTACTACCCCCACCCCTCCCCCTTTTCGGCTATACACACTCTACGCCATCGAGAAAAGAGATGTTTCATAATGATTAAGAAAAAGACCCCCAAATAATGAAGTTTTATGCATTCATCAAGTTTACGCTATATTACACTCAGAGATAGTATGTGGCTGTAAGACAAGGGATGCATCAAATCATATCAAAAGAAAAGAAAACAAAAATATATGCATTCACGCCAGATTAGTAACAGGGAGATTGCATGACTGTGAGACCAAAAAAAAAAAAAAAAACTTCAAATAATATGAAAAAGGGAGAAAATTCAGAATTCATGCAATCACGGCAGATTAGACATGATGGGGGGTTTGTATAGGCCGAGTTTTACGTCCATCATCGAGAGAAGATGTAGAAATGACACGGAATTAGTTACGTTTGGTTTGGGATACCCGGGCGGAGAAAAGAGGGGAAAGAAAGGAGAACGGGGAAGAAAATCAGGAAATAGATGAGTGAGGATGACAGTATCATGAATGTACGTCTATCCTAGGGCTAATCAACTAGAATCATATAAATTTGCTCACTCACACGTGAGTTTACCTACTTTGCATATTTTTTTTTTTGTTGGTCTTTTTACATTGAAGGGTGTGAAGAAATGATGGATGGGGGGGGGGGGGTATAGAACGATGATTGCGTTATAGAGGATGGGATGGGTTGAGAAAGGGACAGAGAGAGAGAGAGAGAGAGAGACAGAGCTGGAAAGGGAAATAGAAAGAGGAGAGAGAAAGAGAAAGATGAAAAAGATGAGGAAGATATGCATACACATAGATAGAGAGAGAGAGAGAAGGGGGGGGCAGACCGAAAGACAAATTCAAATTCGAATTCGAATTCAAATTCGTATTTATTTATTTCCAACAGAAAAAACTGAAATACAATGGCATTGGATAGGTATAATAACAGAAAATATGAAATAATATAAATACACGTTCATTTTTCCTTGATAAGTACACATGAATAAATAGAGTTTAAAAAGGTTGAAACCAGAGAAGAAGAGAATGACAGGAATGACAGTATGGAGAGATAGAGGTAAAGTAGTAGTGAAGAGAGAGTTAGAGAAAGGATGTGGAAGACAGAAATAATCAAAAAAGAATTCATAGTAGACACTGAACTAGACGTAGGCCTATACAATAGGAGAGATGTAAAGGATATATAGAGGTGAACATGGTGAAAAAAGAGAAATCCAATGAGATAATGTGTAGATATATCTGTATATAGAAAAAACAAAGAGAGGGGAAGGGGGAGAAAGAATGAATGAGAGAGATGAGAGAGGGAGAGATAGAGAGAGAGAGAGGGGGGAAGCGTTGAGAAGAACAGAGAATGAAAAAGGCTAAACAAGACACGACTAAATGCCTGAAGAAATTCTTCTCCCTTCGTGTCTTTTCCCCTCTGGCACAATTTTTTCCTCTCCATCCATCGACTCTTCCCCACTCTCTTATAAACACATCATGACATTTTGAAACAGAATCCTTCCTTAAGATTATTGTCAAAATTTTTGTCTAAACTTGTTTTCTTTTTTTCCTTCGCTTTCTTTTCTTCGCCGTCGGGCGAAAGACGCGCTGTATTAAGAACACGTCGAGCGAGAGGCACGCCAAAAGTGCAACTGGGTTTTTGTTTTTATTTTTCTCCCCTTTCTTTTTTTTTTCGGATATTTTCATTGATTGTCTCACACTCCGCCACACTTTGAATTATCTCTCCATTTTCTCACGCGAGACACAAAAAGTGTCAAAGTTGCCCCTTATCATTTTTTGACCCTTTTCTCTCACCTATGTAAAGTTCTCCAAAGGTTCATGTGCATGGTGTCAGAACATGTCTGTTCAGGTTTAACACAAAACCATCTTCCTTCTTCCCTTCCCCCTCCATGATAATAATACACACTTTTATTTCTGTAGCGTCATTTTTCCAATTTGATTAATGCCCAAGGTGTTTTAGTTTTCAATATAAAAAAGCAACAATTAATGAAAAAATGCATGCTTGTACATCAGAAACGAAGAAGTATCTGTCTTCAGAACCTGCAAATGAACAAGTGTAATTTTTCATCACGTAGACTTGAAATACCAAAATGCTCATAAACATTCAACTATAATTCACTTTCTTGCACATTATGTAAACATTTGCGGTATTCTTAAGACAGCTTTGGAGGAATGTATTCCCCATTTCCTTGCAAATCTAGTCATAATCGTAATCGTGATAACATAATGTGGTTTTTTGTTTTTGTTTTTGTTTTTTATTTTTGCCCTTGTTTGAAAACTGATTCTATGGTGTCACGGCAGTCACTTTCTACTTCTCTTCTAAATTTTCATCATCTTGTCATCCTACTTATTGGACGTACCGTAAATAAACAGATACCACACTGGCACAATAATTTGCTAAATAAAGCAGAAATACCTCGTGCAGAAGATCGATGACGTCATCATTGGATACAAACAGAGGAACCCGTATGTAACATGAGTTCATTCAAGCGAATATATAAGTGAAGCAACCAATAAATGATTTCCACTAAGCTACCGTTAGACAAATGCTAAGTTCTAATTTGCAATTCTAATGTGAAATTAAAGGTTTCTTTCCTGTAATTGACTACTATAGGATAGTATTTGTTTTATCGGTTGTTGTTGTTGAATTGGGTTTTTACAGACGTGTATCAATCAGATATGATTATTTACGTCTTGGACCGACCCTTTACGTCACCATCCGAAAGACGTGACTCAGACTCGAACCTGGGTCCGCTGAATCAGTTTATAACTTCCACTGTTTTTAGCTGGATTACAGGCGCACGCCAAAACGCCCGGATATTGTGTCTTTGTTTAAGAACATATTAAAGAAAACAGGACGAATGGATTGGACTCACCCCTTCTAAGTCTTGAAGTTTATCCGTAATGCACTGAACAAGTACGATGATTGTTTACAACATCAACAACAGCAACAAAGACAAAACAATATATACGACCCCCCCCCCCCAAAAAAAAGCACAAACAAAAATAAAAAACAACAACAACGAGAAGATAACAAATAAGTTATTTCCTTTCATTTTCACTCTTTCTTCATATTTACAGTCAAATCTTATTCAGCATCTATAAACAGTATTAAATTCCTCAAAGTTTAGATGATGTAATGCTATATATATTTATGCGTGGAATACCTTAAAGGTAGTAGCCCACATTTGCAAGTGATACCCAATCTGCACAAAAGTTTTACTTTCGATTGCTTTAAGCCACAGAAAAACACTCGTAAAGTTTTAGATCCCAGTACATTCCCGTTTAGGATTGAGAAGGAAATACTTAACACAAATTTTCTTTAATTTTCTTTGTTTTGTAAAGGCGTCTTCCCGACGCTTTAAGAGTAAAAACATTCATTTTTAATTCATTCTTTGGAATATTGTTGTGAATTTGATAACATGATAGTTTTACATTAACATCTGTCATTTACAATTGAAATTGGCTTATTTCTCTTCAGATTCTGAAACAATGTTGTGCAAATGTGGTCTACCATCTCTAAGACTACCGTTTGAATGTTCTGTCTCAATTCCAGCATTTTCAATGTGTTCTTAGTTTATATTCAGTACATCATTAGATATAGACAGAGGAACCATTCAACAATCACATTTATGATGGTGTAATCAGGGAAATGTGATCAGTGTGAATGTTGGACTGCGTTCGTCATCACATTGAAAGCCTCAATTAAGCCGTTGAATAACTTTTAAAACTCTGAGCTGCGTGACCCTACATGCTATGTGAGTATAGTGTAAAAATGAAGTCCTGAAAAGGGCACTTCAAAAACGTCATCATGTGTTTTACAAAAAATGAAAATATATACATATGACCGGAAATGCCAGAGCTTTTATATTCTATAGACTGCACTGTTAAATAAAAGCATACCCAGGACGGTTTGTAAATGGTTTTATTCAGTGATAGGTATCTTGATGATACCGTCATTTTTATATTTCAAAACCTTTATATTCCCCGATGTTTGTTTATCCTTCTTAACATCTCTACACAACACGTGCATCAAAATTCAACAATTTATTACATCAAGCCTACACAAAGTTACCGGATCTCTTTAAAGGAATATACAGGGAAGTGTTCAATGCTTAAACACTGATCTTATACAACACCGAAAGGGAAAGGGTTAATGCAGATGATTAACCCTCACCGCTCATTCTACCCTCTCTGGTCGCTAAATTGGCAAAAAGTTTTTCTCCTATGGCCAGGCAGGCCAGCTATCCCGCTCGTTTATCCTCGCCATCACTCAAAAATAGTCGCAATTATGATGAATATGAGCGAGCGACAATGAAGCAGCGCAGATAATGGCTTCCATGAATCACAAAATATACCACATAATATCCAGATATTCTCTTCCAATCGCACTCTACCTCTCTGATTTAATTGTTACCCTCGTAAAAAGAAATTTAGGAGAGAGGAGCAGCGGCAGAGAAGGGCGCAATCGGTGGCTTGTGTGCGCCCCTAAAGCCCGGGGGTCAATTAACGGAATCTCCGTAAAATGCTCCGAATTTGAACTAAAAGCTAGAAAAAAAATCCATATATCGTATAGCTTGAAGTTCTCTCTCTCTCATAAATACTGTTGGCCATATTTTTCATCCACATCGGGAGAAGTTGACAAGTAGCATTAACAGCGGTCGCATATCGGGCTGACGCGGTCTGTATGGTATATAGATCTTATGAGAAAATGCTATTATCAGAAATAATTGGGCTCTTCGGCTAAAAAATTATCAATATATTTGGAGATTGTAGTTAAGTGATGGTGATGCGTTCGTGTAACTTGTTAAGTGCCGATGCGCATTTACGGAGCTTATGAATAACGAGCATGCATGCTGGATATTATAAATGGATTTTTGAAAAGTGATGAGTAAATGGTTGGTATACATAGATGGTTTTTCAAGCCAAGCCGGGGCCTTTTAAATCTCATGATTAGAAATACAATAGGCTACATCATTGATTAAGATTGATGAGGATGAATTAATCAAGATGGTTAAATAAAAGAACTTAGAACCGGTGGTGATGCGCAGCTTGTCATTGTTAAGTGATTAATATCTCTAGTTTTGGTCATCACTCGCGCCTAATGAGTGTTTTAATTTAAGAATCAACAAACCTTTATCACCATTATTTCAAACTGGGTATTCTTTTTTTCTGATGAGAGGTATTAATCCATCATTAATTTCCTCTTCATGAGTGGGTTACTGTATCATCGAACACTTTAAAACAAAAAACATCGCGTTATAATCTCCAAACAAAACAGGACAAAACAAACTGAACAAGCAAACAAAAGTAACGGCAGCAAGGAAGAAGAAAGGATTTGAAGAATGCAAATTGCCAGACAACATGGTCAATATAAGTAGTTGAACCATTTGCATGATAAAATTCTTAAATGACTTTGATTTACCGACAAATTTTCAAGAACATCGTCATCATTATCACCATCAGCGTTATCACTATCACCATCATCATTATCTTCGTCGTCGTCTTCCTCGTCGTAATCCTTTCCACTGTTATTAACACAGTCTATCTTTTCATCTTCGTCTGAATCATCAGCCTTCATAATCATTACCATCATCGTCGTCGAGGTTATCATCAATGCAATCACCAACCGACACTTTTATCACCATCACCACCACCGCCGATACCTGACTACCATCATCACCATCATCATTGTCACTAATCCCATGTTGTTGTTGTTGTTTTTATATCCGTATAATGAAATCAATTAAAATACCTACAAAGTAAATATACAGAAAGAAAATACAGCTGGTAGCCCATCAATGCTAAACACACAGAATAATTGTCACAGGAACATTATCTGTGCTCAACTCTTAAGTCATTATGGTCTCGTTAACGCCATCATCTTACTCAAACCTGAAAGAATCGTCTTTATTCGTAGTTGCAAATCAAGATGGATTCTACTTTCTACTTTTTTTTTGGGGGGGGGGGGGAGGGGGGAGTATGTTTTCTTCGAATCAATCAATAACAATTACAAAATGATCATCAATGATTTATGATTTAGACATGTATAACAAAAGACAAAACACTTAATAAGATTTTTTAAGGGGGAGGGGCAGCAAAATATATTGTCTTGAAAAGCCACCAAGGAGGTATTTGGGGACAGTCAGGGATTCTACTTTCATATCTCGTCTAGATCGTAGAGCGCGGTGGGGCTTATTAATCTATCGAAGTATTCATGCTTTTTTTATCCTGTAAAACGGAAGCAAGCAGAAAATCAAGGAGATGCTAAGACTTTATTTTATTTTATTTTATTTGTCTTATTTGCCAAGGGTAGCCTAGTCAGTGGTTAAACACTGTTATTCTGTAGGGCCCTGCACAAAACACATATAGATATTGTACAATATAATACAGAATGATAGAAAACAAAGCAACAAAATGCAAACAAAAACATGAAGGCACAAAACAAAATATGTGAACCAACCGTATAATGATACACTACCGAAATTAATCTATACCTACACATCCTTTCAATAAGAAGTAAGTATTTTGTAGGTTACAGGAAAAGCTAGGAATCTTATACGGGTGAAATATTTTAAAGGTTAAAAAGAAAGGGGGGGGGGGGGGAATAGTTAAACATGTTGATTATCTCAGTGGTTATGATACTACAGTAACAAGACTGCGATGCCAATACATGCAAGATACTCTACGAAACATCGTAATTCATTGTCTCTGTGAACATTTCACTTAAGTTTTATCAAAGCTGATGAATTCTGGTAAAAGGAGTCACTCTGAAAGAAACAGGCTTTGATAGATTATAAGTGTCTGTTATTAAGAAGTTTTAATCTTCCTTCTCATATTTGCCTAGCAAAAGCCTTCCTGGAAAGCACGTTCATGAGCGCTTAGAAAACACATTGGTCGCGAAGACTGAAGACTTTGATTAGCTTTGGTTGTTGATCACTTAAATAGTATTAATACCAAGGTGGTCGTGAAGTCGTTTATTTGTTTTATTAATAAGAAAGAATACTGAGTGTACATCTTCTATAGTTTTTTAAGAATTCCATGCCATTACCAGAACTCAAGAATTACACCTTTAAAGACAAAAAAAACACCAAACTATAGCATGTGAGTAAGGTTATTAATCATCATCGCGCCCATGGTGCGTAAGGAAGCTGGCAGAAATACATTCTTCTACTTATCCTATCTCATATCCTGGCTGCGCAGCCGAGCGCGTCTAAGGAGAGAGATGAGAAAAAGGCGGGATTAACGATCGAGCTGCATTTTGATGAGGTTCGATTAGAAAGACAGAAAGAAAGAAAATATAGAAATTCAGAAAACAAGACAGGTGGAAAGCCGAAAGGATGGCAACATCGAAATTGTCTATCCCTGCTCTAATCAGGCGTGGTCATATCAAAATTGATCAGTGGCATGGATAGCGAACGAACGTCTTGGAATGGAGGATGATAGCCCGGTCATCGTAGCACCTTCCCCTCATTTCCCCTCCCCTCTCCCTCTCTCTTATGATATTTTACATCATTTCTTCTTGCTCTCATCTCCTTCCATTTGTCAATCTTCGTCTGTATCTCATGCATCATCCCATCTCCATTCTATCGTTGCCTCATCTCCGTTATCAATTTATTGAAATTTTTCAGCAACGCATAATTTTTACTCTTCGCTATCTACCACAGGGGCCGCGGAAGCGGAGAGGCTGGTGGGGGGGGGGGCTGCAGCCCCCACAAGTTCAACTAAAAAAAACCTATCAATTGTAAAAAAAACAAAAACAAAACAAAACCTAATATCTAAATTGTAAATTGTTCATTTCATAGCCTTGCAAAACCATAAAAACTCAAGGGCTTCAGAGGGCCAGGGGCCCTACAGCCCCTGGATTCTGCCTGTTTGGGCGTCAGCCCAACATTCCGCGGCCTCTGTACCATCTGACAGTTTTCTTATATTTTATTTTTTATGGATTATGATATGGCTCAGCTTGAACAATAAAGTATATTCACTTTTTAAAAAAGAACAATATGTGACACAATTTACGCCAACTGTTAACCCATTCGTGACATGAATTATTTAAAGCCTATTTTGATCAGCCTTTATTCTTCAAATTGGCAACACCAACATCTTTATTTTATTGCGACATTTTTCTTATAAAACGTCATGTATCTGAAATGAATATAAATTGACAGAAATTACGATAAGTCAAAAAGTTGCCAATTTGCAGGGGAAAACGGTGATTTTAAACGTTCTATCACACTGCCAATTTAAGAATTGTAATGCTTATATTCCTTTAAAAAAATTTCAGCATCAAACAACGAATATTGACGCAACCAAAATGGGCACAGTTTGTGTAGAATTTTTTGCTCTTTCTGCTCATGTATTTGGTATGATTTTTAGAGCTTTGCATCAAAAGATATTAGGCCAAACCACAAAATGTGGACCTCTGTCACGAAAGGGTTAAGATATCCACATGTTTCAATTTACATTTTATATTGTATCACTAATAAAAATACAAAACATTTCTTTCACAAACTTTCGTATCATATTTTTTTGCATTTTTACTAACATAATGTCACTGCCACGATGAGTCATATGTATTTCACACACACAAAAAAAAATGTTGCATTCTCCTTCTATACATCAATATTATCTCCCAGTCTCAATTCGTATCTATGTCTTACTCATCACCTCTTTTTCTGATGAGTTCATCCTCTTTCTCTTAACCTCCAATTGTGTCGCTAAAGAAAGAAAGGAGAGCTGAACCCCCTTCTCTCTCTCTAAAAAAAAAAACCCCAACAACAACAAGCAAACGAACAAACAAACAAACAAAAGCTCTAGTGGCAGGTCCTTGTTTTTATTAAAACAAAAAATGTACTAAATAAACCTTCCCTTTTCATTCTTGTTGGTTAATCTTCAGATCCGAAGAAGACCTTCCCTGTGAATATTTATTTATTTATTTATTTATTTATTTATTATTTTTTGAGGGGGGGGGGCAACTGTGGTTCTCCTCCTATAATTTTCTCATGCACTCATGGATGCACCCGCATGAATGTAACTGGTGGCATGAATACATCAATTCTACTCTACATAAGCAGTAAGGCCGGTGTGATCCTATCCACACAATGTGCATGGCAAGGTAAATGGGTATAGTCAATCGACATGTGCAAACGCATTGTATTTGGAAGTTATCACGTCATCTGTTCCTACTTAGCGAACAGCTTTGGTAGAGAGGGGGGGGGGGGGGAGGTATCACCCCCATTCATTTTCGCATCAATTCTTTTACTAACGCAACTCTCACCGTCAGTTTCCTATTATTTCAATCTTCTTCGCGGAGAGGAGCAGAACAACAACATCATTTGGGTGTACCAACAAGATCGCATCACCTTTCTTCATCACCCTACCATCATCATCCCTTTCCTCGTCTCTTTAGGCCTACCAGGTTTACTCGTTTCGATGCGAGGATGGGAACACAATTTAGGATTTGGATACAAACATCATAAACATGATCACATCACCTATATTGTTTTATCACCCTATCTTCATCCTTCCTTCGTTTTTACCTTTTTTTTCAAAGAAGAGATGAAAACAACTTCGTAGAAACGACTATGATCGATTCGCATCCCTTATTCTATATCATTCTTGTCCTCATCACCTGTTTACTCCTTCTTCACACCTTCCACTTACATCTTCCAAGGGTCCTCTTTACCCCTTATCACGTCATTAATCAGGAGCACGGAGGGTAGGAAAGGGGTCCTGTCTGTCCCCCTAATACCCAGTCACACGTACTTGAGTTATTGAAATTCACATTAATATCCTTTTGAAACAGAATTTGTTTACAGTGTACATAAATCTAATAATTTGATAATCAGTAACGGATACTATAATGGTAAATAATAATTAATGAAGGTGGTGAACACCTGATAAGCAGAGCTTGAGTTGGGGGCGCCAAATGACAGTAATAAAAGTACACACTCTGAAAATGATCCAGTCAAAATGACTAGATTAAGGGTCCGATGTCTAGTCAAACGTCTTACTATATTCTAGTCAAAACTGACTGTCAACTAGTCAAAATACGACTAGAAAATAGTTTTAAAAATTTGTTTAAAAAAATAATCAGAAATGACTAAAATAATAGTTGTACCCAGCTGACCCTTTCGTCTAGTCAGTTTTAACTTAATCGTTTTAAGAATGCATGTATGTTAAGTATAATAAAACCGTTACAGGCATTATTATACCGAATGAATGAAATCGGAGTAGGGTAAAGATGGGATGGATTACAAAGAAAAGGCCGACACCAAGAGCGATCGAAATTTAACATAACATCGAATGACCTAGCACCGATCACTTTGGTGGTGTAACTCATACAACATCAGTCATACCGAGGAGATCGAATTATTACATTACACCGAATGACCTAGCACCGGTCGCTTTGGTGGTGTAACTCATACAACCCAGTCATACCGATGAGATCGAATTATTACATTACACCGGATGGTTTAGTGGTGTAACTCATACAGCACCAGATGAGATCGCAATATTACAGTACACGGAATGACCAAGCACCGGTCGCTTTGGTGGTGTAACTCATACAGCACCAGTCATACCGATGAGATCGAAATATTACATTATACCGAATGACCTAGCACCGTTCGCTTTGGTGGTGTAACTCATACAACGCCAGTCATACCGATGAGATCGAATTATTGCATTACACCGAACGACCAAGCACCGGTCGGTTTGGTGGTGTAACCCATACAACACAGTCATACCGATGAGATCGAAATATTACATTACACCGAATGACCAAGCACCGGTCGGTTTGGTGGTGTAACTCATACAACCCAGTCATACCGATGAGACCGAAATACATGCATTACATTACACAGTATGACCAAGCACCGGTCACTTTGGTGGTGTAACTCGTACAACACCAGTCATACCGATGAGATCGAAATATTACATTACACCGAATGACCAATCCGGTGGTTTAAACACTTGACTGGAATATGGTGTATATATAATGGGTGAAGACTTTAGACATCATTTGGGGGGGGGGGATTCCATACTCGAATCAGCCTTTTTTTCTCCTCGTGCAATCAAACAGCTTACAAAATACATTCTTAAAACAAACTCGTTAAAAATGACTAGGCGAATTTTTAGAGTGTACCATACACTCCACCGTTTTCTCTCGGTCTCTTTCTCCCTCCCTATCTTTCTATCTATTTATCTATCTATCTCTTTCTCAGTCTATCTATCTATAGCTCTTAATATCTCTCCTCTCTTCTGTGCCAAATTCTCTCTGTCTCTTTCTCTCTCTTTCCCCATCTGTCTCTGTATCTTTCTCTCTCTGTCTCCGTCTCTCTTTCCCTCTCTCTCTCTCTGTCTCCGTCTCTCTTTCACTCTCTCTATCTTCCCCCCCCCCCCCTCTCTCTCTGCATCCCCTTCAAATATTTTCCCTGTCTCTCTTTGGATCATTGACCTCACCTCTCTTATTTCTGATACCATTCTAATTTTCGAGTATTCTACTGAAAATGATCTCCCTTTTTTTTCTCACAGTTATGTTTTTTATTAAAAAGCCATTAGTACTGAAAATGTTAATAACATAACCAGAATAATTATATTAAAAAGCCATAAAGTGATTTCAATATCATATTCATCATCCATTATCAAAAGCATAAAAAAATTAACTAACTGATTTGACTGAAATGTTTGTCAGGAAATAAATCTCCACTCCCCCCCCCCCAAAAAAAAAAAGGGGGAAAAAAAGGAGAAAGAGGGAGAAGTAACACTGATGGCCTGGAGAAACAATATTGAAATATTTCCTTAATTCACTTGTAAAAAAATAACTTAAGAATAACAATGCCTTGCCTGCACAAATCCTAGTTCTATTTTGTCTTTATATTGTACTAATACTGTTTTCCCGGGATTTCTGTCTTTTTGGTGAGCTAATGAGAATGAGATATCGACAGCTAAGTCAAGATGGTTTAGACAAAAACAAAGATGTTAGCGATGCTGTCTGTATAATAAACGAACGAGTTGCACCAAGCGAAACGGTCGCCACAGGAGCGCCAGCAAAGCCAGCAAAGGGAGAACGGGCATCTCCCCGCCGCGGCGACCGTTTATGAATGCGCATATCTTGAAATATGAACTGAGCAGCGGTGCTTCCAGTGCCGATCACTTGGAGTGTTTACTTCGAGAGATTTTTTTTTCTGCTGTTGTATACTTCGAGATTATCGCCCTTATACCTCGCTCACTATTCACTTTAACTTGTCCCCTTTCCGACTCCTTCTCCCCTTCTCTCTCTCTTTTCCTCTTTATTCTATCTTTCTCAGAAGGTTTACGCTGAATGACATTGCGAAGTGGTGATCAACTGCGCTACCTTACATTTTGAAGGCAAAGACATCTCTTTCAGCTTGCTTGCTTGCTTGCTTGCTGCAGGGGGCCTCACACTATCAGCTACACATCTGGGCTAGTCACGAATTTGTCAACTGAAATAGAAAGATCCCTTTATCGTATCGAGGGGAAAATTCACTCCAAATTCAGCTTCTCTTTATTTTCTGATAATATCGGAATATCTCGAGTTTTTTTCTCTCCGGTCTCAAGTTTTTGTATTACTTTATCTATTCCATTAAATCAATGCCTTACATATCAAGCAAAAGAGTCTCATGCTATTTTCAGTTGTTACAGATAACCCAATGCTTGATTTAGTACTCACCACTGCATGCTGTGCTTATACTAAGTTCTACCTATGAAATTATCACTAATAGAATCATGACACTATAACCATGGCAGCACATTATTCCTTCTCTCATATTTTAGCCACCCAGTGTTCATTATATCATCATCATCGCCATTATAAGCTGATGGGAGATATCAAGAAGGGAAAGAGGAGGGGCAAAACTGTGACACCCCCCCCAAAAAAAAAAAAAATGGGAGGCGTAGTACAGATAACCATTAACATTTTCCCCCAAAGAATGGGAGCGATTATTTTTTTTAATTAATGAGCCTTATATTCCACCCATTATCATCATCATTATCATCATCATCATTATCATCATCATCATTATTATCAGTATCACCATCGTCACCATCATCGTCGTCGTCGTCATCATCATCATCATCATCATCATCGTTATCATCACTATTATCATTCTTTTAATCATCATCATCATCATCATCATCATCATCATCATCATCATCATCATCATCAATTATATCAATATCATTACATTATGATATACTTCCTTTATTTTATCCATCTTCCAGAACATTTATATGAAACTCATCATATCTCCTTCTGATCCACCGCATCTCTACATTCCAATCTAATCTTCAGCAATATACAATGATTATTATCTAGATTACCGCTTTCTCATTCATTTGCTGTTTTATCAACAACAACAGGAAAATATTTTCACTTGATCATATCATATTACACCACGTGGACACAATTGCTATATTCTATAGGTTAATTATGACATTGGCCTAAGAGATAAATGAAAATTTACATAACCAAGATGACATATAGGATGCTAGTGGTAGGTTACTGACCAACTCCTTTCTTTTTAATAATGATGATGACAATAATAGCAATAATAGTGATGATAATAACAATAATGATAGTAATCTTCTTCATCATCATCATCATCATCATCATCATCATCATCATCATCATCATTTATATCTTTCCAATCGCCCACTCCGCATTTCATTTCCCAAATTTTACAGCTGCGACAATCTATCCATACATTTCTTGTTTGTTCCTATGGCGTATTATGTTGCAGAAAAATAACGTAGACATTTTTTTTTCCACCGAAAAAGAAGGTTATTTCTCGAAGTAGTAACAACACTCAGCATTACCGTATATCAAACTCACAAATTAAGAAGAAATACAAAACACTTCCGTACAGCTCTTGAAATAAAAGCGCCGAAATGAAGAGCATAATTAAGAAATTGCATTGTATAGTTTTCACTGTTTGATTGCGTATTCCCTATGAAACCTTTTGATGTTTATCGACGGAAATTGAAGCAAAAGCTGAACGATAAATGCGGAGGCATTTTAATTGTCTCACATTGCGGTTCGCGCCTCGGGAACAACTCATTTCCTTCTTTAAAGTCTACTTTGTAAGATATGGAAATGCTATATCGCGATAATTATTCCTCAAAATGTCTCGCCGATGTTATCGCTTCACTTACATCGAACATTGGCGCTTTGCACGCTAGCCACATCAGATTTGTATCTTTACAAATAGATACGGATGAGAATTCGCCAACGGATTAATGTATTTATGAAGTAAGTCTTGACTTCGGCAGGTACGTTGGGAAATGCATTATTAGGTTTTGGCGATGTTGGATGTAGGAGAAATACTTCCCCCCTTAACCAGAGCCCCCACTCCTGCCAAATTCTTGCATTCCCAAAACGAGTTGAAAATTGTCACAAACAAGCATCGCCTAAAGACGCCTGTCCGGCGCTTCAAGAGATCGACGGGGAGTGCAGGGATGGGAAAAAAAGAAGAGATACTTTCCCCAATAAAATCTCCATTATATATGATAATCAGCCCCGATTTTGAGATTTTATCAAGAAGGCATGCATTTACGCACAGAGGCGATCTTATAACGGTTTGGTAATAAGATGTGTTTGGTTTAAGAGACTGATGAAAGTGTCCGAATTTTGCAGGAGCTTTATTGCGGCGCGGTGTGAGTGTCTCGATAAGCTAAACCCTTAAAAAGCGACCCGTGTGCGTGCATCCCGCCAAACCGTGTACCGCAATATCCCACGCGCGCGCTTTTCTTTTATTCAACGTATGCAGACGGCCAACTGTCAATCATCCCTCGACATAGTTTCGACTAAGGCCAAATTGAGAAGCAGCACCCACTTCACGGCATTCAAATACAAGTAAGAGGTCAGAATATAGACAAGAGACACATCCATTTACTCCATCATGATGTTGATACTAGTTTTTTTTCCGAGCTACCCCCTTCTCTCATTTTATGAGCCCCCCTCCCGTACAATCTTTACTGATGATCTTGCTGTTGGTATGAAAGCAGATACTCTTCTTCGCATACGGTATCCAGTTAGTTATACTCGTTCTGCAAGAAGAACATCACCAATCAGGCCCCTTGCGCTACAAAACATGAGAAGAGAGGTTGGCAAAATCACGAGATTATAGGAAGATAAACTCCCGAGTTTGAGATGGAAAAAAGGGGAAAGGAAGATGGCGAAGCGAAGAGCTTATTAAATTTAAAGGTGGGAAAAATTAGATTGTCGAGAATTTAATGAGGATCGGGCGAATGATTAAGGAACCAAAGCGGGCTGGCCGCCCGGCAAGGTGCAAAAACAGGAATATGAAAATAACCATGTTTTTCCCTCATAGGGACCACGCAGGTATGCAGTGTAGCGGGAAATATTATATTTGAATATGGATCGGGTGTTAGACCGTGGCTTCTTGCTTTTCTTATATCTTCGCTTGTGGACGCAAGCAGGATTAATTCCAGTTTGTGATCAAATTTGCATTTAAGATGGACGCTTTAATACAACAAGCGGGAGGGCACCCTCCGATTTCTTTCCCCTCTGTATCATCTTCTTGAATGTCTGTTTTTTCTCTCTCTTTCTGTCTCGTTCTCTCTACACTCTCTCTCCTCCTCTTTCCCTCTTCTCCCTCTCCATCCCTGTCTCTCTCTCTACGTCTTCCTCTTTTTTCTTTTACCCTCTCCCTCTCCGCCTCATCTCCTACGTGTACTCATTCCTTCTCTTCCTCTCTCACTTTCTTCATTCTTTCTTTTCGTCATCCCACACTTCTCTGCACTCACAATCCGCGTCCGGCCGATATGCCTCTTGAAAACTTACATTGCTTCCAATTAATGAACAGTACTTGCATGTAATGCATATCAATCAGTGTTAGGTCGAGTAAATATCGTAATATTATATTCGGCAGCATGAGATAGTCGTAGCGATATCACGCCAGACCGCTCGTAAGGCCGCAATGTTATCCCTACCCCTCGTGTGGCGCACAGCTTCAAGTGGGATATTAGCTGAGGCAAACTCCGCATTGTGACGAAATCAGATGAGGATGAACGAATGAAAAAGGAAGAAGAAGAAGGAAAAAAAAAAAAGAAAGACCGTGTCTGTTTCACCAACGATCAGTTCAAAAGCGCTATGTAACAAGGTTTGAAGAATGACATAACCTTCAAGGACGATTCTGTCACGATTCGGTGAGAGTGTTTTTAATAACAGAAGGAATAAACTCGTGTGAAAGAGTCGTCAGTTTTGTTTTTTTAAAGGTCGAGTAGCCGATTTTGTGACTCTGAACACTGCTTAGTCGAGTACGAACTTTTTTTAAAATTTTTATTTTTTACTTAAAATCAAACTTAAAATCAAATATTCAGGTATAAATATATTAATGATATACTTTTGTGTGTACATCTTCATACGGATTGTATGGCAATAATTCTAGAGACGCTTCTATGCATTCTATTGAAGCATTTCACAAAATCATTGAGTGCTAATGATGAAAGTGTATTTTCTGAAATAACCTTTACTATTATTTGTATATGAATAATATGTTTATAAACAATAGTGTCATTCTGAACAAATGTACCTATATTAAGATATCATTGATTGTGATAATATTATATATGATTACAAATTGTACTTGACCAGTTTAAGAAATGTGTACCCCTCATGTTTTCATTTTAACAAGATTGAAAGCGTAATTTGGCCTTATGGGCAAACTACAGTATATTGCACTTTAATTGATTTTGTTTATTCTAAATGACAATGAAAATTCAAACAAATAAGATAGGACTTAAACGGCTTCAGTCATGAACATTTTACAATTACTTCACACTTAGAATGAAAGGTTCAATTTTACACCCTAAGTGCAACACTGGCAGCACCTTTTTGGGTGCAATCTTGCACCCTACATGAAAAAAATGAAAAATGAAAAAGGTGCAAAGATGCACCCTTTTGTACTTGTTTGCACCCGGAAATGCACGTATGCACCCTTAAAGGTGCATAGTTGCACCTTTAAGGGTGCAAAAACTTTTGCATTTTAAAGGGTGCAAATTCGCATCTCCCCTAGGGTACAACTCTGTAGCTCACTGCACCCTTAAAGGTACATAATGCTTCTTAGGGTGCAAAGTGGTACCCATACAAAGTGTAGCGTATTGCATTCGAAGGGTGCAAAATTGAACCTTCTATTCTTAGTGTGTATCTTAGGCGAGTTTTACAAATGCCTATCATGAGACTGTATACTCAGCCTGTCAGCCTCTGTCTCCGTCTCTTTCTCGCTCTGTCTCTGTCTGTCTGTCTCTCTCTCTCTCTCTCTCTTTTACTCCCAACCTCTGTTTCACTTTCTGTCTTTCTGGCAGCACTTCATGGGTCTTTTGTATTTTTGCAGCTTATTCGCTAAATCCTACCAACAAAATTGCATTGAAAAGCTATGCAAAATACATCAGCATTATGATCAAGTGTTATCATTCTGCGAGCAGTATTTAGAAGAAAAGTTTGTATTGTGTCCAGGAGTCGTTAGGCCCTTGGCAAAATTATGCCTTATGACCAAAACCGAGAAAAGGGAATAATATTCGATTATCTAAAATTAATAATCTTGAGTAATTTATCTTGATTATACTACTTTTTGTCCCTTTTTAAAAAATCAATTTCGTGCATTAAGGCGTAAATCTATGTTTATTCATTACACATTATCAATTTTTGACGTTTATATTCTTGTTAGTTGCTGCACTTCATTCCATAATCATAACCTGCTTAAACATACCTACACTCAAAATATATTAATTATAAAGACAGTTTTCTGTTAGTATGAGTGAAACAAGGGACCTTGCTTCGAAGGTTTTACCCGGAATAAGTAATAAATACTTCAATAATTGACTGACTCGGTATCCATTACATAGAGCGTTTAGCTCGAGTGATTATACAGCAATCAGCGCATTGGTTTAGTCGCCAGAGTCACGCCGTGCGTAACATAAGCGATGCTGAATAAAATGGCGTCTTCGCGCTAACAATTTGACCTTTTGGTACCTGAGGTTTCACCCTCTGCTCCCCCCTCTTGTTTCTTTTCAGGGGAAGAGAGAGCTTTTTTTTCTGATCCAAAATACCTTTGCTGACCTACATTTCATGGCGCAATTTCCATAACGGTGTGCAGCCGACAAATCCAGGGCGATCGATCAGCCTACCGGATACAATTATACCCTGGTGCACGCGAAAATTGAAAAATTTTGAAAGCCGAGTCGCCCCATGCCCAGCAACGCTTTGCGAGAGCGCTATGGATTTCAACGGAGAGGCCTGGCGATGGAAACCAGCGTTGATAGGGGGTGTATTTCGACACAGGTCGCCTCTGTAACTGTAGCGCTTTAGACTGCCGCTCTTGCCAAAATATTGTTTCTGTATTGACAGCGCGGCCGAGATATGATATGTCGTCGCCAGCGGTTGCCCATCGTTGCTGCGTCGCTCCCGGGCGTGTGCTGCGCTCCCGCTGCTTCCTCATCATGCAGTGATGATTTGCCCCATTTCTAATTCTCTTTCCTCGCGCCATTTCACCCCCTGTTCTTTTATCCCTTTCCTTACGCATGCGTGCTACCCTTCACTGCATGCCCCCCTGCAGCGATCGAAGGAAAGTAACTAACCCTCGAAAAGTATGCCTGCTGATTTTTCTCCGTATTTTCTATTCCTTTGTAACCCCAGACTGGGGAGAAAGTTAGACGCACTTTACTTGATTGACGTCCCATCGATATTCCTTCCCATAATTCAATCGCATTCCTCCACTACCTCCCCGAAAATTGATAAAGATGAAAAGATAAACATGCCCTTTGCATGAATTTCATCCCTCTCTCCTTCCCTCTCCTCTCTCCCTCTCTCCTCCTCTCCCTCTTTCACCCCCCCCCCACCACTCTCTCTCTGTCTCGTATTTTCCAAGTTTTGTATGAAAGATCTTCAGTTGTTCACTTACACGAGCCACGCGGGATGACTAGCGAGCATCCATCTCCATTTTGGCTGCCGTCGAGCCCGTGATATAACAGGCATCCAACATGCGATATTGGGGTCAGAGCAGATAGCCATCTCGGCGTATCACATTAACGACCATGTTATAATCCGAATTCATCACAATCATCCAGTCTTTACTCACCCACTACACATGGTGAATCGGCGCAAAACGGTGAATGAACAGAGAACCTTTACCTTTCCCCTGAATTCTAACCCAAACTTTGACGAGGAAAATCCTACCAAATATCGATAGCGTTCGAAAATCATCGCGGCCATCTTTTGTCATACTTCATTACAAGATAGAAAGAAGGATAAAAGCTAGAGAAAGTACAGAGGTAGGTTGTAAACAAGATATCCTTTCTTTGGTTAGATTGCGGATTATAGATTACACAGTCATGAATTCAAATTGGAACTTTGTCGTTTTGATCATCATGCAGCTTACATCACCCAACTCTTAGAAAAGTATTCATAGCCTATGCGCTCTTTCTGAGATGATAACTGTCGAGTATAAGCTGTGTGCAAAAGTAGCAGTTTTCTCCCGGTAGACGTCACTTCTCCAATATTACAAGAAGTAATTCGTATGAAAGTTTTGTAAATCATTTTCCTGAAAAATAGCAATTTTCCATATTGAACAAATCTTCTTTTTTTGTTGTTCATATACTACAACATAAATTATATAAAAGGCAATACAAAGAAAACGAACCCCTGGCGTCCAAACCAATCAGCAAGAACTGGCGTCCCTTTCATTACGTATTTCATGCATCCCCTTCTTTTCATCCATTCAAAGCGTTGTTCGAAGCCCCCCTAAGCTATTTGTCCGAGGAATACACAATCATACAAATAGGCCCAAATAAAACCAAACATTTTAAAAGAGATTTTCGGAGGGAATATCCACTAGGGTTTGATTAAGAGTAAAACACAGAGAACCGCCTTGGGGCTGAATACTACGTTATACATCGTTCATTGACAGTGGCGACTAGCTTGTCCGAAAACCTTTAAACATCAATCATATATACTTAGAGTGAAACAAATTGAACAAATTCACTTGAAAAGGGTGGACGGGGACCTTTTACTGCAGTTCAACATGTAGCCGAATAATACCATTATAATATTGAGACCTTTGATATACTCGAGGTGATGAAACGTAGTTGGTTAAAAATCATATTTTCTGGAAAATATAAGATCTTCATGAAGTAATTAAAAATGCTTTCAGACTTTAGGTCGATAATCATCAATACCCTAAATTATGATCATATTTCAGTTTTATATCAGTTGTTATCTTGGCATTTTTTAAAATCCAGAATGACCCAAATCAGTATCATATTTGATCCTCATCACTATCGTACAATAAAAGTAGCAGCAGCAACAACAACAATAACAATAACAATAATAATAACAACACTAACAACAACAACAACACCGTCAGCAATTAAAAAGAAATCACAGTCTTATCACCTGTCTATTAGATAGGTAGAATCTATCCTCCGTCCTTCACCCTTCGGTTTTCATTCAGATCGCATTTAACATGTAAAGGGTTTATTAAGTCCTATGCCGGACACTGCTACGCTATGTCGCCATCTACGGAAGATAACACACTCAATTCTCCAAAGCATAATTCCCACACAGGCTTGGTTAACTTTGCGGGCTTGAAAACCTGTGTATTGATACAAGAGTTGTAGAAAGAAGTAGGATGTCATAATCGGAGGCACTGCTAAAGGTGTGTGTGTGTGTGTGTGTGTGTGTGTGTGTGTGTGTGTGTGTGTGTGTGTAGGGGGGGGGCGTAGAAGGGCATGTATATCACTATCCTATTTGAAGGATGGGGGGGGGGGGGGTCTTCTCCAGACAGATATCCAACCAAGATAACAATGCAGTTATTAGGAATATATACTACTCCAGTCAAACCTGCTTTAGCGACCACCTGTATAAAAGATACCTGTCTGTAAGGACCACAATTATTTATTTCCACGTATTAAGGGAACTTGTCCTTAAAGACCACCTGGTCATAAAGACCACTTTTCTTGTCCCCCAGGTCGTTCTTTTTATGCAGGTTTTACTGTAGTTAACTGGTTAGGGCGTCATTTTTGTAAGTCAAAGACACAGACAAGTGGAATCTTGAAGGACTTTTTCTTCTCCCTATAGTCAGTCCCCAACAAGAAATTAGTGCGCCCCCCTCCACGAAACCATAATTATGGACCACAGTAAACTGAGAAGTTCTGCCCTTCCTACGGCCAAAATCTGTATTTAAGGGTCTTGATACGCCAGTCTAAGAGATTACTCTAATTGAAGAAAGAAAAACACTCCAAATTCGCTAACTTTTCTTTCAAAATGTTATTGCCAAAATGCTACATAAATACATTACTTTTGATTGTTTTAAAATCTGAAATTTGAAATTTGAGGAACGTCTTTGCTTTTGTTTGATTTTTTTTTATCCCTGGCCATTTGTTTTTTTTTCCTCTGCCTCCTTAAATTAAGTTTGTTCCCTAACAAATCTTTAGATTAATTTGATTCGTTACCTTCCTACCAGTTTGAATGAATTTGCAACTATGCCTCGAAAATTAAATTTTTAAAATGATTTTTAAAATTTTTTAATTTGATTCGTTTCTTTCGTACCATTTTGAATGAATATGCAAGTATGCCCCTAATATCCTACAACTGACTCATTTAAACGGAGTTGTTAATGTCTCTGCAGTGCATTTCCTAGAATAATATGTCGTTTCCCTTAAACACGTTATAGAATTCTTATCCACCTTATTGAATTCTCTTAGGGCAGACTGTTAAATAGAACAAATATTTTGATTACAGTCTCTTATTTCTCTTTTCCAAGCAATTTTGATACAAAAAAACATCATGATTACCCACAGCTGAAGACACACAAAACGCAATTGTCTTTCTTTTCTGTTTGAAAATTCAGATTGGCGAGTTTCGATCAATGAGACGAAATTTCACTAAAAGATTCAATAAAGTTTTAGTCATAATTCTAGAATTAGACCGAGTACGAAAAATTTGACCACAAAATCGATGGCTTGAATTGCGTTGGCAGTTCTTATATCATAGCTAGATATTTTGCAGTATGCATGACAGCGATATAATCTCGAGGATTCATGCTTGTGGATTAAGAGAAAGGAGATAGAAAGATCGAAATGTGGTGAGCTAATATTTATACAATCCAAACCTTCTTCTGAGGCCAGCGATATATTTCTTTTGAAGTAAATAATGCGTCGTTATGGTATCGTGTTTAAACGATTTTCGCTGCGCCCCTCCAGGGCATTTATCCTCTGTAACATATATCGCCTAGCCCATTGATTTCCGATAGTGAAATTGGCCGCATCGAATTTAATATCATGAGTGAGGCGACTAGTCCCATCAAGTCTTATTTGTGTAATGCTCGAAGCACCACCCCACTACAGATAGCAACTACCAAAAATATGAAAAGAAACTCTAAAAAATCGTTGTGTGCTGGAATTTTGCGGTTGGGGGCTCACAACTGCTCAGTTTATTTGTAGAATTGAGAGAAATTAGGTTAAAGTTTTGTCCTGATTTGATATATTTCTGTGGGATTCTCTAAATTCGGAAATAAGTAGGAAACAATTCCGTATGATTCATAGGGTAATAATTATACTAGGAGGCAAGTTTGTGGCTTGGGGGCCTAACAAATGAAATCATGTAGTTTCATTGAACTGCTCCAGGCGAGCAAATATTTTTCATATTGATGATGCAAAAAATGAAGGATATTATTTGATTGACGTTATTTTTGATGTGTAACGATATAGGAATCAATCAAATTTGGAGCATAAATATTTTCCCAAAACAACATTGAGAAGACTTTGATTAGATATAGTGAAATGTCACTAAAGTCATCAAAGTGATAAATCATATAGCAGTAAATAAGTATAAAACAAGTATAAGTAAAAAGTTAATACACTGATCATGATGATGGGATCACAGGTTTTTAGCATTTTAAGACTGAAAATCCTCCCAACTATGATCGGCGCATTTTTCTTTTGAAGGGGGGGGGGGTGTTGACGCATTTTGCCCTGATATTATCTCTGTATAGTATTTAAAAAAAACAAAACACTTTTATGTAATGAAAATTAGAGAGATGACATATTTGGTTATCAGGGACTTCTATTAATTGTGTCATTCATCAGTATTTCTAGTTCATTATACGAGCAAACAAGAACTGCAGGTAAAGTGGTATCATGCAAGGTTCCCATTCTTGCAAACCGGGTTCGATTCCCGGACAGTGCAATACAATTTGCACCTTTTTTTCTTTAACCACCCCCCTTTAATCTAATACACCTTGGTCCCCACTTTTATTGCTCGCACAAAGTCCTTGATTGCAAATAGTTCGTTATAGTACCTTTTTATAGATTCATGCAAATAACGTTTGGAGTCGAGAGAAATAAAATTTAATTTATAAAGCCATTTTATTCAACCGTTTACTAACTCCCTCTACATCATCGTAGGCTATATTACCAAAGACGATTGAGAGGGTAATTTTGTTATATTACTGGAAACAACTGCTAAAGACAAACACATAAACCGCACACAAAAACCTTGTTTTTTTCGCCCATACACCTGTTTACTAGTTTTATGCAGAGTAATAGAACAAAAGTTTCCATTGACAACTAAGAACTTTGCCAGAGGCTTGCCGACATAACAACAGCTAATGTATGAAAACTGGATTCCATCTACTCCGATGACAGTATGCACAGCAGGCGAACTGAATAGTTTGTAACCGAGGGTTCTGGAGAGAAACGTGCATAAATTTGAATACATTAGTAAACATGTATATTCATTCTTCACATGAGTAAGCTATATTTTCCAAACCAAAATACGGAACTTACACATACTAGGTGTTTAAAAAAACATTTGACACTTTTGATCTTAAATAACTCAAAAGTTAAAAATCGTAAAAGCCGGACTGAGGTTTTTACAGTGTAAAGCTGAAGGATGTCAAATTTACTGGGACTAGGTTTTGTGGATTTTTTTGCATTAATATTCATAAAATGATGCTATGAATATTTAATTAGATTTCATTTTTTTGAAAATTTGAGGCCACAACAAACTGTGCGTGTCAGTAATTAATTCAGAGCCCAACAATTGCCATTGTGCATTGCAGCTGAAATTCCACTGTACCTCTTTCAACCCAGACACTATGAACATGGCGGACAAAGAAAGCGGACAAAATAAACAACCTCTTATTCTATCCTTCACAATGGTTCTGGTAGTCCATAGAACATCTCTTCACAGCTATTATGTTTAATCATGTAGTTCCAGGTGAATATGCATGTGACACCTGTTCCACATATTTTAGACAATAGCAGTGAAGGGATGTTCTTTTGACTACCAGAACCATTGTGAAGGGTAGAATGAGGGTTTGTTTATTTTGTCCGCTTTCTTTGTCCGTCCTGTTCATAGTGAGAGTCATGAATCAGTAATAACACTGGAGAGCATAAGGTTGCCAGAAATGACAGGTGCAATGCACAATACACAATGAATTGATTACTGACACACAGATTTTGGAGCATCCTTTTTCAAAAAGTAGATATCTAATTAAATATTCAGAACATTATGTTAAGCATATCAATGTAGGAAATTCCACAAAACCAAGTCCAAATAAATTTAAAACCCTACAATTTTACACTGTGAAAGCCTTAGTCTTTTACGAGTTTTAACTTTTGAGTTATTGAAGATCAAAAGTGTCAAATGTTTGGGGGTTTTTTAATACCTAGTAAATATATAGAGGTCTGCCCGAGGATTTTTCAACTAAGCACTGCTGGTGTAGTGGTATCATGCAAGATTCCCATTCTTGCGACCCGGGTTCGATTCCCGGGCAGTGCACACATGACATTATTATTATTATTTTTTAAAAGTAAGTTTCTGGCATACATAATCTGTACTCAAAGAACAAAAGAAGAGGAAGAGCCCCTCTCTCCATCTACTCATTTGACGTTTGGTTAACGCGGTCTCCTGTCTCCTGAACTGAAGTGATTCGAAGTGATTCTCTAAACTTAATGAAATATTAAAATTTATTCGAATTACTTGTTATCGCACCTTTTACACGCCAATTATCTTGCGTATGACATCTCTTATAAAGAGCGTAAAGAAGACAAAAGTCTCTTGAATTGCTTTTCTTATGACGTATTCTTACTTTCACGATGAAATATTCATGGTTACCATAGTTACAGTCGTCAAAGATGTGATAATGGCCTCCAGTGACGTGTAGAATGACGTCACATCTGAAGAGTTTACTT
>CM057158.1:17871080-17922387 GCA_029962745.1 Echinometra lucunter
TTCTCTCGACTTGGTTTGGTTTCCATTTGGTTGTACATCAAGCATGCATAATCGCCTTTGATTATTCAATGAAAACGTAGATTGGATGTTGTAACATAATGGTTTAAAGATACGGCCGAGTTCTGGGGAGCGTTTCATCAAGTGTCTTGTCAGGGATTTTTTTACCGGCAACCGTTATAAGCTATACTGAAATCCTTGCATCTGATCATGCTGATTGGCTGAGAGCAAATTTATCAGTAAAAATCACTGACAAGACACTTGATGAAACGCCCCCCCCCCCCCTATCAGACGATGAAAGAGACAGCATAAAAGTTATATAAAATGGTTGGTTGGGTTGTAAATCAAAGCTTATTTATCTATTTATTCATTTATTTGTTAACTCAAACATATTTCACCAGAATAACAAGATCTGTAACATGGCTGTTTTACATCTCAGTTCTGCATGTACTTTGAGATTTTCGAAACACTGAAATGATAGGAAATTGGCTCAAACTAGCAGAAAATCACATTAAAAAGCACATGCAAGACTACACGTGTTTATGTGGCCTAGAAATTTGATCAAAAGTTTCAAGATAGATAGGCTATACTTTCAGACACTGGCGTACTGATGGGAGTGGGGGATGGGGGAGCTGCTACCCCCAAAGTTTTCAAGACCAAGCGGTTTTTTTTTTCCAAAAACTGTTCGTATTTCTTCAACATTACCATTGCATCGAATTTTATTGAATATCTAGACGATTGGACCCTTCATTTTTATGTTATTTTTCACTTTCCATTTAAGAACCACACCCTTTTTCCCGGGTGAGCAGCTGGACCCGTCCTACTTTAAAAAGAAAATGTGCAGCCCCCCCCCCCCCCAAAAAAAACACCAACATTTGGCTCATTACGCCACCGTTTTTAGATGATAGCCTACTTCGAATACGACGGTCATTTTAGGAGCAATCTTTTTCATGTGGCATCGAACTGCGATATTCAATCATCCGTGAATTAACAGAAAGAGAAAGCTTTATAAGTTTATATCCTATGTCTTTGCAATAGAAAACCAAACCAAACCAAACCAAAACAATTTTCACCTTGACCAAAGCTAGATTTTCGCTTTAAATTCACAAAGCTTTTCCGCTCAACTTCCTTCAACAGAAATAAAATTCAATTGTATTCCATTCTTCTTCCTTGTTCTCTCTGTAGAGAAGGGTTCGTTGGTTGGTTTACGGTAAACGTAAAACTTAATTTTACATTGAATTTACCAAAACATATGTGATTCTGTTGATTTACTTTAATAAAACATACAAAAACAAAACCTACAAAAACAAAACCAAACAAGACGAAATGAAACAAAAAACAACTATTCTTTTTTTTTTAATAATGAAGATAGTGCGAATCTAAAGCGAAATGTAAAATCCTAATTTAAGGATATTAATAGTATTATTCAACGTTTTAAGTAGAACAGAAGTGCGATTGAACTGTTTCATTATGTCAACATGTTGCATTGTTTACTTTGTTTTATGCTTGGAAATGAAAATAAATAAATGAAATGAAATGAAATGAAATTGATCTAGTTTGAATTTCCTATAGTTTGAATTGCTTAATAAACAAGATTCGAACAAATCTGAATCTGAATCTGAATTCAGACACGAATAAGTCTTACTCTTTAAAATCAGATTTTACCTTCTTTTTTATCATTATTCTTTTTTTTTTGTTAATGCATTAATTTTCGTAAAGCCGCTTCGGCGGAATATACCCAAATTACCTGAAATCATTATCATATCATATTGAATATGCCACTATATCTTTTTAAATTCTTTTATTTCTTTTATGTTTTTATTGTTTTCAAGATAATATTGACGGTGATAATGATGATGATGATGACCAAAACCTGCGGTTAAAGCATAAGGCAAGGCAGATTTATCGTTTCAGCCCCAAAACTGTTGAAAAATACCTTACACTAAGCTTAAGATTTGTTAACTTTTTGGATTGGTGGAAAAACTTAGTAACCCTCTAACCATCGTTCCTCCGTTATCAGGTCAATATATAAAATTTTTTGAAGTTTTTGCGGATTCATGTGCAAATAAAGCATGACCCGGAGAGAAGAAATGGAGCTGTATATGTTGTGAACTGTTTCAAGCACGAGATACTCGCGTCTCCCTAAGCCAGCCGTCCCGGCGCGTTGAGAGACAGCTCTCCGATGCTTATCACACTTGTCATGCGGGGACTAAAATCACTCTCGGCCCCACTGAGCATTGCACACAAGAGATAAAGAGAAAAGAAATAAATAAAAAAAAACTCAAGAAAGCAAAGATAATTTCACGATGATGTATAAAATGAGATGGCCTGATACTTTTTGGGACATGGATTACGATGAAGCCGAGTTACGCAAAGTTATCATGCGTGATGCATTCTCCCCTCTCGTGTGCACGCGTGCAGTGCTATATAAAATCATCGCTTGTCTATTTAGTTTGATATATCTGTGTCGTATTCGTAGATACACATCGAAATTATTGCATGACGTGTGGATTAAAGGCATTGTCGTCAGTGAGGGGGAAAAAACCATGAACCATGCAAAAATTGCTCCCATAACAAGTATTTCCATCTCGAAATTTCCAATTCTAAGGAGAAGTGGACGGGATTATTGTTTCAAATCAGATCTTTCTTTGTTTTTTTTTTTTTTTTCAGGAAGTGGCAGCGGAATAAGATGAGAAGATTTCCTTCTTTCTTCTCACTTTATTCGAGTCACTGAAGTGCGATGCTAAGATTTTCATACAGGTCGTGTTAGGGGTCTTAAGTTGATTTCCGATGCTATATCGGGTGGCATCTTCCCTAATGGAAGAGGAATATCAATCACACCGTGCTTTTGATTAATGATGATGATGATGATGATGATGATGGTGATGATGATGATGATGATGATGATGATGATGATGGTGATGATGATGATGATGATGATGATGATAATAATAATAATAATAATAATAATAATAATAATAATAATAATAATAATAATAATAATAATAATAACAAGAAGAAGAAGAAGAAGGAGGAGGAGGAGGAGGAGGAGAACAAAAAGAAGAAGAAGAACAAGAAGAACAAGAAGAAGTAGGAGCAAAAGAAGAAGAAAGATTGACTGCTAATAAAAACGAATGCCTAATAACATGAATAATAAGAGTTTAATGGTATACATGGTGTGGCGTATATAACGAATGTATTTAGGAACATTGTTCCAGAGTTTTTAGTTCATAATTCTTCATTATTAAATAATTTATTGAAAACTAAAAGGAGAGAGAGAGAAAAATCAAAGAGAGAGAGAGAGAGAGAGAGAGAGAGCTAGAGAGAAGCAGGGAGGGAGGACTTTGGTAGATGTTTTTTCCAGCAATCACAACCATGCACCAGAAAAGGAAAGAACGTGTGGGAAAATGAAGTTATGGAAATGAAGTCATATCGAATTTGTCTTTCGTCATATTTCCTTCAGGGTCAACCAAATTTTCATTGTGGTCTAGATTAAGTCTGTTGAAGCTTACGAAACAAGAGTCCGCTTTAAACTTTATCGTGGTCATTATCATGTAATCAGCAGGGCAAAATGAAATCAACAGGAAAGCAAATGACCCTTCCGGTCAATTTGCTCCATTTCTGGTTTCGAAAAGTGATGTTGGAGTCCGCTTTTTCACTTCCTGTCCGGGCTCTATCAAATAAACATGGAATCAGAGATAATAAATGTGGTCAAACTTCTTTTCTCTCTGACGGGAAGGAAAGTTGAAGGCTCTTTCCTCTTCATAATCATACACAAACAAGAGCCGTGAGATAAAATGATTTATGAGGGATTGAAATGAGTGATATGTCCTCATGTCGTCTCATTAAATATCATACCATCTGGGATCATGAAGGTGATTTGGTCACTTGATGAAATTAAGGTAAGATTCGACCAAGAACTTCGAGCTAATTATCACGAAAGAGGCTCAAGGGGCAGGATCACTCCCATTTTTTTTTACCGCCCAAGTGGAACCCCACACAGCGCAGGTGATCGCTTTTGACTGAAGACGCGACAACCAGGGGTTCGATCCCCGGTACGGAGCACTTATGCCCTTTAGCAAGGCACTTTATCTCCATTGCCCTTTATCGTACATTAAATAAACTATTGTACTATAGGCATATTGATACCAACGTGTCCATATGTGTGTGTTTCTTAAAAAAAGAAAAGAAAAAATGTCTGAAATCATTTCACATCTCCTATATACCTCTATATACAAAACATGATCATAATGATTGGGTTTATTATTTCTATTCATATTCTAATTTGTTATATTTTATAGATAAATAGATGGGACACTGATATAGCAGTACAAAACATGGTAACATCACACCTTTTTTTTATTCTAATTTGATTTAATCGGTAATATGATAGGGATATAATATACTAAAGCGAGTCATGAATATCATAAAACACATTACATATTGTAGACTGTGAGGGTATAACAGCAAGAAACAAAAAACAAACAAACGGCAACAACAACAACCACAACAATTTGTATAATGTTCAACTAACTGGAGAAAACGAGTCGAAGAAATAACCCCTTTGCTTTCAGAAGAAATATGTTATGCAGGCCTATAAGCATTTTACTTCGCAATTCAGTAGAAAAAGCGAAATGAAGAGGCATATTCAATATATGAAGATTAGAACTGCCTTTAAACATGTTTATGACACCAGACTCCCCACGAACAGTAGAATTTTAAGTTTACCTCACGGTCAGCATATAAGAACTTGTCGGACATGATCTATTTCTCAATCACCAAATGAGATACAGTGGGTTAAAACAGCAGCCTATATTTCTTGGCAACCTCATCCCCATTCAGGGGGATTCACCTCTACCGATGTGTGAATATAGACAATAGGCCCTAAATTAATCTAGCTATTTTGTTACTCCTAAAATAAACAGCAAACAAACAAATAAACAGACAACTTATCAGGATATCAGAGAATACAAATTTTAAAGGTGCATGATACTATGTCGGGGAAACTACCTTCTGTTTACTCGTCGTTCTAATTTACAGTAGCTTCGTAAAATGGAATCGGTCTATTGGTTTGTTTCGATCACACCTTGTTGTACCTAATAGAGTATTAAGTTCAGTTCAACAATCCACTTGTGTGACCCCATGGCAAGTTTCATCATCAGAAGTCAATGACTTTCAACATTCCTCTAACCCTTCACCTAGATCAGCCAATCAACGGATACACTTCCACAGCTAATAAGAAGCTAAGGGGGCAGAAAGGTAAAAACCTATCAAGCATATACCTGTCAAAAAGAAAAGGTGTCTAAGTTCGGAGAAAAATTCTTTGGTGCGATCATCGTTAAAAAGAGGAGCGAAAAATTTGGTTGGATAATTGAAACGGAGCGACATCTCAATTCCTCGCGATGTGCTTATTAGGGGAGGGTCCCAAGAAATTAGCAAGCCCTCGTGGTTATAATTTCCTCCGCGTAATTCAGTAATAACTCGGTCTCCCACGACAATATCAACCAGTGCTGGAAATATAATCTGGGTTTTCACCTCTGATGGCTTTGGAGCGTTTAGGAGTGAAATTATGGCGGCTGAAATGCTGACGCATGTTCGAAGGCGTAGCGTGGATCTAGACATTGGAGGGGGGCACTGGTTATCCTTTGCTCACCTTTCCTTTCTCATCTTTTTTTTTTCACTTCTCTTCCTTTCTGCCTGTCTTTCCTTTTTTTTTTCGGTATCTATATATTTTTCCTTTCCCCCCTTTTTTTCTACCATAATGGATAGGGTGAAAGGGGGCGCCACATGCCCTTACAAACCCCTGTAGCTAACTACACCACTGTTCATGTTGTCCTGCTAGCCTAGTTTTGACAACATCCGAATTTCGATGGAACAATTGTGGGGCCTTGGACACCTCCACAGACTCAGACACATCGTACCAAGGAGAGACAACTACATGAAAGTAGAACGGTATGGGCGCGTCCTCAATCCTTGCCCCCCCCCCCACCAGCCTAGGCGTCCATTGGATGGGGGGGGGGGGGGGGCGCCACGTGTTTTTCGGACCCCCTGTTGCTACACCACTGTTCATGTTGTCCTGCTACCCTAGTTTTGGACGACATTCGAATTTCGATGGGACAGTTGTGGGACCTTGGACACCTCCAGAGACTCAGACACATCGTACCAAGGAGAGACAACTACATGAAAGTAGAACAGTGGGCGCATCCCCAATCCCCCCCCCCCCCAGCCCAGGCTTCCAGGGGGGGGGGGACGGCGCCACATGCCCCTTAGAACCCCCTGTAGCAGTACCACTGTTCATGCGTTGTCCTGCTACCCTATAGTTTTGGCAACATCCAAATTGTGATGGAACAGGCTAATGTAAACCTTGGATATCTCCAGAGACTCAGACACTTCGTATAAGCACATGAAAGTAGAACTAGTGTGGGCGCGTCCCCAGTCCTCGCACCCCTCCCCCCCCCCTTCCCAGGGCCCACTTTCATTTGGGTCAACGTTTTTGGTGACATAGATTCGGTTGATGTACGAGGATTGCAAGATTTAGAGGTTATTTTGATTCTTTCGCTTATCGATCCACTTCTTCCTTAAAGCAGTCTGATGCAGGCATGACGTTTCATTTCAATGCCGTTTGCTAAGAAACATTAGGATTCCATTTCTAGGATCTGGATCTTCTTTTTAAAAAATAAATGATCATTATGATAATAAAAATAATAAATATTTCTCTGGAATTTGACTGTAAAATATTTCAGCAGGGATGACAGACCTACTTTAATTTAAGATGTAAATATTGTTGAGTAACACAAATTCGCAAACTGTCAAGATCAATTTGTTTTATGTTAATTTTCAACGTATTGGCTGATAAGCAGTCTTTGTAGTTGAAAATAACTTATAACGTGAATAATTGTATTCAACTCAGTCGAACCAATTCAATCAACCTGTATTTTTTTCCTCTTACTTATGGCATATTATTCACATGTATTTATAAACTTATGGACCTTCGATTAATTCACTTTTTATTTATTTGTTGAGGTACTGAGACTCCTTTTCAAGTTGTTTTTATCTTCATTTTTATAGAATTTCAACAATCGCAAAAGTTTCTGTCAAGTTAAGACATCATTAGCGGTTAAAGTGAAAGTAGGTCACGCGGTGCATGCTGGGATAGATGATATCAAATGCTTCATATTACGTTTAATCCCAATAAAGTGTGGTCTGGACGAGATTTCTCCTATATATGCAGTTTGGAGAGCTAAGCGAAGCAGGTCGGGAATCGGAGTATTACGGATGTTGAATTCTCTCTGTCGAGTTATTGGTTAATAGGAGCACATTACGAGCATCCGTAGCGGTCGGTTGATAGATCGCTTTGATGCCTTACCGGTCTGTCATCACTAATAGAAATATTCCTCATTTGACGACCCTTCCCATATACCATACCTTAGCCAGGCCGTTATTACCACCCCGGGGCCCTGTGCATACAACACCACTCATTTCATAAAAACTTGCTGCCAAAGTGGGACTTGCAATCTGGTGATTTTTCCTTCCTTCGTTTTGTTTTCGCCCAGTCTTTTAGGAGTAAAGAAAAAAAAAAGGATAATGAATATTCCATTAATTCTAATGATTCTAATTTAGGTTTATGGGCAACTTAAACATAAAGAAGACTCAAAAGTACATTGTGCATCTTGTTTAAATTTGATGTTTTTGTTGTTTTCTTTTATTTCCCCCTTTCGTCGTTTATTTACTTCTTTACCTGAACAATTATTTTGATCATGGTTGGTTCATAATACTTTTCAAAGCTGAAGGAAGATCATTTATTTTTCTTTTTTCCCCCCCTTTCCGTCGGAGCAGGAATAGAGCTCATAAGTATTATGTTGGAGGTGTCGTGGTGTATTGGTTCATTCACTTGACTCTCAATTAAAGGGTTGATGGTTCGAATCCCAGCCCGGCACTAACGTCTTTTGGCAAGACATTGATCAACGTTTGCCACCCTCACCCAGGTGCTAATTGGGTACCCGATAGGATGACAGGTTAATATTGTGATTGGACTAGCATACATGATAAGGAGCCTGGGTGCCGAGATTTCAAGACTATTGCGTTATCCAGTGACGACAGGGCATCGACAAAATGAAATAATGCAGGACATTTTCTTCTCCAGCTTTCTACAGTTTTTGTGTTATCATTCATGCCACTGGAGGACTTTGCATAACTCTCGTCGACAAATCTGAATACCTGAGATCTTAGCTATTGCTTACTAGCCAGTAAAGTTAAAAGAATGTGGGAAAGGTAGTTCGACACCCCCTTTCTTCAAGATGGCCCAGTGACGCCCATTCGCACCGCCTCCTTCAAAACAGGTTTCCATCACAAAATACCTGCTTGGTCGAACACCAATATTTCCTTATCACCTTCGATTTCCATGTACTCATACTTCTTTATCCTCCTTAAAACACCTATCATCTATCTCAAGTAAAGTCAGGGTAAACCTATTCATTTAGCTTTAATCAGAAGTCACCTTTGTCATTCATTACCCTGCATTACGTCGTAACCAATATGAAGCCTGGATGCGTGGTGGAACCATCCAATCAAAGCCGGAAAACAGTTGTAGCTTTTTCAAATCACCACGCCACCTTCACAAAACAAAATGGTTTCATAAGGCGCCTATTAACTCTTCACTTCCATCGCCATTTCTATTCCCTTCGTCAACGTCCTCACCAACTTACTCACGATTTTATTTCCCCATCTTTTTCTCCCACACTGTCCACCAATTTGTGGTGTCGTTCGGCACTCACACCCTTTCCGACTAGGGAAACGAGGCGGCATAGCTCGGGGCGATTGGCAGGCCTTTGCCGCTCCGTGGGCCCGCCAATCGCTCAGTCCATTATAAAGGGAGAGTTCCCTAATTTGCGAAGATGTCCCGCAAACTTTATTGCCGCTGCAAATTTGCCCAATAACCCTGTATCATTCATTCGTATAGCTCTGATATGCTGGAGATATATCTAAAAACTATACTAAAGAAAGTAAATGGTAACATATTGCCTCTCACGCTTTCTGTTTCTCCAGCTTCTCTCTCCTATCTCACTCTCCTCCCCGGCTCCTCCCCTATCTCTCTTACCCCCTCTAATTCCTCATCCTATTCTAAGTGAGAAATTGTGAGAAGATAGCTAGGATCTTACTGATCTTTCAAGGTTCTTTAGATTTAGTTTATCAATGTTTTATCATAAATTTCAGCGGATTTAACGACAAGTGAATAAAATGTCTTCCTTTAGAGCTTCTTGAGATAATTTTGTCAACGTCACTCCCCATCCATTTTTATCTCCAGGCAGTGGAAAGGAGAAAGGAAAGAGAGAGAGAGAGAGAGAGAGAGAGAGAGAGAGAGAGAGAGAGAGAGAGAGAGAGAGAGAGGAGAGAGAGATAAAAAAAGAGCGAAAGGTGCATAATTTATATACATATTCCTATCTTTCTCAAGCGAGAGAAAGAGTGGAAAGGCTAGTAAAATCCTAAAGAAATTAATGTCAATATGAATGTATAACCGTCTGAAAAATCATCTGCAAACTATCAAAACCTTTCCTACTACCGATTTGCCAAGGCCAAAGGTCAGTGTAAAGAGAGCGTCATTATTTGTATAAGGAAGATCCTTTGATTACATTATATCGGAACAAAATATTGTTGTCACTCGGATCAGGCGACCAGAAATAATTGATAGCATGTCATCGGAGATCGAGAAGTCGTGATTAGATTATCGCTTAAATCACTCGAATCCACCCAAAACATGATAAACCCTTCCATTTATGACGCCTCTAAACGGTTCCCTCATTCATGAAACCATATAGCACCAACCCTAAATTCATTTATTCCAACTTATTGATATTGTGACAGACCCTCAAAACGCTGAAAAGCGCGCCAACATAAACTGCCTGTCTCTCGCTCCGCCGCTTTATGCCATTCTGTGATGGCCCGCCATTCTCTTTCCCAAACGACACCCTATCCCCACAAAAAAGGACCCGACGAAAGAAAATTTGGAATAGATTTATCCTCCTGTGACCGCGGAAACATCGATATGTGCATGTCCAGAATCAAATAGGGAGAAGGGTCGATGTATTTACCTCTTTGGCTGCCTTGTCGGGTTGGATGCGGAGGAGAAAACCAAAAAAAAAAAGCATTACATTGGATGAAATCAAAGAATCTTCGAGACATGAGGAGAGATGAAGAAAGGGAAAAGAGGTGAAAATGAGAAGGAATAGTGTTATTTCTCTACCTTCAATATTGGTCTAATGGAGTGACTACCGTAACCGTGCCGCGTTCACACTCAGCTCTCATACCATGTTCTACACGTGGTTGAGCTTTGCCCAGTACTGTTAAAAAGTATCACTATGAACATGACAGACAAAGAAAGCGGACAAAATAAACAACCCCTCATTCTACCCTTCACAATGGTTTTGGTAGTCAAAACACATCCTTTCACTGCTATTGTCTAAAATATGTGGAACAGGTGTCACATGCATATTCACCTGGAACTACATGATTAAACATAATAGCTGTGAAGGGATGTTCTTTTGACTACCAGAACCATTGTGAAGGGTAGAATGAGAGGTTTTTTATTTTGTCCGCTTTCTTTGTCCGCCGTGTTTATAGTGTATTGAAGTAGGGTATACCTTGTACAATGTGAGAAAGTTGCTTCCTTATTTGCTAAGATAACACATTTTACCTTCATTCAGTTTTTATGTTGAAAAATAAAATATCAGTGAAATATAACCCGCATGATATGAAGTGTTAGCACCTGAAACAAAGTTATTATGACTGAATAAAGTTTAGATATCATAACTGAATAAATAACTGAAATAAAGTTATTATATACAATCAAGGAGTAAGAGAGAATTAAAAAAAAAACAACTCACCAATATTTGTATCATTTCTGTCAAATCAAAAAGTGTTTCCCTATTTCTCAGTTTGTAAACTAAGTTAGTGATTTTTTTATAAAAATAACAACATGTGCTCAGTGGTGGAAAGCGTGAACGGCTTCTTTTGTTGTTTTGCTTTGTTTTATTTATTTATTTTTTTTGGCAAATCTTATCATTATCATTATTATCATCATTATCATTATTATTAATGGTTGACACTACCAATTCCTTAAAATCTCCTTTGCAATAATTTTCGTCAAAATATCTCATAGTTAGGTTTTCCAAGTCCAGCATAAACTTTAGTATGGACACAGAACCGGACCTGTGATGTAGACAGGCCGAAAGGGGCTACTGAATGACGCTTCAATTCGCGTTAAAAACGCGTTACTGAAAGTGTATCCACAATCAATAAAACATGCTGCATCGGAGCAGATTAGATAGCCACCACGCGAGTGTGCCAGCATTTTATTTTCCCGCGCTTTCCGTCTTCTCTCTTTCTTTCATTTTTTTTCTTTCACTGCTCATCCTCTTTCACCCCTTTTACCAACTCATTTATCTGTTTCCCCTTTCTGTGTTTTTTAACTTTAAGGTCGTGATGATGTTTATATTGACGAGAACTAGTATGGCTTTTTTCGAAACTGATTAAGAAACAAAAAGAAAATGCATGGATGGGACTGATATACGGTGTGTTGAGTTTCTTTGGGGGGTAAAATGGAGACGACGGTTTGGTGGGTCGTTATTGACCTGATTCACGAGGTCAAAGATTTAGAGAATGTTTTTAAAGGACTGTCAAAACAAGGGATCTCACAATTCTTTACCCGACATCGCATCTTTTCTCTCTAATGTACGGGGAATGTAAGAGAGAGAGAGAGAGAGAGGGGAAGGGGGAGAGAAAGAGGGAGAAAGAGAGATAGAAGGGGAGGGAGAGAGGGAGAGAGAGAGGGGGGGAGAGAGAGAGGACAAATTCAAATATTTTGTTTCTGACATCGTACTAGAGGAATGAATGGTAGGACTGATCGGTGCGTCTTCGGAAGATAAGGGCTATAATGATTTGACATCTACTCTAGATAATACTCGGACTGTCCCATGTGATAACGAGGCTTTACTGTTACTTATGGAAAGAAAGTCTTTGTCATCTTGTTCTCTCTCTTTCTCTCCTTCTCTTTCTGTCTGCCTGTCTCATCTCTCTCTCTCTCTCTCTCTCTCTATCTCCATCTCTCTCCTTCTCTTCCTTTCTTTCCGTCTCTGCTTCTTTTACTGGTCCATTATTGTTTCCGCTACCTCTCTCCTCACATATCAAGTGTAACCTCCTATATCACTGCTTTTACAAAATGAAATCTGTTTTGAAACACCTTGAATTGATTCACAGAAGCAAAATTTAGCCTGGATATGATACAAAATAGAACGAAATTATCCTGTTTGCGATGATTGTCAGTATTGAGCATTTACGTCATCAATTCAAGTTTTCTTACCTGTAATTTTGCACACAATGGGTAATCTCATTTCGGCCCATTGAAACAATAAACATATAATCAACATAATCGGGGATTGTGATAGCGATCAAAATGGATCTACTCCTGCACGAAAAAAAGGGGGAAATCTAATGACGTTTCCGTTAACGTCAGTCGTTTTCTGTATTTATTGTAGTTGATATCGCTAATAAAAATAGTTTGGGACTGATTTATTGCAGGCACGTGCAAAACTGCATTTCTTACCAAGCATGCAGCGAAATTGTTACTTATTAAAAGCGATGAACTTAAACATGTTTAATACAAGAAAAGTGTAGTCGAATTGGTAACGTCGTTATGCATTTGAGAATAATGTCAAACGAGAAAATAACTTAGCATTAATTATTTCCAATTCGACAACACACAATGAATCTTCTCTATACTTTGAATTTCATTTGTTTCCTATATACACTGTATACGCTAAAATAAAAAAAATAAAAAAATCGAGAAACAATGAACACAAAGGAAATAGATAGATTTAGCTTTTTTTGTATATCAGATCAAAACATAAGAAACCAGTTTCCATGGAGAGAAATCATTTAGGTCTTACGACTAAAGATTAAACAGTAATAATGAACATGAAAAAGTTGGAAATTAACGCATAGATATTATTCGTACTACCAAGTGTTTGAAAATCTGTTTAGCTCAGACAAATTATTATTAATTTATGTAATCCACTGATATTTTGAAATGCGATGCGAATGAAAAAAAGGAAAGTTATTTTATGTTGGTGGTAATGTTGGATCCAAATGATAATGTTAACAATAATACCATTCGTCATTTCACATATACATTTATGAAAAAACATTACATTTATCTATAGAGCTACGAATACCTTGCAGCTATACCAAATCAATTTGTAAAAAACTGACAGTAACAGATAACACGCATGTCTGAGACTGCGATTATCATTATCATTATTATTCATTTATTCGGCATTTCAAAATACAAGAGCAATACAGAATAATACAGAATTACAGGAATATACATGATAAGGGCTATAATACAACTGCCTTTTAACCCATTCATGACAGAGGTCCATATTTTGTGGTTTGGCCTAATATCTTTTGATGCAAAAAAAAAATCATACCAAATACATGAGCAGAAAGAGCAAAGAATTCTACACAAACTGTGCCCATTTTGGTTGCGTCAATATTCGTTGTTTGATGCTGAAATTTTTTTAAAGGAAAATAAGCATTAAAATCCTTAAATTGGCAATGCGATAGAAAGTTTAAAATCACCATTTTCCCCTGCAAATTGGCAACTTTTTGGCCTCTCATCATAATTTCTGTCAATTTATATTCATTTCAGATACATGACGTTTTATAAGAAAAATGTAGCAATAAAATAAAAATGTTGGTGTTGCCAATTTGAAGAATAAAAGCTGATTAAATTAGACTTTAAATAATTCCTGTCATGAATGGGTTAAGCAGGCATGAGTATATAGATCGAATATGATTAAATAAAAGATCGATTATAATTCAATAACAAGGATGAGAAGAAGAAGAAGACATCTTTTATTGATACAGTTGTCTCCTTGATAAAGACACGAGAATGAGATCAGTTTATTGAGAGTGACAGTTAAAACCTAACTGGCCCAGATCTAGAATTTGTAACAACTCGCTATCTCAGCTTGCTCTAGTTTTGCGCCATGGCGGTAAAGGGTCGGTATCTTAAACGAGGTTGAAAGACCGGGAAAGGTCATACATAGATGGACAAGAAACTCTGACCAAAAAAAAAAATTCTCTTATGTCTTGTTTTCGGAAAAGGGGGCGAGCTATGTTACGGGGTTAAGGGTGATGGATACATGTTATGAAAAGCTCGGAGGCATTGTTATAGAGTTCGATAGTTATCCTTCGCTTTAAGGGGGGGGGGGGGGTCGGGTTCAGTCATGGGGTTACGAAAGTACAGGAAAATCCAATGCTGAAGAGGCTTCTGTGCGAATATAGGAAGTCTAATTCTTCGTGAAGTTTACCATGATATCCTATTTAGTCGTGTGGCATTTCTATCTTTCTACCTAACAAACAAACAATATCCCATGCAACAGAATACACACAATGTGTTAATGGTTTTGTACCACACTGAAAAAAAAAAAACTATTAATCTCTTTACTTTACATGAGAAACTGGAGAGAATTTCGAGAATTGTGTTTTTAATCTCTACCGGTACAAATTGATCCACTGTGCCACCGACCGATACCAAAGGTTTTTGTCCTTAAGAGGGCTACTCGTTTTCAACTATTCGTCGAAATATTTTGTAATGTCAATCATGAATGTGCCAGTATGGTTACATCGAGATGCAAATCAGGGTTACTTAAAAGAATTTTATTCCTTGAATCTACCCCAAATGTTTGCCTACGTAATAATCGTCGCATCCTCTTAAAGCCCACACCTTCCTTGAGTCTGCAAAATTTGCAATCAATCGCAAAGTTGTAACAGCCAATCAAGACCATTGTTTCATTCGCATCTCGTTCAAGAAAGGTGACCCTGGACCAATCGGAATGGTTGTTTGAAATTTGCGATTGATCGCAAACCTTTGTGTCACAGGCCCCAGAACTGACTCAGTGTTAATCTCGGATTAGAATGGCATAAGATTGACATCTCGTCATTGATTTGTGATATTCCCATTGCAGAGACCTAGCCGTCACTCAGTCAATGGCTACGTCTGCTTTACAGCGACATGACACCCCCATACAGGTCACTCTGGACTGCGCTGGGCATGTACGAGGTCACAAGAGAAATGGCCCAAACCGGATATGACATGTCAGCACTTCCGGTCCACCACTTGAACGAATCCGTTATCTGCAAAGAAGATAGGATTGGATTACAAGAGCAGAAGTCATAACGAAAGGGGGGTGGCGAGGAATAAGTTTATCTGTAAATGAGTATGTGGAACGATTATCGAATATTGGCAGAGGAATTAATCGGAGTACGGGTGGGATGTGGGAGTTAAACCAGTAAGCTCTACTCATCTCTAGGTATTAGGCATTAGATAAACAGTTGACGTAAAGGCCGACTACCTGGAGATCACGAGATGGTTTACCAGTAATGCGCAAGCATGTTCGCCGTCCCTAGCGGCTTGGGAAGACAGAAAGGAAAGCGATGGAGTCACTGATGCGGGGGTTTTCTTTTAAATTCCTAGGAAGTGTCAGATCAAGTTTTGTCGTAACAAAGGAATAACCCGTTTTTCTTGACACATAAGACAATTACATTAAAAAAAAACAAACTATAAGGCATTGCGTAAGGAAGCTATAACACACACGGCACAATAGAAATGAATGTCTTGTAAATGATCCTATTACGTACAAGTTGATTAATATCCGATTAACATTAAATGGCATCCAAATGGATATACTCCTCATTCTTACTTCCGCCCAGTGGCGTATCCTACATGAATTAAAGCAAAATTACCCCCCCCCCCCCGCCGCGCCCATGGTTAAAGGCACAAGAACTAGTCAACAAAACCTACAGTTGATTTAAAACATGTAAATTGCAGGGCAATTCAAAAGGACCACGTACCCCTTCCACCACCACCACCACCACCCCCTCCCCCCGTATGAGAGAACACCCCCTCCCCATTTATTAACTTCTGGATTACCTCCTAACTCTCTTCCGCCTCATTCAGGCAGATTCACGTGTAAGTTTCTCAACCAGCAAGTTATACACGTTCTACATCTTCAGTAGATGTCAACATAGCGGATTAAACTACAGACCGACTACAGATCAGGGTCTAATGGGGGGGGGGGGGGGGTCGTTAAGGGTACTATGGCTGTGGGATAGACCCACCACGAGTTGATGGGAGGAGGGGTTCATATTTCATATACCTGATACTCCATCAGTGTGTATCAATGTTTGTCTTTTATATAAATTGCTTTATTTCATGTTTTATTACAACTTGTACAATTCCTGTCTTGTATAATGCAAAAATTAGCAAATTTTTAAAACAAATGCCCCTTTTAAACTCTATATTCAGTGATGAAACTGAAAGTAAGTGTATGACAGAAGACTCCTATTCACAAAGTTTTTTCACAAAGTCTCGATAATGTAGACTACATTGGCTATGTGAAACCAAGTAAAACAGGCCATTGCCACAACCTAAATCCATGTTATCTAGAGTTCCACGCCGTGTGAAATAAAGACAATGAATGTCTTCATTCAGTGCGTTAAGAGGATGCTTGCAAGAGGCCCATCCCACACGAGTGCGCCAGGGGTGATGGGCTTCTTTTATTTACTGCCTATAACGCTTGCTCCGAGATTCCCGTACACGTTAACCTAATTCCGTGCAATTCATCGTATGGTCTTACGCAGCCTACTCATCGCGGTACCCTTTCTCGCCTTTCAGTAACGGTTCATGCACTACATGTTTAACTTCAGAGAGAGGATCTATCACCAGTCTACAGTCCGTACTACTTACGCGGTTATTCGATTTCATTCTTAGATGGGGAAAGCTGTGATAACACGTTGGAAAAGGGCGATCATTATCTAGAACATTAAACATGTAAATCGTACATTCTTATGAATGAGTTGGTACAATTCTAGAAAACAAGATATGTAACAGAGAAGGATTAAATACAGTTAGAGATAAGATTCTAACCGAAATAGTCCACTATTATCACAATCGATCCGGACATGATCACAGAAAAAAGAAGGGGAGGGAATGGAATGGTTCCTCTCATTAAGCGTGAGTGTTAATAATATTGGAACGCAAGAGAGAAAAGGAGAAAATCAAAATGGATTTCCGAGAAACGGAATTTCTCGTATAGAGAATAACATGCCTAAGGAATTTACGAAGAGGGCAAAACGTCATGAGCTGAAACATTGAAATATTAAGGTAAGCTTAGTACGAATCGGCTGAAAAACAAATACATGAAAGGATGAACAAAACATGGTTTGCATAAACTGATAAATGGGAAATGAATTATTGAAGAGAAAGAGAGGTGGAGAAAGAGAGAGAGAAAGAGAAAGAGAGTAAGCGAAGGAGGTATAATTTGAAGGAAAGAGGGGAAAGAGGGAGAGAATAAGAGATGAAGGAGAAGACGGAGAGAGAGAGAGAGAGAGAGAGAGAGAGAGAGAGAGAGAGAGGGAGGGAGGGAGAGAGACTGCGTTAGTTTTAAATGTTGTGAACGATGACATGATTACTAATCTTGGCCTCATTCAAGCCGTCTCTATTTCGCAGAAACACTAGGCTTTTTACTCCACATTTACAAACTTCCCACATCGATATTCAATCCGCGTTAGTCAATAACCAAACCAAGATTGTTTCTGTATAAATCAGGGTCCTGTTTCATAAAACTTGTTATCAGTAACAACTTCCACATTTCTGTGATAAATTTGCTTTCAGCCAATTAGGTGCAAGGATTTCAGTAGCTTATAACAGTTATAAGCTACTGTTACAGTACTGTTATTGCAACTTGTTATTGATAACAAGTTTTATGAAACGGGGCCCAGAACAGAAGGCTGAGAGCCAAGAGAGGTATGAAAAAAATTGTCTTGATACAGGCCACTGTGTTGTAAATTATTAACAACAAAAACAACAACAAAAGTATACCTCAGCGCCCCTCTGCACGAACGGTCATAATTATTATATAGAAAAAAGCATGAATTTGATAATAAAAAAAGATTTTATAATGATAGTTTTTAAAGAAACAACAACAACAAATAATCTCTAGATCTACTCATTTTTTATACTCTCAGGCTTAGGATTTGATTTATATAATTAAAAAAAAAAATGTTATGAATCACAATATTAGTAAGTATTGTTTTCTTTTTACCTGCAGCCCCAAGTCGCCATATCGGTCTATCATGGTAAAAGTTCCGATATGATTATCAAGGGTGTGGACACAGAACGACGGTAGAAGGCGCAATGCGAGGGAAAGCTCGCTTGAGTAGGAAAAAAAACAGACGGTCGGGGCTCAAAAGGTTAGCAAAATTTGGCGGGGAAAAAGAAGCAAAGACGGCGAATTGTTTTTGGTGGATTTGATGATTGTTGGTATTCAGTTGCGTATCGTATGGCGGGCTTGCCTCTGGGCTGCAGTACGTATGCTCACACTATATACCTCGTTTCATGCGCTCTCAGATTAAAGAACGAATGCTCCTACGCCAAATTTTACCTGGTTGATCACCAGTATCAAAGCTTTCAATCAAGTTTAGTTCAATTCATCAAATTTCAATGAAAGCTTAATACTTTTCTATCTGACAGGCCTAATCAGAAATACAGCGTATAAAGAAGATTTTACACATGCATCAATGATACCATAAAGGACCAATGTCTCGTCTGGCTTTGAATAATGTGTTAAAGAATCTAGATTTTTGTGTCATATCCGAGGGAGGTACGCCACAATTCTTCAAAACAGTATCTCGCATAAACCGCATGTCAAATTGACCTGACTAACGTACGTCGTTGCTTAAGATAAAAGCAGTCGAGACACCAATGTATCCTCATTTTCCTTTCCCCCAAACGATCAGATAAAATGATACTGCTTTTAAATGATATATTACAGCAGGGATTTTGTTGCATACAGGGGGAAGAATCAATCGCTTTTCCTCCAGCGCACGAAAGGATGACATCGAGAAGACAAATATACTCCATGACAGGTGCATTGGGTGATCTGATGTCAGGGTCACCATTTTAAACAGTTTCATAGGAAAATTCCGACATTTGATACCAATGCTTGACATTTGAAAGAAATTTACAAATAAGGGGCCTGAAGTTCACTGTCTATACCAGGTTTCGGGTCACGTATAAATAACATAGTCTCCTCGGCGATATCGGGGAAAAGCAGAGTAAAAACTTGGTAAAATGAGCTGATATTACGAAACCTAGATGGGCTTGAACTGATACAAATTGATTTTTCCAGAAAACCCTTGATGATGGTGTCTACCATGTCTACAAAGTTTGAACTTCAGAGAAACAGGAAGGAAAGGTCACTAGTTTAATCAATGATAATGACCTCTGGGTTAAAAGATATAGGAGTTTTTAATTTATATGCTGCCCAAAATGTTCTTTTCTTATAGTGCGTGTTGGAAAATCACAATGAAAATATGTTTTGAATTGAGAATAGATAATTGAAAAAAAAACACGATGAAAACTACTTTCGAAAAATCAACTCAAGTGCAATTCAAAAGCCTATATTGTATGGCCCATACAAATTATGTTCGGATTACGTAATAAACCATAAATTGTAAAGTCCGCACATTTCTAAAGGTGATAGACAGGGCTTTTGAAGTTGCCTAGGTTGATTTTTCGAAAGTATTTTTTTAACGTGTTAAAAAGTAAACTATATCAAATGTTAAAAGCTAAAAACAAACAAGCAAACAAAACGCAAAACATTTCCATCTGTGACCAAAAGCTTTCAAAAATTGCTTGTTTGGTCACTTTGGCGTTATCGCTCATAATTCCTTGATATTTGGTTTTATCTGTAGGTAATATTTTTTTATGAACTATTACAGCTAAGATAATTTTTGCAAGCTTAATGGCACATGAATTATATCCTAACTGTTAGATGACAAATAATACTTAAATCTGAATCTATTTCAATGTTTTCCATCAGCAATTTGTGGTATCCTTTAAGCGACTGTGGTCCAAAACAGACTCTCACTGCTATACATACGACGACCAGTGATATGGAACGCGAGGCAGGTGTTTGGTTTGAATACGGGCAGCCGAGCGTGCGTAGTGAACAACCTATCTCATGTATGCTATCTCATCTATGCTACCCTTTGAACGAGAAATGGCTTTCCGATCTCAAACGAAGTAGATGGAATAGCACAAAAAGAAGAAGAAGAAAAAAAAAATATGCCCGAACGAGACATTGGCCCATAAATATCTGATAGCTGTGACGTCATCTTCTTTTCAATCTTTTCTTTTTCTTTAGTCCGGTGTATATGCTTGATTTATGAAATCAATTCCAGCGTGACCACCTCATGTTTGCACGCATACAGGGCATCAATTTTCTTACCCGCGTCTGTCTGTGCATGGGGCGCCAAATTTTGGAAGTAGGACTTATTTTGTATTTTGAAGTGTGTTCGCATCGTATACAAGTCATGTACATGCTACATGACGTGTATACATGAGGTACGTATTCATCCCATTTTTTTTCCATTTTCCATGGGTATACTTTCATTGGGTTGGGACAACTTTTATGACATACCAGATCAAAAAAAGTTGTCTCATTAAATTAAACTAGGCAAATATCTGCCAATAACGACATTGGCAGAAAAAAACAAAAACAAATACAAAAATATTGGAGTATGGTGTATTGCAATTTCAGACCTGAGTCTACTGCCAATGATATACAAATGTGATGTTTATATATGTAAGTAAGGTGAAAAAAAAAAAAAAAGGTTTGCAATAAACCCATAAAAGATTTCCAATTCAAACGTGGATTTTTTTTTCTCATTCATGTTTTTTCTTCATATTTCGACGTTTTTAATGATCAATAAATGCAAATGAATGAAAATGAATACTATGGTAGAAGACATACCTCACGTTGACACATGAGAACAACCACATCTCAATTGATCTCCATTCTGAAATGAAACGGTTGATGCCTCTGTTACTATACATTACATCGTGTGATTTGTTGCTCCCGACCCGATAGAATGACCCAATATCTAATTTTTTATTGCAAAAATAAAATACATATTAAAAATAATAATCGACCATGGACCATTTGCTACTGTGACGTAAGAGGAGTCGCACATGATCCAACCGTTTAACATGGTCGCACATAATTATGCACACACCATAGACATATCACACACGCACACGCCCACGCACACACTAAAAAATAAACTTTTAAAAGAGGGAGAATGATGGTGTAAAAACTCAGCCTAAATTAGTACTCTTCATCATGAAGTTACAATTTTAGTGGGGTTTTTTTCAGAACAGACTGAGAGAGAGAGAGAGAGAGAGAGAGAGAGAGAGAGAGAGAGAGAGAGAGAGAGAGATTGGGGAGGAATGGACTTTGGGACAAGGAGACACAAAAGTGCATTTTTCATTATGTTCAATCTGACATGAATTTCTTTGCAATTGAATGAGTCACATTAGACTATTACGTATCCTAAATTCCTCTTAGATGCTCAGCCTTAGGAGAAAGAGGTTAATTCTTCATTTTCATTAAAAGAATGGAACCCATGATATCTAATAACTTTTAAAAAAAGAGAGAAACTTTACAGACCATTGCAATAAAAAGTGAACAAATAAAACCTTAGATGAAGAATGTCATTTAATCGGAAGAAGACCCTTTTACGCTCTTCATACAATTCCTTAATTCGTGCATCCCAAGTCGTTAGGGATAATTCATTAAGAGAAATTACTTTGGGCAGATTCGTTTCTCATCTCACTGTACAATTATCTCTATCTCCTTTCTCATCACATCTTTAAACGCATTTTGAAACAAAAAATGCTCCAAGCACAAATCATTTGCACGTTCCGTTCTGCTTGCACCCATATAGGAACTTGATATAAAGATATCTGACAGAACTGACATCTTCTATTCTGTGTCTCAGTCCCCCTCCCCGGAGGCAATTGGGGAGAGGGGAGGGTTATAAAATTATGAGAACTAAAGAGCGGAGCTTGGGTCAGTGATAGACCACAAAACGGGAAATAATGAAAGTGATAAGTAATGAATGGGAAACGGAAAAAATGACCACTCAGAACGAATGGTATATAGGCGTTCAAAGAGAATTCAAAATGGCGGAACTTCCGGTTTTTATCGTTACTGTTTTGTTTTTATATTTGCGTTTTAATCCCCACCAGCCCTTCATAAAATTGGAAAAAAAAAAACTCAATGGACAATATTTCAATTGTTCGGCTGGTTTTCATAAAAGGACCAGCGTAGATGAGAGCGCTTCCGCCGAAATTCATTATCGTATTTCCGTTCGAAAAAACCTCGGCGCTTTCAAAGCCGAACGGAATAGCAAGTTTATTGCTCGTAAAATGGTGATATCTGGAGCGCTTCGTAATTAGTGGTGTCATTCGGTAATTAGTCTCATCTGTGGGGATAGATGGTTTTATGTTTTAATTTCTTACATTAGCCTGGCTTGGTGAAACGGAAGCATATTCAAGCCTGAAATGATTCACGCATCGAAAACTCTACGAAAATATTAAAATTACTAGAAATTATAGTCCTTTACTTTATTCTTAAGATTATTAGTCCTCTAATTATTTCACACATCGAAAACTCTACAAAAATACTAAAATTACTAGAAATTATAGGCCTTTACTTTATATACTTATGATTATTAGTCCTCTAATTATTTCAACGAGCTCTGGTGGGCTATCAAAATTTCCCATTAGTTATTAAGGTAGTCCATTGTCATGATTGGTTTTCACTTGAATCTCTACATGTGCGTTTGAAGGTTTCCTTTTGTTTATCATGGGCTTAGGACAATTTTTGATTGGACAGTTACATTTAAAAAATGTTGGGCTAAGTATGTGATGAAGAGCTTGATCCAGATGTGAAGTGAAGGGTTAGGGGGTCACCGCAGGGGGCACCGCGGGGTACTTTTCGTTCACATCTTACTTTACTTTCAAATTTATTTGAATTCCACTGTGTCATATTGTGAAGAAGCAAGTGAAAGAAACAGAGGACAAAAACATAACAACGCGTGCCGTGTGGAAATTGGATATCTTGCTTTAATAATTTAGACAAATCTTACAACACTAATTAAGAATTTCTTATATCGAAGCGATGATACCATTAGTATTTACAGTTTTCGTCTTCTTGTATTGGTTTATATTGTCAAGTTCAAAACAGGTCATCAAAAAGACAATGTATTCTGTACCAGTGAGAAGAAAACCGATCGGAAAAGAAATCTGAAAATGAGCCATAACACTTCTCTGAGCTTAGTAAAACGATAATGGTAGTCAGATCGGATATGTAAAAACAGCTTCCATTTTACTCTCAAAGTATGGCTCTATCCCTTTCTTGATGTGGTTTCTTTCTTATCTCAATTCACGGCATTTACTGCAATTTGGTTTGATATCCACAAGTTATATCAAGCAGACGACAAAAAGCCCATTTGGGGAATTTGGCGGGAAGTACATGGGAAACCCCTGGAGAAAATGTTCATTACACGTTATGAATATTTTGGCCATCAAATTGCGGCTGATGATGAGAGGAAAATAAGGATGAGTTACAAGGCTAGATCTTCGTCCTATCCTTTCATCGACTCGATTCCATCGTGTTCACACTCACACAATATCCATGCATGATTCCAAATCACCAGTTTATAGATATTCTCGAGTACCAGTCATGCCACTGCTTATCTCCCTTTCTTCTCCAGAAGTTATTCAGTTTATCATGTTTATAGTTCGCGTGTACAGGGTCATTTGTACAGTATAATCTGGTATTCCATGATGCAATGCAATGGTTGATTGTGATGATGTCAGTAGTAATTGTAGTTTCTTTGAATTTCTTAATTATCACCTAGGTGACAAAATTGAGAACATCATGATGCTGTGGTGAACTTCACGTCTACCAAAAACAATGCGCACGGACGGGGAATTCAAAGGACAGCAGAGACGCGCTGCATGAAAATTTGTTCCAAAATTATTTCTTGTCATATTTGGAATATGAGGGTAAATTCTTGCTGTCAAATGTTAATAAAAATGAATTCTAAAAAGCTTAAATGATATTTATCTTTTTTTTCTAGACTTCAACATATCACTTCGCTCACATATTTCACTAGTCCTTTTTCGATTCTGATTCGTAGTTCTGATTCATGTCTTCGGCATTCCCAACACAAGCTCCGCTTCGCGGGTTTGCGCCATCTTATTTGTATTATGTTTGGATTGATGTACATTATAAACAAATTTTGTTGTCTCAGACATGTCATAAGGTAATAATTGTGAATTTCAACATTTGCTTTCTCCCTCTTTACTGACTGTTTCCATTTCATTTAAAATTCTTTATTGATTTCAGACATTTTAACAAGAAGAGATTATGAGAAATGTGTTTTACTCTGATGAGGCAAGCTATAACCGCTTTTTAACAAAACAAAGAATTTGTCTGCTCTAATTGTTAAATTAATAATCGATAAGACAAGCTTGCATTTCACTCCTTCTCTTAATTTCATTCTGAGGTTTTATCAATCTAATACATAAGATTGATTTCAGCTTCAATTTAAACAAACGATTTGCGTTTTCCATTTTGTTTTTATAGGTAACACGGGAAAGGATGCTTTATTTGAATTTTTTCAACATGTCTTTTAAAAGCTACGGAAAAAAGGATCAGCAACAAACTTTACCGTTTCATAAGAATTGCCACTTCTTGAAAAACTATGAAATACTTGACAAATGTAGACAAAACCGCACAAAAGATTTGCTTCTTTGGAAACGCTGATCCAACTAAAATTGTGAAAAAGTTTAATGGTGTGTTCAGTCATCACCAATTCACTTCAATTCGAATAAAAATTTTATTTTCTTCCAATGAATTTGAGGATTTAACAAGTTTTTTTTTAAAAATCCAAATCGTACAGCCTGTAAGATCTTACTGGATCATGATGGTAACAGAAATACTTTTGATGATTTCCTTCATTAAATAAAGCATCGTATGAAATTGGGGGTGTGAACTGATCCTTTATCCAATATAATTTCATGAAGTCTTTGGGATCTCTTATCCGTCATGCAATGGTTCTCGAATAACACACGGGCTCGAAACCATGGGATTAGCGACAAGGGAGAGAAGCTCGCTATTCGTGCGGATTAATTTCTCCTTTTCATAACTTTTACTTTCTCACTGTCATCGATATACCGGCAATCCCAGAGAGCTCTAGTCTACATCCAGACGACGAAGGTATTTTCTCTTGTTGGAGTTTCTTCTGTTGTCTTTTTTCACCTCAACATTTTCTAACAATCATTTCCGTAGAGGCCATCGACATTTATTGTTTTCATCAACATCATCACCATCATCATCGTCGTTGTCACGTCTTGATTTCCATAAAGACAATGGTTCAGAAAAGTAGACTAGACAATATACATTAATGATTTGAAAGAACTAGAATTTGATTGTGATCATATTGATCTGGTATTGATCGGATACTAGTGTGATAATAATCAGGTCGTTGATCACGATCGTGATGAAGTTACATCTAGAACAAGACTAAAAAAATCATAGTAACCCATAATTTGCGACTATATATACTTTAGTCATACTAGACACAATAACATTCTAATAAAATGCTGGTTGATGACTCCTTTTTAATGGGCCAAGTAATCTAAATCACAAAATAACTACTACTCCTGCATGGAGACTACCAAGTATTAACATCGTACCCGCCAAATTAACTCCCAATACTCCCCCTATCCTCTCCGTTTTTCATGAACTTATAAAAGATCCTATTTGGCATTCCTCTGCACTATATACCCATTTTTTAAAAAGAGAAATAAGAGACGAAATGGGGGCGATTGAGAATAAAATGATAAAGCCTCGATTTCCCGATGTCTCAAACTCTGGCAATATGATATTGATCATAATTCGGTCCATAATAATGCCTCCAAGCTATGGGTGTAAGTGAGAAGCAAAGGTGGAGGTTTTTGTTTTCATCGTCTGTTATTTTCTCTCTCGTGCGTTCTGCATCTCTTTCTCTTTCTGCCCTTCTCTGTCCCCATTAACTCAATATTCCCCCCTTCTTCTCCCCTCTCTTTATTTGACGATTTCACCCTATTTTCTTCCCTTGATATCAAGTGCGTTTGAGTCTAATACCCTTTCACCCGCTATCATGATTAATATTACAATATACATATAATTATCTCTTTTGTTTTCTCATCTGCACTCTATTTTACTCTAATTCTCTCTCTCTCTCTCACATACGCTCTCGCCTTCACTCTCTCATTCCTTCTCTCTCTCTCTCTTACGGCTATCCTTTTCACTCCTATCTCTCTCCCTCTCTCTCTCTACATCACCATCCTCCACCCGCAATACCGATATTATTATCAGATTCTGTTTGTCTCTATGATTCGTCTCCCCCTCTCACCCCCCTCTCCTCCCTCTTTCTATACATCTCTCTATCTCATTCCCTTCCTTTTTTAAAATTTCCCTTCTCTTTGTCACTTCTCTTCTACTCCTTCCCTTTCTCCATCTCTTCATACTTCGCTCTATGAGGAGAATGATATTGTGTTTGATACTGGTACCTGTTGAGTGTCAGTTCCGTAAAGCAGTCGGTCATTCAACCTACGGCTGTTCACTGCAGTCATACTGCATCTGTGATGGGGGTGAGCATACAGTCATATACATGCATAATTATGATGATGAATATACATGAGATATAGGAAAGTGAAGTGAATTCACAGTCGATCATTTCAATTCAACGTAACAGATAATCAAGTCGAGGAAAGGAGGAAAAAGACAATTTCATGACAATGCAATATTTTCAATATTCCCATGAATTGATTTAGGTGCTTAGAGCGGTTCATCGCATTGTGTCTGAACAGGGCTTTAGGAGCGCAACTTTCTGGTAAAGTTTCATTAAAGTTCTAAAATCATAGTCAAAAGAAAAATTAATCATGTCAACATCATCACAAAAAATGCTAAGAGAAGATGGATGCCCAGTCCATAAAATACGTCACGTGTTATATAATCAAGTTGTGAATGGTGTTTTCTGTCACAAAAATATGGAGAATGCTTCCTTACTTTAAACCATGGAGCCTACCGCAAATAAACTTAATCATCTGGAAGATTCCAAAAGAATGTACTATCATGCTTTTGTTTCTCTTATGGTCTTGATACCATCAATTCTGTTCAAAGATCACGTCCCTCATTCATCTGTTTTAATTAAGTACAAAACCCTTCAGTTTCTAGCTATATCGTCACCATGATCACTCTGGTGATGGTTTTATCGTTTAAAATTATTTTTGTTACAGCCATGTGAAATTTAAAACTTCTTGGAAAAGGGGAATATAAAATAGCATGAATACCAACCTTGAGTGGAGCCATACAATTGATCTATCATTGAATCATCAGTCACCGAATCAAGAAATAACAAGGAGAGATAAAGGCGAAAAAAGAGTAGTTTTATGATAATCCTCGGTGCTAGCAATCGCTCAAACATTACTTAAAACAACACAAGACAAGAAAAATCATGAATATTCATGGTGGTGTGACTTACACTGTTATTTCAGAGTGTCCCTTCCATTTGTCAGTAATAAATTCATGGCATATTCCAAAGATGGATTCAAAATTGTCTATCCAGCTTACTCGGGTTGTATTGGGTAACGAAAAAGGACACCCCGAAGCGAATCAACCAGGATGAGGGTACACGAGGCAGGTGCTGAAATTGATGACTTATATTAGACGGGAAAAAAAGGGGGGAAATTGTATATATTCTCAAGACATTTGAAGAATTCTGTGGTTGAGCATGAATCATTTTTGGACGAGAGAACTCAATTCGATTTCAGAATCGGATGCCATTAGTTTGATAGAAATCGTCTTGGAGGCGTTTCAACGAAAATGGTGACTCTCACACGTACGAGAAAAGATTATTAGATAAAAGAGATTAGCGAAATCTAAATCTGAAGAAATAGTGCAGTGATGCTTGTAAATATGAACTTGCCATATTGTTTCCAATGTCCTATGTCCTATTTACGAAATCAAGAAAACAAAATGTCCATTAGAATCAGACAAAGATCATAGGCCTAGTACACGTACATGCATACAATCATTGGCGTAATTCCCGGGGGGGGGGGTGGGGAGGGGGATATTCTTCCACTTTTCCGTGGGGGGGGGGGGTGACGTGTACAAATATCCCCGACTTTTTAAGGAAGAAATAATATCTTAATTAATCAGTTAGTAAAATTTTTGATAATCTGTCATAAACGACCATCATATTTTAGAATTTCTATCAGAAAACGCGATTAAAAACCAGAAAATTGGTTATTTTTGGCTCACTCGCTTCACTCTCTCGCAAAATAAAATAAAAATGTGTGTAAGGGGTCTGTGCGGGTGGGTGAGGGTGTGTGTTTATACTTAAGTGTGAGTTCGGCAGAAAAAAAATCGCCCAAAAAGTCGATCATCCCACTCCTCCAAGTGGATTTATGCCGGTGAATACACTACATAATAAAATCGAGTTAAGACAAAAACGTCATTATTTGTTTTACTATATTCCAAATCAGTCAAATAATATGTGAAAATCATACCGTTATCAAAGTTACCTTCATACCTGTTTAAGCACTTTGCATTGAACAGAGAAGCCATTTTTAAGCCATTCATGTCATCTCTAATGCTCTCTCCTCTCTTTTTTCTCTCTCTTTCTTTCTTTCTTTCTTTCTCTCTCTCTCTTTCTCTCTCTCTCTATCTCTCTCTCTCTCTCTCTCTCTCTCTCTCTCTCTCTCTCTCTCTCTCTCTCTCTCTCTCTCTCTCTCTCTCTCTCTCTCTCTCTCTCTCTCACTCTTAAGTTTTGGTCTTGCAAAGCATACTTCTTGATGACCTATTACTTTTTTCAACCCCTTTTATCCACTCTCAACCTCACTTGTTTTATTTAGAAATTTAATCAGTCATTTCACACCCGTTAGTAATTGTCTGAGGCAGAGCTTTTCCTCTTCAAGACTGCCGTCATATTGTGTAAAAGCAAACCAAAGCTTTCCAAATCAACTTCTTTATTCTTACAAGAACCATGAGAATGATCAGGTAGGACAGACATTCAGCTTTGGAAATTTTTGTTAAAAAAAAAAAGATTAAAAAAAAAAGGAGCCGAATTTCATATAGTCGCATGTGATCCCCTATCAATGAAGTCATAATGATACTACTACTACTACTACTACTACTACTACTACTACTACTACTACTACTACTACTACTACTACTACTACTACTACTACTACTGCTGCTGCTGCTGCTGCTACTACTACTACTCCTACTACTACTACTACAACTGCTACTATAAATGATGATGATAATAATAATAATAATAATGATGATAATTATAAAAACAACAACAACAACAACAACAACAATAATAATGATAATAATAGATCTTTATTTACCTAGGCTAGCCCCCACATCATGCTCTTCCTGCGGGCCTTGCCAGGTACGCATTTAGTACACCTGGGGGTGTTTCATAAAGCTGTTCGTAAGTAACGAACAACTTTACGAACGACTGGTGATACCTTCTTGGGTGCTAATCAGTTTCTTATTCATTTACATGTAGCACAAGAAGGTATCACCAGTCGTGCGTATAAAGTCGTTCGTAACTTACGAACAGCTTTATGAAACACCCCCCCCCCCCCCCTGGGTCGATAGGGACACATATGAGTAAGACACCTTTCCCGAGGATGTAAGCCCCATGGCGAAGATCGAACCCAGGACCTCTCGTATGAGAGGCAAGAGCCTTTACCACTATGCCACAATGCTCTCACTGTGAGTATATATTTACATATTCAATATTCATTTTCTATAAAATTATATTTTATACAATCAGGCAAAAAATGATAAACCTTACTCAGAAGAACATAATGAGCATAATATATGTTGTATTGTATTATGAAACTTCATTGATATACATTAATATTCTGTTCTTTTATACATAAACATAAACATAAACATAAACATGATTATAAATCGACATAAAGTAGATATAACGTTAAGCTTATAAACAAAAAGAAATGAAACACAAACAAAGCAGAACATGAAATATTATTTGTAGCTGTTAATTAAGGAGATCGTTTAACAAAATTTCAGATCTATATTCCTTTCTCCTTTTTTTTTCAAAATTAAATATGTAAACACAATTAAATATATAAACAAAACAAAAGATAGTATCACTGTAGCTGTTATTCAACAAAATGGCATTATTAACGAGAATAACGAAATAATAAGAGGCATTATAAAACAAAAGAAGCTATAAATACACTATGATTTGAGTAACATATTTTAATTTTGCTACATGAAATTTTTGCTACAGAAAAGTATGATGAATAAAAAGATATACAAATAAAAAGATATACAAATAAAAGACGTGCAGAGTCACACGTTATGATCTACGACTTGCCTGAAGAAAGAGAGAAAAGAGAGAGAAACAAACACTAAAGGCAATTTTCAAGAAAAGTCATGCACCTTTTGTATATGTGACGTCACCACGAAGCGGATGCCGGCCCAACGTGAATCTCGAAGATAAAGTGAAAATAAAATTCTTAAATAAATCAAATTTATTATCACTGAACCTCGTTTACAAGGTTCAGCTGGTATAAAGGTACCTTCATCCTATGTTTTCCCTGCGCGGAGGAGTCATCATTTTGATTAAGGTCGTTTCGTTTTATATCTGCCCAGTCATTTGCTCAAAATAAGATCCAGATATTGAATGATTAAGGGTTGACATCGTCGAGTGCTTGGAGTATTGGAAAATAGAAAGAGAAAGAGGAAGACAGAGAGAAAGAAAGAGAGAGAGAGAGAGAGAGAGAGAGAGAGACTGAGAGAGAGACAGAAAGGGAGAGAAGGGGGGGGGGCAGAAATTAATAAATGGCGATTTGCTCAAATTAAGATCCAGATATTAATGATTGAGGTTTAACCCCCCCCCCCCTCGAAGGTAATAGGGTATTAACTTTAGCAATGTTTGAAAATGGAGCCTTAGACTATAATATAATGATAGTAGCTCCTAAATTATTCTTTCCACACCAAATGATAGAGTCTACCTATAGAAATCCAATCTAAATCTTGATTACTGTATTCAATGTCAACAGGGGTGGTCAATGATAAAATAAGCGTTTTCTTTCCAATACTTAGACTATTCTACGGTCAGTGCATATTCAGCCATATCCCAACAGAAAAAGTTTCCTTTGATATTAAGAATTATACAATGATTTCAGTTATTATCCTAATGTTACTTTATATTTTCGGGCCAGGACATTCCATTTTTAGGACACTGCGTAAAAGATAACTCTAATATGTCTGAGTCATTGAGATAAATTTCCGCCTTTTTTTTTTTTTTTTTTTGGGGGGGGGGGGTTGTTTGTTTATTCTGATATTTTTTTTCTAATGGTTGTATGATTACCTGTAAATATTGTAATTGTTTTTGATTTGTTATTTTTTGTTTATATTTTGTTTTTGTTGACTGTTGACCTAATAAAACATATAAATACAAAAAAAAAAAAAAAGAATTATACTACATAACTCTCTTCGCATAAAACCAAACTATTTTGCGATAGAACCTTCGAGATTACTAATCAATAACGTGATAATAGTGCCAAGCACTTATTTATTTATTTATTTATTTATTTTGTTTTATTTATTTTATACTGCAGGGTAGGCCTGTTCAGTTCTTAAAACTGCTTTACAAAAACGCCCTGCAGTTGAAAATACATGTCAAGATAACTATAAAATATATCATCAAAAAACAATCAACGTCAAAAATACAAAATACAAAATATTTAACATCAGAAACAATTAACACCAAAATATAGAGTGGGAAGTGACAATTTAAACATACAAGTACATAGCATTGTAAATCAATGGAATATTATTTCGCTCTTTATCAATTCGTATGAAAGGCTTTGCATAATTTTTTAGAAACTAACAAGGAGGTACAAGCTTGTAAATTTGAAGGAAGTGCATTAAATAATTTGGCTCCAAATATAAGCCACATCCCACCATGGGACTCCTCAGATCATCATGATGAACAGGTATTACTGGTTGTTATACAGGCATGACGGTATGCCCCTTGCACATCCCCAAATGAACCGGGCATTCAACCCATCCCTGTCATACCTCCACTCATAGCTAATCCTTCTACCCACTATAATGACTAATTCTCGGATGATGAACACAGTTCAGGAGAAGGTAGAATCAATGCCAGAAATGAATAGCCTTATAAACTCCCACACAAGAAGCTTCATCCTGATCAGCGATCTATAACAAAAAGTGGCTTCAGTCAAAATTGCGCCTTTCCGCATTCATTTTACAACCCGATTAAAATATCCACCCGGCATCCCGCGCTAAATCTGGAGCGATGGGGGATAGCCCAGATATTCCTCTCAGAGTCATCCTCATTTTTTTTTTGGTCATCATCCCCGGACTGTCTTTTTAAATCCGTCAGGGGCCAGAAAGTCATCAACTGCTCGTTTAGGAAGATTCTATTGGTGACAAGACTGATTCCCAGGCTACAACAGTCAATGGTGTGTTCACACGGGTTTGTTAATCACCAGAGTGATCAAAACGCGAATATACAGCGTTCACACAAGGAGTGCATCATGAAATGAATGATAACAGTTGACCAATGTATCGAAATAGCCCTGTAATGTGAAATAGACCTGTCACGTGACACAGACCTGTCATGTGACACAGACCTATCATGTTTTGAAATATGACCTATTTCTATTAAGGTCTACATTGTAGTTGTCCTGTAAGACTCAAAACTTAACATGACCTTTCCCGACATAGCACCACTTAACATACGAGGAACTTGCCCGACTTAGCACCACTTAACATACGAAAAGCAGATTCATCCACAAAGATATTCAACAGGTGTATTTGAAATTTGCAATTGCTTCTTATAACTAAAATGTTTATATATTCATATAAAATTATATTGAGAATCGTAATTTATCATTCATTTAGCAAACAGTAAAATATTGTCGAACAAGTGTATGTGAAAAGTAAAACTTTAAGTACAAGAATCCATTTTATTTCTTTTTTTCTAAATGTAGCAGTTTCCAAAGAGATGGCAACAGTAACCAAAATCGCAGTGAAAGCAGCTTTACGTCAGTTTCACGTTCTTTTAACTTCTGAAATAATGTGTGTATGAAATTATAGATAATTTATGTAAAACATGCCCCTCCCTTGACATCTCATGTGCAATAGCTCTCCATTTGGGATACAAATAAACGTAAACTGAAACTATTCCGCCGGTCTCCGACCCACCACATAAAACTAAACACAATGCTATACAACGATATCTATATACACACATACAATGGACAAATATCAACCCTACAACTTAATAATACATACCTTCTAAGAACAAACTTTTTTTTTAAAGGGAGTAATTGTTGTGGATCGACATCAATAAAGATTGATTACGTAATCACCGCATATTCAAATTCTTCTTCAGAGTGATTACAAAGGGTATGCCAATGTGTGTTATAGCTTATATTTACATGCCTCGGCAGTCCGATTTTTTCCTTCTTCTTTTATATTCTTCCTCGTATTGTTTGCTTAGGTAGTGTACATTGTTTGCCCAAATACTCCCCGTCGGAGAGCAAAGTCATATAATAGTGATGAATTTTATTGTATATAGGTGGAACTATTGGGGCCCGTCTTTACGTGAAGGGTATAATCATCGCACAGTGACTTTTGATACATTTCCCAAATATTCCTCCATATACATTGATTTGATATTCACTAAAATTAAACGCACATGATTTGAAATATTTTAAAGTAATGTTAATTTCGGATAAACAGTTGTATTATTATGCCAATTAAGTAAATGAAGGTTCAAGAGTAAACGAAATCACCAATGAAATAGAAATCAACACATATCTGTTCAGTGTGATGATGTTGTTTTTGATGATGATGATGATGATGATGATGATGATGATGATTTTATTACACAGTATATTACACCATATAAATAAAAAACAACAACAGTATATTACACAGTATATGCTGGTATGTTAAGGATATTCGAGGAAAAGGGCGCAGTCGAAAATATAATAAAAATGAATAAAGTAGGAGGGGTCCCGCTGATGACAAGTAAAAAAAGAATATCAAAATAATAAAAGAAAGGTCCAATATTCAAGAAATTTCGATGCAGTAACAATGCTGAAGAGATGCAAACAATAAATGAAAAAAAAAACCTTGGTTGTGAAAACTTTTTTTTGGGGGGGGGGGCTGGCAGCACTAGTATACTAATGGCTATGCTAGTGCATCGATTTGATGCGTGGTTTCGAATCCAGGACCTGACAGTTACAGGACCACTGTCTACTAACTCCAGTCATTACTTTACACAGTGTATTTCAAAGAAAGTGACTTTAAAACAAATATAAACAAAACCAAATAAGATCAAAATCACAGATTTTCCTTCCTTTATGTGACCCAATACTATGACCTCTCTGTGGTACAATGTAAAAGGAAGAAGGTGATATTGAGAGGCATATAATTTGGCAAACCGTCCTTCAAAAGCTTCACTCAGACCAGTGGATATGTCTGCACATATCTATTTCTCGTTACGGGCAAGATTTCAGGCAAACTAGAATGGCGGAAAACAAAATTTCTATACATTTAACCGTCTCATAATTAATTTCGAGGAAAAGGGCGACTCCGAGCTTAGGGTCGTGGAGGCAAATGGAAAAGAATAGCAACTAATAAACAGATCATTTACACGCACGCTGATACTTAATCTCTAATTGTCTATACTTAGCCTTATGTTTTCTGACTCTGGCATATCTGGAGGTTAAACGCTATGATTTAATACCGTAGAAGGTTTAGGACGGGTATTTTGGCACTCAAAATGTTCAAGGTATATACAGTCGTGTTCACACGGAGGACGCTCGATGAATCACCACAGAATACAAGGTTCGAAGAAGGGTTTTATTAAAAAAATTATTTATTTATTTTTTAATTTAACCGCTTGACTACATCTAAAGAGTTATTGATTATCTCTGGTTCAATCTAAACGATGCTGCCTGTGGTTTATGACATTGGGAATACCACCAGCGTAAATCCACTCTGAGGAGTGGGGGGGGGGGGATGATTGACTTTTTTGGCGATTTTTTTTTTCTGTCGATCTCACACTTAAGTATAAGCTCACACCCTCACTGACCCCCACAGACCCCCGTACACACATTTTAATATTTATTTTGCGAGCGAGCGAAGCGAGCGAGCCAAAAATAACCACTTTTTTGGTTTTCAATCGCATTTTCAAATAGAAATTCTAAAATATGATGGTTGTTTATGACAGATATTCAAAGATTTTACTGACGGATTAATTGAAATATATTTTCTTTCTTAAAAAGTGGGGGGGGGGGATATTTGTACACGCCATCCCCCCTCTCCAAAAAGTGGGGGGATATATCCCCCCCCCCCATCCCCCCGGGATTTACGCCAATGGGGAATACAAATTGTACCTACATGTATGCCTTAATCCGAGAAGGTAACAAAATTTAAGGATAGCGATAAGAGCGCCTCCAATAGTTCATATTCAACCAGGTGTTTAGATAATTGACTTGTGCAAAGGTGTACAAATGTAAACTGACGTGCAATAGGATACATTTATTTCAATATCTATAAAAGCACACAAAAGCAAATTTTGGTGTTTGAAAATTTTACTGTTTAATACAATATAAGATGTAATTACAAATCAATAAATGACAAAAATAACAGTCAAGGTGTAACAGTCATGTTTGTCATAAAAACTTTGCATAATTCTTTCTCTCACTCCTTAAGCATGTCAAATATACATTAAATATTCTCTCCTTCTGTCTAATGCATTCACTGTTTATTTTATTATTATCATTATTATTATTATCATCATCATCATCATCATTATTATTATTATTATCATTATTATTATCATCATTAACATTATTATTATTCATTTATTTATTTGTTCATTCATTCGTTTATTTATTCATTCATTTATTCATTTCTTATTTTTAATTCTATTTCTTTATTGCTTTATTCTTTTGGGAGGTTGATTTTATTGAAAATCATTCACCCCACCGGTACATGAACATATTTAAAGTAAAATGAAAGCATATACCAAAATAGTAAAATAAAATGGTTGGGATACCCCCAAATCTCTATTTCTAATTCCCCGTATAGTTCCAAGCTTTCGTCTATAGAATATGTTTATTGTCTTCATAATATCTTCTTTTTTTTTGCATTTTCCTAACTGCGAACGGCGATACTTCTACTACCAACAAAAGAAAAAAAAAATCAAAAAACGATAATCAATTTCACTGCAAGGTCATACCTAATAATCACCATCTTCTGAATAGTTTAATCAATCACTCCATCATTATATATTTTTCTAATCATATTTCTTTGATACAAATTCAACCGTCCTACCCCCTCTTCCCATTTCATCAACTTTCCCCTCTATAACTAATGATTTGTTCTCTTCTTCTGATATCTCTATTCGGCCAGCTCCTGCCGGCCAGCTCGCCCTACCAATCAAGCTGATTTATTTCATATCTCTGCCCCTCATATTTACTCCCCTATCTGCTCCATCACGTGATTCCAATCCACTACCCCCCTAATCATCTCTTATTACCCTCCCTTCCTCCTTTCTCTTCAGCTTCTTTTCTTTCATCATAAAGCTTATTGATATCGCCTCGATGCTAACCTTCACTCCTGTGGATTCTTTGTACCCCGTAACATTTTATAAACCGTTTTCCTGGACTTTATTTTAGTTTGTATTCTTTGGTTGTCATCTCGCGGCGATTCTTGTACTTTTTCCCCAATAAAAGTGCCCTCCATCAATTGATTCAGCGCACTCTCATCGATTCTCAAAGGCGAAACAAACGAAAGAAATATTATGTAAATAGTTCAAATTAAGTGCACTTGATGCAGAGTGAGTCGGTCCGTGTTTCTATAAAGTACAGTGTCTGTTGCGTCGAAAATGATAGAGAAAAAAATGGCTTCATGCGGCTTCTGGGAAGGGCGGGGGGGGGGGGGGAGATGGAGGTAGTCTATGTTAACATTATGAAGGTGAGGTGAAGTGAAACCTCAACGAGCCCTGATACATTGTGCATCCTTGCTTGCAAGATATCCAACCACGAAAGTTCTTCTCCTCCTGACCCGACCCCGATTAATGACCCCCTCCCCTGCAAGAACCACACAATCCTTACCAACATAATCTCGGTCAAGTATGAACACAGTCCTCTCACCAAACTAATGTTAACCACCATTTTATAAAGTCACTATTTCATTCGGATGAGTTATATTGAGGCGCGTGACTGCCTGACTTCCCAACCCAGTCTCTGTCTCCAAACCACTGAACTCCATAACTCCAAACCAACTTGACTTTCCCCCGCGCTCACACACACACACACATGCAATACACACACGCGCGCACACGGAGGGTGAGATCGGAAGGGAAATTGCCCTCGCGGCGCCACAAGTTGAAACACCGCCTACCCGACATGCATCACACGCCGCAACGCGCACACGGCCATCACTCATAATTCCTCGAATTACAGTATACTACCCTTCTCCCTGGCGCTGATTAAATCATACCATTTAGAATGGCCTCGGGCATCCTATGATCATCATCATCTCAATATAATATCATGAATGGAGAGAGATCACCAGTGAGTGAGCCAGCCAGCCAGCCAGCCAGCCAGCCAGTCAAAATACACTGTTGCATCCGATTGTGAGCTATAGGCTGCAGGGGCGCCGGGAGGCTGCAACGGAGGCGGGGGGGGGGGGGGGGGGCGGCGGTTACGATAAATATGCAAAGCTTGATCTCTTTGTTTGATCTAATCTCTTTTTATATCTAATTTTTCCTCGTAGATATTAAACTGACAATCATACGCAAAGACGAATTCAGGATTTTGTTTGAGGGAGATTGAGGAGGGAGGGGCAGGGCGGGGGGGGGGGGGGGGGTCCATCCTGAAATATTCCTGACCAAGAAATATTACCTCACGTTTTGGACAATAATTTATTGCCAATTATGTACGGTATTTCATACTTGTATTTCTTTCATGTCCTCATGAGGGGTCGCATAAGAAAGAAAATGTATTATCATTGTCATCGTCATTGTCATTGTCATTGTCATTGTCATTGTCATTGTCATGTCATTGTCATCGTCATTGTAATTGTCATTCTCGTTGTCATTTTCATTGTCATCATGGTCATTGTCATTCTCATTTTCACCTGACTTTCTGGTAAACTTTGTATATTCTTTGTCATGACAGATGCATATTTTTTCCCCTTAAATCTAAGATAATCAAAGCACTATTGAAATTAAAGCCGATATTTTGGACGGACCCCACCCAGCACTCCAATTTTTAGCTTGCAATGGTAAATTAATATCAGGAAAAGGAAACAGCCGCATGGCAGAATGATGGGTTAATGAGTAATACCAAACCGTAACGAGTTTCTTGTTATGGAAGATTAATATCGAGCTGCCATAAATGTCTTCTTTTCGAGTGCTCGATTGCATGAAAGTTGCACTTCAAAACGATGCGCGCACCCCATCCTACCGATACCAGGTTATAACAGCGCACACATTACCCCTCATCCAGTTCTCGTTCTTCCCCCCTCTCACCTCCTTGATGCCTTCCCATCTTGACATGATGTACGATCCTCCACTCCTCGTGTCCACTTCATCCCGGAGACAAAATATCAAAATAGAACCACCACCAAAAGAAAAGAAAAAAAAAAAAAAGGAAAGAAAAAGAAAAGAAAAAAAAAAAGAAAAAAATGCATAAAGAGAGATATTTTCTGGAAGCTTGTTTATCACAGAAGACAAGAGTTTGGAGGTTTTAGTGGTCAGTTTTCTGCCCTAATTGATTGATGATAGAGGAGCGAGGAAGGGATGCGGGAACGTGATGTTCAATCGAAGAAAGATTGGAGGAGAACAAGAATGTGAGAGAGAGAGAGAGAGAGAGAGAGAAAGAGAGAGAGAGAGAGAGAGAGAGAGAGAGAGAGATAGAGAGAGGGGTAAAACAAAAAGGAGGGTAGATGAAAATGATTAACCAGACAAGATTCACTGTCGGCAAATATTCGGGATATAGAAGTGGAAATTTTGATATTTGCCATGGTGGACGAGGGGCGGAAGTGCTCCATCAAACTGGGGGTGCCGGAGGGGTGGAGAAGAGAAGGATGGAGGAGAGAAGGTTTGAGAAGAGGAACGAAAAGGATGAGGACTCGTAAATAATGATGAAAACAAGGAGGACTGAAATGCATTTCATTTCGTTTCATTTATTTCCACAATAACAGTAAATTTAACTAAGACTTTCACATTTCAAAATCATTATGAAACCAACAATTTAGAATTACGATAATATATATATTACGATAAATATATATATTGATATAAATTCAGTACGTAATGATTATCAAGTAGAATGGTAAGTATATAAATAAACAATTGAACATTTCAAAATCATTATGAAAACCAACAATTCAGAATTATGAGAAAAACTACTGACATAAATGCAGTACATAATATCAAGTAAATGGTGAGTAAATAAATAAACAATGCTCGCTATATCGTGGAGGAAACCTTAAAAAGCAAAGCTTGTAAACCAGGTTCTCAAACATAAATATCACGGTATCATTGATAATAACTTCAAAAAAAGACATAACAGATACACGAAACACGATACAAGACCACACGGAACGGGACAATACTTCAAGACAAACACAAGCACCACCGGCGTAAATTTCACTTTGAGGAGTGGGGGGGGGGGGGATGATCGACTTTTTTGCCGATTTGTTTTTTCTGTCGAACTCACACTTAAGTATAAACACACACATCCTCACCCCCCCCCCCCCCGGCACAGACCCCCTTACACACATTTTACTTTTTATTTTGCGAGAGAGCGAAGCGAGCGAGCCAAAAATGACCACTTTTCTGGTTTTTAATCACATTTTCAAATAGAAATTCTTAATATGATGGTCGTTTATGACAGATTATCGCAAATTTTACTAACTGATTAATTAAGATATCAATTCTTCCTTAAAAAGTGGGGTTGGGGATATTTGTACACGCCATCCCCCTCCCTCTCGAAAAAGTTGGGGGGGGGGGGAAGGGATATATCCCCCCATCCCCCCGGGATTTACGCCAATGACAAGCACAAGCATGACAAGGATAGAACATTGAGTAGCCTTATATATATACGCTCTTTAAGAATGGTTAGTATAACTACATGTATTTTAAGTTTAAGTGATTATGCTTAAAAGAAAATAAGTTTGGTGAGTGTTTGAAAGACTCATCAAGAGAATTCCAGAAATAAGGGCCAGTGTAAATAATAGTTTTCTGTCTATACAAGGTTCTGAACAATGGAAGGTGGAATGATGGAGATTGTTTCGTGGGGTAGCTGTGAAAACTCGCATTAAAAAAAGTAAAAATAAACTTTAAAAAGTTGGCAACTAGTCTTTATTTAATCGATACATGAAGCAACTATAAAGATAAAGTTTGTATATTTCTTGTATTTTAAAATTCTCTTAAATAAAACAATTTGTCTGAGTGAGGTAACCTGTTTTGTGACCGATGATTCTCATCCTTTTTTTGGTAGTAGTAATAATCTATCAAAATGAATATATCCCGTAGTTAAAAAAGGGGAATATAATAGTGTTATACAAATTTAGTTACACATTTGAGGGAAAGGTGCTTTTTATTTTGTTGATGACCCCAGCATTTCTGGATAATGATTTCCATAGTTATTTCCATGGAAGCTTGCTGTCTGAATTAACCAAGAAATTTCGTCAAATCAACTATATCTATTGTTGCATTATTAAGCGTGACGTTCCAAGGTAAAGCTGAAATTGCATTGCTAAAAACATGCAGTGGGTTTTCTGAATATTTAAAGAAAGTTTGTTACTCCAAATCAAGTCATATATACATCCGAGTTCAGTGTTAATTGTGTTTAGAGTATCACGATTTTTATGAGAAAGGAAAACACTGGTATCAGCAAATAAAATCAATAAAAGGATCTTAGAAAAATTCTGAAAATTGTTCATATGCAGAATAAACAATAATGGCCCAAGAAGCGAACCCTGTGGTACTCCACATGTTATCTCATTGCAATCGGAAATGGAACCATTTATGGAAACAAACTGCTTTCTTCCTTTAAGGTATATACTCCAAGCCCCTTCTCCTTATTCCATAATGTCAGTGATAATTTAGATAATAACATCTCGTGGTCAATGGTGTCAAAGGCCTTGGAGAGTTCCAGAAAGAGGTTACTGTGTGAAGATGGTCGTCAGGAGCAGTTGCTATGTGATTTATGAAATATAGAACTGCATGTGTTGTTTAGTGTTTTTGCCGAAAGCCGGATTATGAATTAGACAAAAGATTAAAACTCCTTACAGATTTTATTGCACAATCATTAATAATTTTTTCGAGAATTTTGGGGAAAAAATGATATTAAGAGAGATAATGTCAGATGGATCTCCTTTTTAAAAATATAAATGGGGACTACTTTAGCAATTTTCATTTTGTCAGGAACAATACCATTAACAGTGATAAATTCATGACATGTTCTAAAGGAATAACAATCCCATTAATGTTCTCTTTTTTGTAAATCATTGATTATGTCGTCATATCCCCGGCATTTTTTTGTTATACTTTTAAGACCTTTTACAATTTTTATGATTTCACTGGTGTCAATTGGAATAAAGAATAAAGAATTTGGATTTCTAAAAAGCATTCAAAAGTTTTAATGGTGCGGGGTATCGTATTGGCAAGATTTGGGCCAATGTTTGAGAAGTAGTCATTAAAACTTGTACCTGTATAGTAGGATTATTGTCAACAACTGTAAATTGTTAATCTTCACATTTGTTATGTGTTACGATCTTTTTTCTTATTCAAAACATCATTAATTACTTTCCATGTTTCTGTTATGTTAGTTAGATTCGATTCAAATTTGGAACAGTAAAACTTCTTTTTTTTCGGATCGTAAAGGGTCGCTAAAGTGTTGTTATATTTGACATAGTTTCGCATGTTGCAGAAGAAAAGAGAAAAGGAAGGGAATAGAAAGACAGGGAAACGTCGCCGTCGTCATCATCATCGTTATCATAACTAACAACTCTCATAAACAGAATCTCAAAACACGCAAGAGAGCACTATCCAGTGTTGGTTGGCCTGGAAACTGTACTCCTTCGCTGATTCCAATCAAAAAATATTGTGGTAAAAATGTGGAACGAATCCCAACCATTCTGTTCCGTTTACATAGTCTAGAATTCCATTTCTCCGATGCCCCATTTAATCTTTTCGAAACACAATATACCCCAATGGCTTTCTGCTCCATAGAGCTGGGCTGAGAAAGAGAGTGAGAAAATATAATAATCATACCCCCTCAAACGAATTTCCACTAAAATCAATGCGTCTATTGCTAGGGGGATTAGTAGGGAACAATCAACTTGGCAAAGGGAGAAAAATGATGCCGACACTTCCATCCTTCTTGAGCCTATATGTGCATATGAAAAAATCTTTTATTTCTTCGCTCTTTTAACCTCATTTTCCGCCAACAATTCTCTTTATTTTTCTTCCAGATGAAACGTGAGATCGGATGGAAAACATACGTGCGTTTTGTGAAAACACCCGGAGATTTCGGTTGTAAACAGAAATGACAAATTGGACGGAAATATGAACTGCATGATTTTTTTTGAAGTAAAAAAAAAAATCGCGGCAGTGAGTAAATTTGCTATCTCTGAAGGAAAAGGAAAGGGTTAGAGGAAAGAAGGAAAGGAAAGGAAGTGGGCGAAGGAAAGAGCGAACGATTTGTGATTTTGATATTCGTCTTACTTCTTCTTTCGCAATAAAGTTAGGGGTTATGGGAAAGTATTTTGACTTGGGCTGCGAATGTGCAGAGCGCAAAAGGTTCCGCATTTGGTCTCTATGGTGCTGATAAGTTGGCAAACAGAAATGAAAATTGTGGCTGAAATATGAAACGCGCAATTGAATCAGAAGGAGGGAAAAATAATCTCAAGAAAAATAGGAGAGTGGAAAATGTTTCCCTAAATCAGAGATAGGGTTTGCTCCAGGCAGACATAACATAATTATGGATATGGGTTTTTGTAAGATAAGCCTACATGGTAATTGTACCGATGGAATAAGGACGATATAGAACTTTGAAAATCAAGCAGGAATTATTCACATTGTAAAAGACAGTCATGTGTTGAAACAAATATGGTTGAAATAGGTATGATTGACAGAGTGAAGTTATTGTAAACGCGTAGGAGAATTTCGAAAGCAGAGTATGCAGTTGTACTGTGGTGTATATACACCTATTTCTTTACACAAATTTTTTACTGCGAAACCTTTTTCTTTTTTTTTTATCGTGCTTTCCAAATATTTGATCCTCACTTTAAGATTGGGTCTCCTCTGCTGCATTCCTGAAACTATGGGAATTTTTCGAAATAATCGACATTTTCTTGGAAAATTCTGATCTGTGGTATCTACAGGCCTACAGCTGCGTATTGGCTCAAGCGTCCAAATCATTTGGCACTTTTCGGGAAGGGGCGTCGCTACATTTTTTTTTTTTGGGGGGGGGAGAGTAGGGGAGCGGGGGACTCGAGCAAAACTGATTTACTCCAAAAGCGCTTATGGAATAGCCAAAAGTTATCAAAAAGGGTTTCAACCTGTCAAAGTTTTCAAGCTGACGAGTCTCTGCACAGAAAGCAGTAGGAAAGTACCCCATACTCCTTCAATACCCTCTGTTAACGTTATTCAACATCAACAAAACTTTTTTTTTTATATATATCTTCTGTTAGTGGATACCACATTCATATACCTGAACTGATACAATATCTTACTCCTTTCTTTCTGTTGGGACTCACACAAAGCATTTTGTTCTCTCCGAATTTTCATCATAGCATGAACTTTTTTTTCTGAACAACATGAAATCGTATCACCTTGATCCCAATATTCTCATGTTTGATTTCACAGAGTATTAATTTCATCATCGCGGAATGAAAAACAACATGCACGCACACCGTCAAATATTATGGAAATGTTAAACCCATTTTTGGAGGCAGAATCACAAACATACAGGTGGATTATGTCAATAAATGGGTCATATTGCTATTATGTTTTCTAAAGTACATTCTGGGGTGATGAAGCGAAGGACAATATTGGCTTACCTGTCCTGTATGGTAACACGATATGAAATGATATTTGATTTGGAAACAATGGATTTGTCATCGAGTTATGTAGCAACTACATCAGGTGTACTATAGCGAGTGAGTGAGAGAGGGGCAGACCCCCCCCCCCCCCCCCTTTTTTTTGTTTTTTTGTTGTTGTTGATATATACAGTATAGTAAGATGTGTATTGTGAACAGGTATAGATTTGAGACTTTATGGACTTAAATCTAAAGATGGAGGAATTTTCCATATATCATTTTGCATGGTTATTGGAATTATGTACATTTATATATACTGTTATAAACAAATGTTATTGCCTCAGAAGGAAATAGATGTGAATTGCTTTTGAAAAATACACAGAGAAAGTAAACCAAATTATTTAAATTTAAAGCATATTCCAAACACTTCACGTCATATGAAAACTTTTGATTATGTTCTGAGGGATAACACGAAGTGGGTTCAGAGGATGATTGTTGGGGGGGGGGGTAGGAGACCCCTCCCCCCACCAATTTGTTTTAAGCTGCAGTGATTGAACATTTCCTGCACACTAAGAAAAAAAGGTTCAATTTTGCAACCTTTAAATGCAACACTGGGAGCTCCTTTATGAGAACAACTTTGCACCCTAAGAAGCATTTTTGCACCTTTGAGGGTGCAGTGATCTACATTTTGCACCCTTAAGGGTGCAGAGTTGTACCCTTAAGAGAAGGTGCGAATTTGCACCCTTTTGAATGCAAAGATTTCTGCACCCTTAGAGGTGCAGAGTTGTACACCCTTTAGGGAAGGTGCATATTTGCACCCTTTTGAATACAAAAATTTCTGCACCCCTTCAGGAGCAAAGTTACACCTTTAAGGGTGCAGACGGGCATTTCCGTGTGCAAACAAGTACAAAAGGGTGAATCTCTGCACCTTTTTCTTGTAGGTGCTGCCAGTGTTGCATTTAGGGTGCAAAACTGAACCTTTTTTTCTTAGTGTGTGTTGGACAACAAAATCCACACAATTTTCTTCATATATTATGTCAAATCCTACTGTTGGGCAACTTGATTGGAACTTTCGGACTTTATAAACGTCATCACCACAATAAAAGTCATGCCGAGCCCCCCCCCCCCCCCTCCTCAGTTGATTAAAATTATAGGGAATCCCTCAATGCAATGACTACTAGTAGCATATCAGTTATGACGCACCTGCAACTTACTCATGCCCCGGTCACACTAACGACTGATGGACATATTGATCGACAAGAGATCGAACAACACTGACAATGCATTACCACGAACAACCAAGATTCTGTCGAGTTGGAATCGGAGTGGAGTCGCGGTGGCGGTGTAACTGGGATATCAACTATCGACTATCAGAGCCGGACGTCTTTCTCATATACAAAATACAAACAAACCGCAAAAGTCGTAGCCAAACATTCTAAGTTCGTCTGCAAATTTGATGGGCGGCTCGCATAAAATATCACGAGTACCCCTCAGAAGATGGAAGCGAGTATTCATAACGCCGACTGCGGTTTGCATGAGATCATTATCTTCAAAAGAAACCATATTTGCCTCGGTTTTGAATTAATTTGTGTAATTTTTGACATGCCCTCAATATTGGTCGGTCTCTTTAGTTTCTCCCGACACGACTCGTTACAGAAGAGGGCAGCAAAGAAGTGTCATCAATTTATATTCCACTTGCATTGAAGTCATTAAAGCGAAGACATTTTATACTTTTTCTTAATGTTGCAAGTTAAAGTATAAAATTTAATGTGCCCATGTAACAAAGCAAAACAAAACACAAAAAAATTCATAGCACTTTATGAATAACTAAGACTTTTTTCATATTGTTATTATTGATGGAAAAGGCACCCATCTAGAGGTATAATCATTAAAATGATCACAGAGTAAGGTACTTGTAATGTATAAAAGCCACATGACTAATTTATCGGTTCATGTGTACGATCAAATTCAGTTCTATGATGTGATTAGTCCATTTCAGTGACCAATCTATCAAACCATTCAACAAAGTTTGAACATTCAATACTGAATCAAGAAAACAACAGAAAATCAGTTAATCAATCAATTGATTAATAAAATCCACTAAGATCAGTCGATCGAAACATCAGTCCATCCATTTCTTCAAAGATCGATCATCCAACATTCATTCAATAACCAAACAGTTATCAATAGATGAAAACAGTCAGTAATTGACCATCAATCAATCAATCAATGCTATGCATGCTGATACTGACATCCTAAATAAAGCGAGAGCAACGTGACCAAACTGCAATTTTGACCAACATTAGACAAACTCCTTGTCATAAAGTCAATTCCATCACTTCCAAGCTATACCAAGCGATTGACTGCATGCAACATCGCCGGTATTACATTGTGGGCAGACATGGCCACTAACCGTGCCATTCTCCAACCACTTTCTATTAATAAGCCCCGTGTAAATGGAATAAAATCCATATCGTACTCAGTTATGCTTTAGACCGATGGGTTGGACAACGAATGCGTGGTCACGGCTAGGCAGCCCGTGAGGAATTCAATATGCTGGTAATGATACAGTTATGTATGGACATGCAGGACTGCATCCGTGAGTATTAGCGACATTTACGCAAGCATGGCAAACCAAAGGATGGAATCTACTTTCTGATCAAAAAAGTCAACAATTCTTGACTGCTAAGAGAAAGAAAGAAGAAAACAAAATACAAAAAACGAGACAACATTCAGTGGTGAAGTTGTCAAGAGTTAGGATGGTCTTGACTGCAAGAAAAAAAAATTAAGTGCTTTGAGATGATTGAGGAGAGATGAGTTAAACGAATGATAAAAAGGTTAAATCGCATCGAATGTAAACACAGGAGGGGGGGGGGGGGGGGTGAGGATAAAATGCCAACTGGTTCCCGAGTTAAGCTTTGCATAGGTTTTATTGTAATCGTGCAGATTTTCAGCAGGCCCGTAACTATGTTATGGGGAGGGGATGCAAAAAATGAAAATAGTAGACCTATCTGAGGGTCTGAGGGAGCGAAGCGACCGAATGGGCGAGGATCAGGGAGGGGTACAGGGGTGTTTTTAAATTTCTGCACGTAAAAACAAATCATATTTTCACCTTTTTGATAAATGAATTACTCTGATCATCTTAAATGATGCCTATACTGATACCCGAGAAATTTGTCACCTTAATTATTTCATTTCTTTAAAACGGAACTCTACTCGCCAGCGAGGGTCGTTCCAATCCCCTGAACACCCTATAGTTCCGGCTATAGTGTTATGGACTTGTCTTGCCCAGAAAAGGAGACACCTAACATAGGCCTAATCGAAATGGACCATTGGTATTTTTTCTTTTCCTTTTTTTTTTTTTTTTGGGGGGGGAGGTCATCCAACAAACTTTGTCCACAAGTTTGCCAACAAACTTCAGTAATAGAAAAAAAAGAAAATGTCAGGACGGCGACGACCATGACGATGATAATGTCAACAATCGAGAAGCCTTGTGCAGTTTAAGATTTAAACATATTTCAAAACATATCTTCCTTAATGCATTAATGACAGCTAGACTCGAAAATTGGTTTCTCCTACCCCCATAGCATGCAGAGTTCGCTGGTAGTCGAAAAACCATCAGTAAACATCTAGGATTTACATCTTATAGTCCGTGTAAGTGAACTATATGACAAAAAGAGGGTTATAGAAAACAAACATTGCACCATAGAAACTCTGATTATATATAAAAAGGCATGAAAGCAAAGAAAGAGGTATTAATCAATGATTAGAAAGAACTATAGTGGCGAGCAAGGGCCTCCAGATTCGAATCGATCGCAAACTCGATCTCGGGGGAAGCTTCTTTTCTTTCAAATTAAATCGTTTAAAACTTTAAACTAATTTCGTTTGTCAAAACTAGAAAAGACGTGATAGAATGAGAACGAGCCCGATTCGCTTTGTAAAAGAAACTCCCACTCAGAGGAGATCACTAATTCATAAAAATAAAAGCAGAAAGACGAAGAGTAGATTCGTTTTATTCACTAGAATTGATCTTGCCTTACCCTCCTGACCTAAATTCGCCGTTTTACCGTCCCAAAATTGTCTATTTTAGCTGGAAGGCATAGCGGCTTGGATATCGGCACTGGTCTGATGCTGCGCGCAGGGCAGAGGCAACGGAAACTGGGAAAAGGTAGAGGGTACGACAGGTAGAAAGCTGTAACAGAAAATAAAGAAAGAAAACAGAAGATATGATGCAATAAAGCAGTAAAAGGGCAGCAACTTTAAACTGATGAAGAGGTTCATGGAAAGACAAAAAGGGCAAAAGATTCTAGAAAAGTCTTCTTTCGGAGGAAAAACGCAAGTGTGTAAGCAGGATTGGTGATATCCCCTTTTCATTAATGACGAAATTTGGTTTTCTTTATCATGTTTATTACGTCATTCTTTTATGCTTATAGAAAGAGCTATATTTCAATGATATGCAAATTTGTTGTAGAAAAAGATTAGCATAGCGGCATATAATATAACAATAAATAATTTATTTAGGAATAGGACTAGAAAGTCATATTGGTTAGTGTGCATCAACATGTATGAAATAGACTGCCATGATACAACATTATGGCTTGAAACATATGCAAAGTTGTACAACGTGTTAGATGTAGGCCTATCATCAAATGCGTAAGAAAGAGGCCCACGCACGTTTGTCTGTGATTGTGTGCCCCACATAGTTACGTTCCATTGACGAAAGAGAAAAATACCTAGATTACTGGAATTTAATTCTACATTTTAATACTCCCTTAATCCCATTCAGTCTGCTTGAATGAAACTTATCTCATGAACGAAACGCTAAGGTTGTCTCTTTCCCTCCGTCGCGCCAAGCTGGGATAACATAAACTTGTAAGAGAGAGGTGTTTCCTTTTTTCTTTTTTTCTTCTTCTTCTTCTTCTTTAGTGATGGATGGTACACACTTGTAATGAAATTCAACCAATCTGTTATTGTTGGATGAAATAATTGCCGCTGTGACAGTCGTCATCCTTCATATTGTCCGCATTGGTTTGGCTTATTGCCCCCGAACATACGTAATGATGAGGGAGAGGTGAGAGGGTTGGTTGGGGGAGAGGAGAAAGAAAGGTGGCTTCTTGAGGGGCTTCAAAGGAGGAGGAAGAGGAGGGCGTGGGGTGGGGTGGGGAGATGCTAAAACAGAAGGAAGAGGGGGGTGATGATGAAGAGGGGATCTCAGACAAGACACAGAGGATGTCTTATAAATTTTGTTATGGACATGGGGTGAACTATGGCTTGTTTCCTGAGAGAATCGAATATTATTGTGTGATGCAGTGGTGATCGAACAGGCAGAAGGAGGATGAGGGAGAGAGTGAGGAAGAAAAAAAGTTGAAAAAGATGAAAGACTGCTTTAAACGATAAAAAAAGAGTGAGCGAGAGAAAGGTGGACAAGAAATTAAAAAAAAAAGCTAAAGGGGGTAGGGAGAGAGGGGGAGGGAGCGGAAGAGAAAGAGAAAGAAAGAGAGAGAGAGAGAGAGGAGAGAGAGAGAGAGAGAGAGGGAGAGTCCTGAAAGCGCATGAGGAGTACAGAATGAAAATGAGAATGAAGAGACATATGGAAGGGAAAGACAGAAAAGCAACGGCATTATAGAGAGGTCGAAAGAGGAAGACCGAGGGAGAGAAGAGAAAAGAGAAACGAGAGAAAGTTTAAAAAAGAGAGAAAGATAGCGAGAATGATGGTGGCGGTGGTGCTGGTGGTGGTGGTGATGATGATGATGATGATGATGATGATGGTGATGATGATGGTGACGATGGTGGTGGTGGTGGTAATGTTGGTGATGATGACCATGGTAATGATAATGATGATGATGATGATGATGATGATGATGATGATGATGATGATGATGGTGAGGAAGTACTCTACATAGCTAAGTGTGATGTTCAACAGCAATGGCAGTCATAATGTTCATGATGCTACTTCAAACATGATAATGAATAAAACAGTCTTCACAATGTTACTAATAATTATAAATCATGTACACGACTTCACTAAAAATCCATGGTACAACTGAAGTAGGGTAAACAATAAATAGCGACTACATTGCGCTTCCCTTTCCTACAAAGGCGCCGCGCAGGTATGCACGTGATCTAAGCAGTTGACCAATCAGCAGGCGTCATTCACCTATATTATCGGCTACATACGAATGTTCGTAAAATGGAAGTTATGCAGCTGCTAATTCAATTTTGTCCAATTAAACAACGTAAAGAAAGTCAAACTTCGCTCTAATCTTGCATAAAAATTATTTCCCACGCACATTCACTATAAAGAGGTTGATGTAAAAGTAATGTTTTGGAAAAGACGCCATTGCACTGAAAAGACGTAAGATTGCAAGATAACTTCTGTTTGCGAAAGCCAGTCTCGTATACTATTTATTTGTCTTATAATTTGGTCAACATGGTCAACCTAATAATGGCGATCCTTAAGCTACAATGAGATGGAAGACCTAAAAGTAAAACGTTGTCAGTAATTTGAAGAGGCATAAAATAAGAAGAAATAGGGCATCATGCAAGAAAAAATAAGAGTAAAAGGGGGTAAAACTAGGGTGTGTTCTTGTATAGAATCAGTTGTGACGGGAGCGATATTAGTTGAGTGTTAATTCATCGTTTACATGAATGTTTTTGTGATTATTCGGTAAGTAATTCGCTGCCAAACCGATCTCTTTGATCAGTCCATCACTCTGACAGGGCGTGATACATCGCTAGGCGTTAATGGAGAAACTTGTCTTACTTACCTATTTTACTTTTCTTTAATTCAGCCTCCATTCAAATCATATATGATGTCAAGGCCTCTCCTCCCCCTCCTTCCCGAATCTCTCCATTTCTTGCCTCTTTCTCTCTTCTTTCTGCCTCCTCCTCCTCTCTTCCTTGCTATCTCACCCTTCTTTTCCTTTTCTTATTTTAATTGAAATTTTAAACATATTTTTAGTTCGAATCATCTTAAGCATTTCATACTTCCATTCAGATCGTGCTCTTATTTTACTGTACAGAGGGAAATGTAGTTCTGCTTTTAGAAAATGTCATCTTCAGTTTCCGAACTTCTTTCATTTTTTTTTCTTTTCAGACTAACAGTTATCCCGCTGGATCATTAGTTAAAATGTTCTACTATGTTACTCTTGTTGGAAACGCATTAGAATCTAATGTACTTCTCTTCCGCTTCCTCC
>CM057158.1:17922887-17942095 GCA_029962745.1 Echinometra lucunter
GTTGCAGAGTTTTGAGTCATAAGAGAGTCTTGCACGTAAACTTCAACGTTTGACCTGAAATGACCTTTGACCTTACCATGTGACCTCTGACTGGACCATAACATGCAGGTCCCCTCAGTGCATCTACAACCCAAGTTTGGTTGAAAAGTGAGTCACGGTTGCAAAGTTATGTGTGATAAGAGAGTCTTGCACGTCAACTTTAACATTTGACCTGAAATGACCTTTGACCTTACCATGTGACCTCTGACTGGACAATAAGATGCAGGTCCCCTTAGTGCATCTACAACCCAAGTTTGATTGAACAGTGTCACACAGTTGCAGAGTTTTGTGTCATAAGAGAGTCTTGCACGTAAATTTTAACGTTTGACCTAAAATGACCTTTGACCTTACCATGTGACCTCTGACTAGAGCATAACATGCAGGTCCGCTTAGGGCATCTACAACCCAAGTTTGGTTGAAAAGTGAGTCACGGTTGCAGAGTTTTGTGTCATAAGAGAGTCTTGCACGTAAACTTTAACGTTTGACCTGAAATGACCTTTGACCTTACCATGTGACCTCTGACTGGACCATAACATGCAGGTCCCCTTAGTGCATCTACAACCCAAGTTTGGTTGAAAAGTGAGTCACGGTTGCCAAGTTATCTTTCATAACGTTTGTGACGGACGGACGGACGGACGACGGACGGACGACGGACGGACGACGGACGGACGACGGACGGACGACATTTGGATCCCTTAGTCTCGCCTTCACCTCCGGTGGGCGAGACAAAAAGTGGTTTATATGTCTTCAGATTGTGGAGTATTTTCAAGGCATAATCGCCGTCCATCATTCTCGACAGATCCATATACGCAAGTTTGTTGAGAGGAATTTAAAAAAGAGACGCGAGCAGTCTGTGGTGGATGGAAAGATAAATATACTACTCTCTTCCTGATATTTCTCGGAGACACACAGAGACAGATAGACAGAAAGACAGACAGAGAACGAGAGAGAGAGAGAGGGAGGGGGAAGAGAGAGAGAGAGGGAGAGAGAGAGAGGGGGGGGGGAGGAGGAATGAAGAAAATACAAGGTAGATGCATGATGAAAAATGAAAAGAAGAGAACTTAATGATGAGGAATGAAACAAAAGGATGGAGAAGCTGAAGACAAATAATGAGGAAGACTCGAAGAGGAGAAACAGAACAAAGAAAAGACACGGAAATATCCAAAATATCCATATCCAAAAGAGGGGAACCCCCCCCCCCCCCAAAAAAAGTGATGTAACAGCCTAAGACGAAGAATAAGAAATGGGAGAAAAATTAAGGCCGAAGACAGGAAAAAGCAGGAGAAAACAAAACAATGTAAAAAAAAAAAGAAAAAAAGAAAGAAAGAAAGAAAGAAAAAAAGAGTTCTATACACTGAGACAAGGAAATAGATGAATGAAAGACAGAAAAATCATTCTGCACTCTTGAAAAAAGACATTTCTAGAGCCAAGGACACTTTTGTAAATAACCTGAAATATATAAAGAGATTCCAACAAATGAAAAATGAACATGTCAGAAATTAGGTTTTATCTTAAATTCTTTTTTTAAAAATGGGCGTATTCGCAGACTAATCAAACTAAACGTTTAAAGTAGGGTCTTATAAAACAATGATCTGCTTTATATCCTGAATTAGGTGTTGAAAGCAACACAAATGAGAGGAATAACATACAAAACAGAAGACTTGAAAGTAATCCTGCAGACATCATGTGTTTATCATTTTATATGTAAAACCCCTACAGACTCATCATCCAATCAAATCTCTCCCCTCGTGACATGCGCGATGAATAGTATGAACCACCAGGGTAGTCAGAGGTCAACTGTTGGGGTCAGGGGGTCATTTATGGGTCAATCCTCATGCGTCGTTTACAAGTGTCTCCGATCGCACACACACGCACACAACGTCGAAATGATATACAATTTCGATGTCGCGCTCTAGGGCTCGCGGGAGAATTATTCTTATGTTTTCGGGCGGACATAAAGTGGAAAATATGAAACTTGTTCTTGGATAATAATCGCTGTCACAATGATTGGCGAGAAGTTGCCGGAGGCGGGAAGCAAGCGGGTGGGAAAGAAAAATGGTTTACGTTTATGAGGCAGAAAATTGTAATGGATAGCAGAGGGTTTCTGTAGGCTTCTTTCTTCGCAATATTAAAAGCGCTCAAGGGAGAAAATTTGAGGTCAAGGGTTAAGTTGAGAGAAATCTGAGATCATGTCGGAAGAGAGAAAAAAAAACTGAATTTATTTGATTGAAAGGGAATTCCTCTGCACTCTTATGAAGTATGACAAATCAATCATTTTCTTTCAATTTCTTTGTTCACCTTTCATCGATTTTCATCTATACAAAGTCTCTCTAGTCATATCATTATAAAATACTCAATCGACATGTGCTTATCATTGAGTCAAAGGCACACACACAACGCATCAAAGGAAACGAAGAAGATGATACGGTAACATTTACAACAATGATAAAAAGAAAGAAAATCACGTTCAACAACAGAAATCAATTTAATAATCAATCACTTCTATTATCGCTATTGATACATAACTATTTCAGCAGTAAAATGAATTCAATTAATAACAATAATGATGATAATAATAATAATAATAGAGAAAAAGCACTTTGTATTGTAACAACAGATGGAAATTTCAATTCAGTTTAATTCATTTATTTCTGAAAAGATAGAAAAAAAAAGGAATGTTAAAAAATACAAATTATGAACAAAATAAAAACATAGGAAGAAATGCATAATGTCATTGTGGAATTGAAAGTGATCGCAAAATCAATGCCCAAAATCACATTAAGTAAACGCAATTGATAACAATGGTAAGAGTGTACATTTTGATCCTGACATATATGGGAAAAAACCAAACCTTATGCCCTCCGAAAGCTGTCCCCTGGAAGTCAGGTAAACACAAAAATGACAAGGAAAAAAGAATTGAATAATACAAAAAGATAGTTTGAATAACCATTTTTTTTTTGTTGAGAGTTACAAACACATATCTTCTTGTAGAGGATGAAGTATCACAATATTTCAAAATCAAACATGTATATATTCTCATTCATGGTACAAATTCACAGAACTGTCTACTTATGTAAATATTTCAGCAAGGCTCAATCTAAGGTACTTTCAAATACACAGAGATGAAAGTGAATGATTCTGCACTTCAAACTAAACAGGATATCACAGTTTGGGCAGTGGAAAATAACTTTTTTGCCACTACCAACACAAATAAAAGACTAGTATGATTTCAATATATATACAAAAAACAAATAAAGAGTAATACAACTTCAGCCTCATGTTAGCAGTTTCCAATAAATAATCTTTCTTTCTCAATAAACCTATTCGTAAAAAAACCCCAAAGATTGGTCCCCCAAAATTGTGGATAAAGGCAAACATTTTCATAAACCAAGTTTTTTTCTTACTATGATAAATGTAAAGACACTAGCATGATTACAACAACTTTGGTAAAGAAAATATGATTATGCATATGCAAAAAAAAAAAAAAAAAAAAAAAATGAAATGAAAATAAACTATCTTGTTTGCCTGGAAGCACTTATTGCAACTTGAGAATATTAACACTTCTTTACTATTGCATCAACCTTTTAATTAAGAATGAATGAAGAAGAAGAAGAAGAAAAAGAACTCATTCCAAGACACAAAAGTACAGGCAGAGAATTCAAAAAGTGTAGTGTGGGGTCATATCACCGTGAGAGGTTATCTCTACAAACATGACTGCAAGCTTGGACATCCGACACTCTGAAATTTAACGGGCAAACAAAAAATGCATCGATAGAGCAATTAAATAAAGAGCCCCCATTTTTGCTATAGTTCTAATATCACTTTAAACATGAATAATGTAATGAGTTCAACCACAAGACCCTACACCTGCCTTCAGACAAATTGACAAAGAGGAAAGGGGGGTAAAAAATAGGATGAGATGGTGTTTGGAGGGGGGGGGGGGGAGGGGATGAAGTGAAGGAGAAAGGAAGAATACAAACGAAACAGATGAGAAATCATGGTGGAAAAAGTCATCCATTCTTTTTTTTCCCTTTGTAATAAAAGATGGAGTGTTGACTTATACTGGATGCAGACCGGGGAAATTAAATAGATATATGATACCGGGACATGACAGCATAAAGAGAAGTGTGAAAATATTGGATGGATGCCATTTTGGTGAGTCCCCTGTCGGATGCAAAAAGGTGTGCACTGGACAAGGAGGACAGATTAGTCTGGGCCTCAGACATGGTCATTTTCCCTCTTGATGTTAAACTCTCAGTGGGGCTAGAGGTAGCCCTTGCTGAATGATAATTGAAGCTTCAGAGGTGCTCTGAAATTTCTAGTTAGAATTGACGAAGTATCGATAGTTGTTTTTTTTTCTAAGGTATTGGAAAGATGGTGAGATATGCCACCTTCACACGAGGCACAAGTGGGATAAAACATCCACTGGAAATGAGAGGTATAAAGGGTTTAATGCTCTTCTGTCATCCAGCAATCAGCTTTCAGCATGATCATAAAGGTATTTTATTCAAAGAAACTAAAAATACATATGAAGAGCTTGAATGCAAAAACCGATATACCCCTTTATGTCAAATTGAGATATCTGCAATTAAAGATCATGAAAAATATAGAAAATAATAAGAAAATATATGCTACTTATGACCATAATTTCATCAATGTACCTTTACTTGTAATGAGCAATATATCAATTGAATTCTTTACAATGTGATGGTGATCTTACTTTAAAATTTTCAAAAATGGTGCTGATCTGTTTTCGCATGTAAACTCTTCATATATTTTGCTGTAAATATTATCACAAACATGATCACAAAGACTTAAAAAAAAAAAAATTAAAGGACAATTTGATATCCCATCACATAACCTTATGAAATACTCACTTACACATGACAATAATCCAAACATGATTTCTAAAGGAAATAACATAGGGTAAAGAAATTGCCTCGAGTGACATTTTGAAAGTCTTAGCATGCAATCATGGTATGATTACATATGTCACAGACCTAACCTTACACTCCCATGATAAAACAGAAACTCTTACTGAAAGGTAAAGTCGAGGTGAACATCATCACAGAACATACCATAAGAAAGAAGTTGTGTATTTTGTGAAATTGTAATTTCCTGAATCAATTCATCTTACTTCATACATAATTGAGTCTAATGTCTCAGACTACACAAGATGAAAGGAGAAAGCCATAAGAATGTCATCAAGAGAATGGAGAATTATTGAGTGAATTTGCTAAGTTGTTAGCTTTTGACAAGATGTCCGATTAGCCTGTGTAATCAGAGGGAGATGAAATGCTCTGAGATTTGAGATGAGGGGGCGATATAAAAAAAAAAAAAAAAAAAAAAAAACACGGCAGAAAAAGAGGACAAGAAATCCCATTTAATAAACACAGCTGTGCTTTAACCAATGATTGGAAAGCTAAAATGTGTGTCACAGGCCCTCCCCTGTCTACATCACCCTCTAATAATGTATGCTTTCCTTTTTCCTTCCTCTCTTTCCCCCAGCTCTCTGCTCCCTCTCTGGCATACGATAGAGACATGGCACGGTCGGTCAACGTGCAGAGTGTTTACCCAAAGCTGAATTTGCTCGCATACTCGTCATTTCTTGCGCTGCTCCCTACGTGGCGGATCTCCATCACGCCCCCTCCTCCCTCTCTCTGTCTCTCTCCATCCTCGAAATGCATCGGGGAGCAACTCTCGCCGGCTTCCCCTACAGACTCCGTTGGAGGGTAGCAATCTTTCCCCCCCCCCCTTGCTCTTATCCCGGTGCCTCTCATATACCCTTTAATACAAACACTCCATGACACCTGTTTTGGAGATATTGTATATTGCGAGCCGCCTCTCCAACCAGGATGTGTATTAAAATGTGGGTCAATTTCTCCTCCTTGTGCATTCTCTCTCTCTGCCCGCCTCTCTCCCGCTCTCCGTCTCTTACTCCGGTTTCCAACCCCGCATCTTTGCTGGAAGGAGAGAGGGGGTAAAGTACAGGCACGGTGAGTTCATTCAGCCTGAACCTGCCCATCAAAAGCCATCCGACGATGACACATGCTGCAGAGATGAAGAGAGAGAGAGAGAGAAAAAAAAAATCAGACTAAAGACATATTTTGGATGGATGCAAACAGGTTAAGAGGTGGACGACGGGAATAGATAGCGGATCATAGATTGATCCTTGACAAACTCAGGAAATAGGATTGCTGGTGAGAGAGGGAGTTACAGGACGGATGCATCACCAATTACACTTCACATCGGACGACAATCATAGAAATATCACTGAGCATCATAATTGCTCCCAATCGGCTGGAGTGGATGCCAGTTTCATTGCTAAAATATTCCATTAACACATATTTCTTCTGTGGAGATGACATGCAGAGTTGCGATGTACTTGAATATTTTGACAACCATTGCCAATTTCTCACTCCAGATTTATAACGAATACATTATCATACTTGTCTGAAAATAAAGTGGTTCACGACTGGTGACTCGGGCTGATTATGGCATTGTAGAGCAAAAAAGTGAATATCATTATATCAAACTGTAATGGAGCGGGGGTATGATAGAAATTTTGTCTCTAAATGGTTATGCTCATGTAGAAAGCTCTGCTACAAGATGGGTATGTAGTGACATCTAGACTAGCTGGCCGAGAGATGGAGAAGGCAGGTAGATGAGGCAAATTGAGAGGTTTTTATTCATCAAGGCCTGATTTCTCTTCTTTTCTTGGGGTAAGAAGAAGGGTCATGCATGAAACCTGGAGGCGAGACACTAAGGCACTCACACCTGGTGATATTAGATCTAGATAGAGAAAGGAAGAAAGAGAAAAGAGGAAATGGGAGAGAGAGAGATAGAGAGAGGTTACAGAGGATGAGAGAGAGAGGGGGAAGGAAGGAGGGAGGGAAGGAGAGAGAGAGAGGGAGGAAAGGAGAGAGGGAGAGGGAAGGAGAGAGGAAGAGGGAAGGAGAGAGGGAGAGGGAAGGAGAGAGGAAGAGGGAAGGAGAGAGGGAGAGGGTAGAGTAAGGGGAAGGTAAAAGAGAAGAAAATAGACAGAAAAAGAGAAAGGTTTAGATGAGATGAGGGAGAAGAGAGAGGGGGAGGGCAGTGGAGAAAAGGAGGGGAGCATGGGAGAAGAAGGATGGGCAGGAGAAAGAGAGGAAGAGAGAAACAGAAAGAGAGAGACAGAGATGGCACAGGAGGAAGATAGACAGGGAGAGAGACAAGCATAGAGATAAAGAGCAGAAGCTGAGAGATGGAGAAGCAAATATGATGAGGATATATGGATATATTGGGGCTAGAGAGAGGGAGAGAGAGAGAGGAAGAAAGGACAACATAGAGAGAGAGAGAAAGACAGACAGACAGAAGGGGAGTAGAATAAAGAAAGAGAAATAGAGAAAAGGGGTTAGAAGATGAAGGGAAGCAAGAGGTGGAAGGACATCTTCATCCAGTCAATATTGAGCAATCTGCTAAAAGTAGAATTTGATATTCAATAGGTTAATGTTTGCAGGGCTAAAAAACCTGACACTATTTGGGCAAGGGTGGGTGAAAGTGGGGTAAGGCCAGCCTGGTGCATGTTGGCATGAATAATGTTAGCTTACTTCTCCTTCATGTAACCCCACTCTCTTCTGCTCTTCTGCTCTTGTGAGATTATTTCTTTGTATAATAATGTGGTATTTAAAGAATTTAATCAAAAAGAAGACGGCAAATAAGCTCTTGAGAACAAAAGAAAACATACAGACAATAAACAAGAAAATTAAAAAAACACTCTGGAAAAAGGTATTAAAAAAAAAAGAAAAAGAAAGAAAGAAAGGTCTTCTTAACACAGGATAGAAAACTTATTTATGGTCTATCGTCTGCTCCCCAAAACTCTGTCAGTGTTGCACTTTATACATGTATGCATTTATGCATTTATGCACTTCATGCCTAACATCACTGAACATTTTAGGATCCTCAATAAACAATATTATTTCCATAAAATGAGTACATTTAAAGTTTATAAAGGTAAAGTCAATTATCCTTACCAAATATTGAGAAGGGCAGGAGTGCACAGGTGTCCATTACCACAGGTGCTGGTTCAAATCCCACATAAGGTTCATCTGCTGGAAGGAGAAGTAAAATGCCAATCTAACATTTAATTCAACACTTTACTGAAACTCAAATAAAACTGAAGTGTGGTTAAGTAGATCAAAATCAGAAATAAATCCATTTCAAAAAAAAAAAAAAAAACAACACAATATAAATTTCAACACTATAACTGTTATGAATGCTGCTGTATGGAACTTTATCTATGGGCCAACAACATAAAAGACTAACCATTAACTAAGTATGTTTGCAATAATGAACAGGGCGAATATTGCGAACATACAAAACATAGATGCATGGTTCAAAGACCTGACTCTCCAATTGTCTCTGGGACCTACGAAACAAAATATCGAGGTTCAATCACATTTGGACGGCGGCTCTGAAAACGGACTCTGCTTCCCTATATCCCATTTCTTAATCTTGTAAAGGGATGATCTTATCCTATCTAATCTGACCATTATCACATCTTTTCCTCCTCACCTTCTCAACTCTCAACTTTAGAGGGCACTACAGGGATATGGTGTAGGTGAGAAAAAGAGGGGGGTGGAAAACAGATAATCTACCCCATGCAATTCAAATTTTTGCTAATCTTATACTTGCAGGAGAAAAAACCTGCTGGGCCGACAGTAACATGGATGTAGAGAACGAAGGTGAGAAGAAACCCAAAGTACATCAAATATTGCAGAAATTAGTATAGAATATTTATTTCCCTTTCATATTAATTGACCATCAGATAAAAAATCATAATAACATCATTCACTTAGAAATATGCAATATGAATTTTAATATCAAAGTTTAAATCAATCTCTTTACAAAGAATGAGAATATGAAAAGCTAACTCAGCATTTGTTCTTAAAGTAACTGGGCTACAACTTTTCAGTGGAGAAATATTAAGTAAAATATGAAGACATCATGCTTCATGGAATCTTTAATACTTCTTGCTAGATATGAGGCTGGGACAATTTAGTGGTAACTACTATCTTTTACAAATTAGGTATAAAAATATGTCATGAAGGTAATCATGTATCCAACCAACTTTGGGCATTTTTTCTCCAATTTGAGTGACATTTTGCCTATTTTATAGTAATTACTCTTTGTTTTTATCCAATCTGGACAATATGCTTCCCACATTGGATAAAATACTGCCCAAAGTTGGTTGGCTATATAATTACCCTCATGATGAGTAAAATTGTACCCAATATTTTTTTTACAGTGAATATTAAAGTAAAACCTGTATTAAGGGGAGGGATATCTGATTACGTCCCTCCCCTTCCCCTCCCTTTCCTGGTAATACTATTCTTTACTCCCGCCCCCATCTTTATCCCTCTCTTTGCACAGTACTTCTGTCCAAACATTTGATAGTGGCATCTGTCTTGTTTCAATTTCATAGAGTGAGGATAGGGAGGGATGATCAATAAGACTTCCTGCAGGGGGCGATGCTTGGTACTCTTCTACTTTATTTTACTCCGACCTATCACCTGCGAAAGGTGTGTGCTGCCACCTTCTTTAAAAACTTTAAGAGACGACTAAAGATTGACCTGAAAACATGAACCAAAATAAATCCTTATACCTGATCTCCTCCCTCAGAGAAGGGGAACTTGAAGGTATTCATCTCTAATGTCACAATTCTTATGTTGTTTGTTTTGTTTTATAAGATTCACCAAGCACTGAATATTTATATGACCTTACTTCAAATTCTGCTATTTTAGATCTGTCACTATATCTTGCAGGTACAAAAATGTCGAAAAAGAAGCTTGATATCATTTAATGAAACACAATTTACGAACAAAACAATGCAAAACGAGAAAGTTGAGAAGAAAATAGGACAGAGAGAGCGAGAGTAAGACAGACAGATGATAATATGAGAGATAGATACACTCCAAAAATAACTCAAATACAGCTGACCACAAAAACACTAGACTATATTACAAAATGGATTTGTGCCTGTAGTGTTAGTCTTTGCCTATAAGGTAAAAAATGTAAATTCTTCAAACAAAAAGCAGGTGACTCTAATAGTCTCTGAAGACAAGCAGAAGCTTTGAAAAAAGCATCCATTTTTATCCTTGGGACGTGAAGCTAAACCTGATTTAAACTGCGATCTGCTCGTCATACATGAGGCTGTAGAGCAAAACTGACACGTTATTATGGTCTATTGCCTGGTGACATTTGAAAAATGCATGCCCTGTATCTTCCCTTCTCTCCCTCCCTCTTTCCCCCTCTCCCTTGTCCGAAGACCCCATCCATTATAAGGCAGAGCGAAGGATATGAATATTTACCATTCTCTAAACTCAGCGAGGTATAGACATATTTGCATGCAAACAAACAGACCCCGCATATGGTTCGGCCTAAATTTAATAAACTTCCCGAATGTGTCAAAAATTATTGCGGCAGCCCCTGTTGCAAAATTGACGTCGCCCTGAGGGGCTACCGCATGCTGTCCATAGAGCAAGTGAAGGAGGAGGGGGGGGGGGGGGTGTGGATAGGGCAGAGGGCTGTAACATCCCAAATTGGACAAAAACAGAATCCATGCAATTCAATTTGACTTCGAGTTATCCATATTTTCACACTCTCAGCACTGTCTCCTGCATACAGATGATGACAGACATGGGTGTCCACCTGATAACGAATTAGCAATTTGAATCTTCATAAATGTTAACAGCCTTCCCCAATATCTTTCTCGATGCACCATGGTGTATGGAAATTTGATGAAGGTGCAAATTAATCGTGCTGATGCCATGTTTTAATCACATTTCGCGATGTAGCCCTGACATGGATTGCTCGTACCTATGCCAAAGATTTGGGCCGATTTCTGTCTCATGAATATTCAGAAGCCCCCGCTCCTATCCGGGTAGCCTCGGGCTGTTTGCAGAAGGCGATGTCACAAAGCAAATATTTTCATACTTTTTGTGGCCGAGCCAGCCTCGAGTATCAAGGAAAACAAAAAAGAAAGTGCAAGGTGATTTCAAGGAAAAACAATGCTGATCTGATTATTGATTATTCTCAACCAAACATTAAAAAGAAAAGAGAACAATCAATCTGACTAAGAACAAGCAGTGCTGTATGAACAAAGAATAACACTACAGAAATGAATTAACTGAAAATTCAAGCTCTGGAGTTTCATCCTATATGAATGCCGTCTCTGGCCCCCAATCTTCAGCCTAGTTGTTCTGAAAAGCATGAACAGGGCAAAATATAATAACAAAAATCAAACAAAAAAGGGGAAAAAATACAAACAAAATGCAGAAAAAAAATCAAAACATTAAGAGAGTGAATCAAAATTACAAAATTCTAAAATTATGAACAGTCCTGTGAAAAGGAGCACTAACAAGTGACAGCTCTAACTGGGCTCTTGGAAAAAGATGTAACTACATCTTAAGACACCATTACATGAACTTCTACAAGATTCAGGAAATCCTAAAAAGATAAAGTAAACACACTTGTATTAAAATCTGCAAATTGGGATACCAATACATTTGTGGTAGTCAAACATTTGACTTACAAGCAGTAGCCCTCTACATATGAAGCTTACTCTGTCCCCCCGGCCCCCAGCCCCCTTCCCCTACCAGTCAGTTATAAGTAGACAGATTACCATCCCAATTAACCAGACTCACTCCATGCTATGTTTGGAAAACTGCTGTGATATCATCTTATCTGCAAATGCAAAATAAATATCTCCAGATGCCTGGTATACAATTAGTAATAATCAAACAGTAATGATAATGAGAGGCAGGTGATGATTAAACTGATGAAGGAAACATGATAATTTCAATCAAGTAGAGCACAAAGACAAAAATAAATTGGATCAAAATTAATGGAATTTCTCAATTGGGGTAGAATCCAGACATCAATTGATTATACTGTCAAGCAGCCATTTTTTCCCTTTCTTTATTCTTCTCTAACTATAACTACGTCATTGGTATCTATTTATGAATAATTCATTCATGGTCTTTGCTTTTTTATGTGATAGAATTTAACAATCAGTGGTATATTTCAAATGTGATTTTAGACCATTGCCTATTAACCCTATCTACTGCAGTTGATAGCCAATACCAATATTCATCCTCAGATACATTTTTAACTAAAAGAATCTATACACAAACCAATCAGAGAAAGCAATAATTTATTGACAGGATCAGCTCATCATCTGGCTAAACATCTAAAATCACATCTGAAATATACCACTGAATGTGACATTTAAAAAAAAAACACTGTGGTCTAGAATTAAAAGCTAAAGTGGTATACGCAAGCATTATTAGCATTGTACTTTGAATGAATACCAAACTCCTTAGTACAAGATCCTTATTTCCTCAAAGTATAAAACTGCTACACTCAGCAATTAATTCAAGAATCATGAGATATGTAATAAATACCAACCCTTCACAAGGCCTCCTATGAATATAATCACATCTGTATGTCACGCTTTTCTTTCTTCTCCCTCTGCTATTTACAAAGGAGATTAAATATTTCACCAAGGACGCCTCATGTACTTTATTAAGCCTATTTACCTTATTTTTTCCTTCATCACCCATGCATGATATCAAGGGGTGGTGATATTATATAATATACCCTCTAGGTTCTGCAGTTAACCAAACACAAAGATTCTATTTCAAAGGTTTCTTAGCATGCCTAATGAAAATCAAAGAGTCTGATTTCGTAACAAATCCATCTCTTGTTCTCCAGCCATATTTTGAAGTTGCCTGTGGTCGGCTCCTGAGTCCTGTTTCTTCAGATTCATATCACGTTCCAGCTCATTAGCTGGTGTCCATAATTAAGATAAATAATAAGGATGGAGGGGTAGTAGGAGTTTTCTGGGAAGTTGACGACCAACCCACTGGTTCCACCAAGGACATCATAACATGATCAGGGTAGTAAGAATGTAAAATGACTCAATTCTTGACAGCTATTTGATATCAACTCAGCTGGGTATCCTTTCAATCTTTCATGTTTCTAATGTTCATGCCCCATGATAGCTGACGAGGGGTCGAATCAGGGTCGAATTGAAATAAATCTGGAGCTCAGATAATAAGGTCTTAAAATGTCAAAATATACATTATCTTTAAATTGTCTGTAGTGTATATGTAGTAACTTCCAGAAAGAGATTTTTTTGTGGGTACAAGCCCAAGAGATGGGTAGGCCTACAGCCCACGAGCTAGACACCCACAAGTCATAGGGCCCACGAGCTAGACAGCCCATGAGTCATACGGCCCATGAGCTAAACACGAAGTGAACTAGACCCATGAGCTATATGGGCCATGAGCCTAGACACTAAGTAAAATAGGCCCACAAGTTAGACACTACATGAACTAGGCCCACAAACAAGACACTATAGGCAAATAAGACCCATGAGCTAGACCCTACATGAACAAGGCCTACTTTACTTAAAGTCTAGCTTGTGGGCCTCTAACTTAGTGTCTAGCTTGTGGGCCTGTTTTGTGTGGTGTCTAGCTCGTGGGCATGTTTTACTTAGTGTCTTGCTTGTAGGCCATTTGTACCTAGTGTCTAGCCCGTGGGGCGTTTGTCTCGTGGGCCATATGACTCATGGGCTGTATGGCTTGTGGACCTTTTTTCAATGTCTAACTCGTGGGTGGTATGACTCGCGGGTGTCTAGCTCATGGGATGACCCCAGGCATATGTGGGGTCCAGAGATGAACGGTAAGCATGGAACGAGGCCCAAACCCAGAACCTGTTATATGGGAGGCAAGAGACTTCACCAATTCACTGTGCTCGCATATAAATGTTGAAGGTGTTTAACTTGGATTATGAGTAACTTTATTTCAGGTCCAAGATCAAAACAAAATTTACTGCAGTTTCAAAGCTCTCAGCAAGGGGAAGGCACATAAAATGGATTCTAATTTGTCGAAGGAAAAACCTGTAGGCACTATGAACATGGCAGACAAAGAAAGCGGACAAAATAAACAACCTCTCATTCTACCCTTCACAATGGTTCTGGTAGTCAAAAGAACATCCCTTCACAGCTATTATGTTTAATCCTGTAGTTCCAGGTGAATATGCATATGACACCTGTTCCACATATTTTAGACAATAGCAGTGAAGGGATGTTCTTTTGACTACCAGAACCATTGTGAAGGGTAGAATGAGGGGTTGTTTATTTTGTCCGCTTTCTTTGTCCGTCATGTTCATAGTGAGGGCTTTGTGGCATGCACGGTGAAGGTAAACGTATGTTACCTATAAGAAAGAAGCAATCATCATGTTGGGTATGTAACAAGGATTTATTTATTTGACAATTCAAAATGGCCATTTATCAAGCTAGGCATATTTCCAGCATGGTAGGGAGTAAGAAGCACTAATATTTGTGTTTATGGATCATTGATTTGAGTTATTGCTCTCAAAATGTTCAGAACTATGTGAAGAGAGATGAAATAAGCAGAAACAAATAGACATGGAATGAAAAGAAGAAATAATAATAGAAAAGAAAGTTGGGGGTTAAGGGAGAGAAAGTATGTGAGAGAGTGAGAGAGTTGGGTATGAGAGAAGGGGAAGAGAGAGAAAAAAATTAAACAGAAAAGATGCAGAAAGAAATAGATACAGAGAAAAGGAAAGGAAAGAGAGAAAGAGATGGTTGGAAGAAGGGAAAGAGGAGAAGAGAAAGAAAATCAAAATATGAAGAAAAAATAAAGAGAAGAGGAAAGGGTAAGGAGAGAGAGAGAAAGATGGATGAGAAAAGGTGAAGTAAGAGTGAGAGAAAGAAAATAGATGGAGAAACAGAGAAAAGTAAAAGGTGAGGGGAGAGAGATGGATGATAGGAGAGAGAAAGAGAGAAAGAGAAAAAAGGAAAATGGAAATATGGGGAAGAAATAGACAAAAAAAATATGGCGAGGATGGAGAGAGAGATGAAGATGGAGAGAGAAAGAGAGAGAGAGAGAGGGAGAGAATACTGTTTATCTGCTTATATGAACTTTTCTCAGCTGCATGTGAGCATTATAGGTTTGATTACTACTCCCATTTCATGCGTTTCCTCTATTATGTTCCCCTCTAATTACATCTGGGTTTAGACAGTCCACTGCAAATAAAATGCCTTTGCCATAAGCATTTGCACTGGTTTTGGTATTGATCCCTAAACCCCGTGACTGAGATTCAAGTGACAAACAACATTCCAACAGAACTATGGAATTAAAACACAAGTGCATATGGAGACAAATGAATTGATAACTGAAAAATGCCAAACAAAAAGGAAATACTCAAAAGAGAGAAATGATGAAAATGGGCGGATTCTGACAATATCCTATCACTCGTGAGCAAAATCGTACCAATTATGCCACTGCTATGGCAAGACAAATCTCGTCCTTGGGATTATGATATTTAGTTGCTTTTTCATTCACAACTTGTATTGTGAATTCAAAGCAAACAAGAATGTTTAAAAAATGCGAACAGCTACTTTGAGGTTACCCCCGCCCCAGGCCATGAGGTGTAACAAAAGATGGATGACCCCTCCATCAAAATATATTCATCGATCTTGGTAAATGGATTAAAAACATCCCGTGAGAGTTGTCGATATTTCTTTCCCCTTTTTTTGTCACGGATGCAGAAGAGGAGAAGAGAAAGAGGGAGAGAGAGAGAGAGAGAGAAATGGACAGGTTCTTGAGTGGAAAATGAAGGAAGGTGAGTCATAGATAGATCACTGTCAATCGTTGTCAGTTGATAAAAGTCGTAAATTGGCAACAAGTTTATTACCTGTTGATGAACTTCAGCTTTATTCATCTGGGTTTATTTACCTGCAACCACAAAGGAAATGTAACTGACACGGGTTTGCTTAATCATAAGAGATGCGGCATATTATTTCAAAAGAGCATATTGAAGGAAAGGATGATTATGATTAATAACAAGCAGCATCAAAGTGGAGTAACAGTATTATGGAGTATAATGGAGTTGGATGTAGAACTGCAACTGCATCACAAATTGAAAAGACAACTTTATGAAAGATTAAAAAAAAAATAGTAAAGCCATCAACATAACTTGTATCAAATACGAGGTGAATAGACCTGATCAACAGCCTGTAAATAAAGATGACTAAACAATAACTTACATCTCATGTAAGATTGCAGAAAAAATATATCAGAAGAGGATAATTTCAAAGGGATGAATCATTTTTGAAACATTAGTCAATGAACTTTTTCTTCAACTGAAGCAAAGATGAATTACCATCCTTGTAATTTACACTGGTTAAAGACAGATTAATGTTAAAACTTCTGTAATAGCATTCCAATGTCAGCATAAATTAGCTCCTCTGTATTTACACACAGCTTCTCAAAGAGTATCATCCAATTAGGCAACTACGTTCCAGTTCCAAACAATTGTTAGTCCCCCTTACAGTATCCACAATATGATATGGCATAGAGCATTTCAACATGCAGTCCCTCAACTATGGAATAAACTCCCAAGTGATGTCAAAGAATGCTCGTCTCTTGATCAGTTTAGGTCCTGGTTAAATTGTATCTTTTTGCAACATAATATCTTAGCCTTATATAATATCATGTATTTGTAATTTTCCTGTATTTTGCATGCTGTTATGTTCTGTACCACATACTATTTCATTTCTTCTATGCTCACTTCTTGCTTTTTCTTCTTTTCCATAGCGCTTAGAGACTTAATTGTAATTGTGCTATATAAAAACTGAGTTTACTATCATTATTATTATTATTACCAATTTGTCTTGGTTCTGCCACTAAAATGCAACTACAGGGAATTAAAATCTTGAATCGTTTTTTTTTTTTATATTGAATTAGCTGACAACCAGTGAGATGATTTCTTACTTAGTGAGGACCCAATTGGACGTGATTTCATTGTCAAGGTGAGGGGAGGGGATAGGACATCATTTATTTAACCAGGTTATTAAACAAATAATTCATGTTTGCGAGTGCATTAATACGTATGATCTGCAAAACTTTAAGTCACAATGGGACAACGAACAAGGACCGTGTCGAGTTCATTTTCTCTATAACTGTAACTTAACCAAATGCAGTGCATATCATGATGCATGAGCCAAAAAATCATGAATGATTTGTTTTATGAAATGGGGTCCGCATTATGAATATGAAGTAAAAAAAAAAAAGCTACAAACTTCACCAAAATATAAAAAAAAATCACACATTCAATGGAGACTGGCCATTCGCCTTCTTTGATGACATCACATAAGCGCAGCCTAACAGTGTAATGCGTGTCTTAGTGTACACATCAATGTCCTTTCCGTACAAAAACCACTACAAAAGTGGAAATTTCTGCACGATTAATTTTTTTGTGCCTCAGCCGAGTTAAATACAATCGCGCATCTTTAATTTTTGCGGACAGTTAGGATAACTGTATTCACTGTATTCACGTGCAAAATAAACAAATATTTGTACGGTTTAATTTTCCACAAAGTGTCGTGCTACGCGAATACGCAAAAATTTCCACACTGCGAAAATATTCCACGTTTACAGAAAGTGTATTAGGTTTGTACGTGCTAGAGGTATCATACAAGGGTATCATCACTATCAGCCATGGGTTATCACTTTTTGATGGGAACTTTTTTCCCTGCTCGTGAATAGTACAAAAGATGAATGCACGTCCACTTAGTGTCAACTGACCAATCAGAATACTTCGAAGTTAAGATTCCAGAACCCGTTTCATGATATACAAATTGTACAAATATCATATTTATATATAGAGAAGTACATTATTACATACTGTAGACTTCACTCTCTCTCTCTCTCTCTCTCTCTCTCTCTCTCTGAAATCATATACCTTGTGTAATAAATCTTGATGAAACAGAGGCATAGTGGTATGCTTTTTTTCTGAGTGAGCCCCTCAGTTCAAATCCCTATTCCTGTACACTCCTCGTTCAGCACCAGAAGAGGCAACATAGAAGGAGGGGTGGAGAATACCTTCAGATGGTCTGCAAAAGAGTAAGAGAATAAACTTGTTTTTAACCAATGAGGAAGTTTCATTTGCTTAAGAAAGGCAATGTTCATTTTCTTCAAACCTCTTCCTTCCCCATGTCTTCACTCTAAATTTCTCACACTTGAATCATGGATGCCTCCAAAATTCAATTAAACTTAACCCGGGGGGGGGGGGGGGTGTTTCACAAAGACTAAGATTGACTCAAATGCTCTTAACTATGGCAGATCAAATGGCAAATCATTGTCACAAATTTGAAGAATTTACATTTTTTGTTTTCTTCATCAATGAAACTATAAAAAATTGTCATTTCTGCAGATTTGTGACCATGATTTGCAAATCCTTTGAGAGATCCATGGTGAAAGAAAACGGTGGCATGAATGGCCAGCCATAGTTAAGTGTGATTTTAGTCAGTTTTAGTCTTTGTGAAACACCCCCCCTGATAGATTTAGAAATCAATCTTATTGATTACAATTTTATTATTAATCTTATTTTTGAGTTGTTCCTAAATAACAATCAACCTAGATTAATTTCTAATCCAAGATATTTAGAGTGTTGCCTTGCAATTTTTTCACACTTCGTAAGAAGGGACACATTAGAATTACATAATCGAAGAACAAGGAGCTATTCTAAAGAGAATAATCAAAGTATTTGGCTTCTCACCAATCTCACTACATCCTACAAAAGTGACAAATTACAGGTGTTCCAAAACTGAGAGAAATGTTGAGAAAGTTAGATAATGTTCAACTTGAGCTGCTTGGTGAAAAAAGCCCCAGAGACAAGAATGACGGAAAGTTTTTTAACATTATCGCACTAGTCCTTATCTCATTGATTACTTGGAAGAGCAGGTGACACTAGTTAAGAAAATAACACCATCTAAACAGAGAAAAAGAACAAAAGCAACTGAGGAGGAAAAGTAATTCTTTCCTAAAATGAAGAGAAGAGTGGTGAAAGATCTACCCTTTAGTAAAAGCTGTATCCTTGGTGAACAGAACAAGTGGTCTCTGATTTGAGCTTCTGCCAAGAGAATACCACCCCCACCCCCCCCCCCCCCCCCCCCCCGTTTAAAAAAAGAAATAGAACCATTCTTTGAAAAATGAAAACTGGAAGCAAATGTCAACATTTGTCAAGACATAATGATGCATTAAGTTGTGTCATATCATTTGGTTGTTGTTTTTTAATCATTAAGTACCATCTGGGAA
>CM057158.1:17942595-17975234 GCA_029962745.1 Echinometra lucunter
ACAAAGGAGATTAAATATTTCACCAAGGACGCCTCATGTACTTTATTAAGCCTATTTACCTTATTTTTCCTTCATCACCCATGCATGATATCAAGGGGTGGTGATATTATATAATATACCCTCTAGGTTCTGCAGTTAACCAAACACAAAGATTCTATTTCAAAGGTTTCTTAGCATGCCTAATGAAAATCAAAGAGTCTGATTTCGTAACAATCCATCTCTTGTTCTCCAGCCATATTTTGAAGTTGCCTGTGGTCGGCTCCTGAGTCCTGTTTTCTTCAGATTCATATCACGTTCCAGCTCATTAGCTGGTGTCCATAATTAAGATAAATAATAGGAGGGGGTGGTAGTAGGAGTTTTCTGGGAAGTTGACGACCAACCCACTGGTTCCACCAAGGACATCATAACATGATCAGGGTAGTAAGAATGTAAAATGACTCAATTCTTGACAGCTATTTGATATCAACTCAGGGGTATCCCTTTCAATCTTTCATGTTTCTAATGTTCATTCCCCATGATAGCTGACGAGGGGTCGAATCACGGTCGAATTGAAATAAATCTGGAGCTCAGATAATAAGGTCTTAAAATGTCAAAATATACATTATCTTTAAATGTCTGTAGTGTATATGTAGTAACTCCAGAAAGAGATTTTTTTTTGGGTAAGCCTAAGCGATGGGTAGGCCTACAGCCCGCAAGCTAGACACCCACAAGTCATAGGGCCCACGAGCTAGACCAGCCCCATGAGTCATACGGCCCATGAGCTAAACACGAAGTGAACTAGACCATGAGCTATATGGGCCATGAGCCTAGACACTAAGTAAAATAGGCCCACAAGTTAGAACTACATGAACTAGGCCCACAAAACAAGACACTATAGGCAACTAAGACCCCATGAGCTAGACCCTACATGAACAGGCCTACTTTACTTAAAGTCTAGCTTTGGGCCTCTAACTTAGTGTCTAGTTGTGGGCCTGGCCTTTTTTGTGTGGTCTAGCTCGTGGGCATGTTTTACTTAGTGTCTTGCTTGTAGCCATTGTACCTAGTGTCTAGACCGTGGGCGTTTGTCTCGTGGCCATATGACTCATGGGGCTGTATGGCTTGTGGAACCCTTTTTTCAATTCTAACTCGTGGGTGGTATGACTCGCGGGTGTCTAGCTCATGGGAGGACCCCAGGCATATTGGGGTCCAGAGATGAACGGTAAGCATGAACGAGGCCAAACCCAGAACCTGTTATATGGGAGGCAAGCGACTTCACCAATTCCACTGTGCTCGCATATACAATGTTGAAGGTGTTTAACTTGGATTATGAGTAACTTTATTTCAGGTCCAAGATCAAAACAAAATTTACTGCAGTTCAAAGCTCTCAGCAAGGGGAAGGCACATAAAATGGATTCTAATTTGTCGAAGGAAAAACCTGTAGGCACTATGAACATGGCAGACAAAGAAAGCGGACAAAATAAACAACCTCTCATTCTACCCTTCACATGGTTCTGGTAGTCAAAAGAACATCCCTTCACAGCTATTTATGTTATCCTGTAGTTCCAGGTGAATATGCATATGACACATGTTCCACATATTTTAGGACAATAGCAGTGAAGGATGTTCTTTTGACTACCAGACCATTGTGAAGGAGATAGATAGATGGGGTTGTTTATTTTGTCCGCTTCTTGTCCGTCAGTTCAGATTGTGGGCGTTTGTGGCATGCACGGTGAAGGTAAACGTATGTTACTATAAGAAAGAAGCAATCATCATGTTGGGTATGTACAAGGATTATTTTATTGACAATCAAAATGGCCATTTATCAAGCTAGGCATATTTCAGCATGGTAGGAGTAGAAGAAGCCGAATATTGTGTTTATGGATCATTGATTGAGTTATTGCTCTCAAAATGTTCAGAACTATGTGAAGAGATGAGAAATAAGCAGAAACAAATAGACATGGAATGAAAAGAAGAAATAATAATGAAAAGAAGTTGGGGGTTAAGGGAGAGAAAGTATGTGAGAGAGTGAGCGAGTTGGGTATGAGAGAAGGGGAAAGAGAGAGAAAAAAATTAACAGAAAAGATGCAGAAAGAAATAGATACAGAGAAAGGAAAGGAAAGAGAGAAGAGATGGTTGGAAGAAGGGAAGAGGAGAGAGAAGAAAATCCAAAATATGAAGAAAAATAAGAGAAGAGGAAAGGGTAAGGAGAGAGGAGAGAAAAGATGGATGAGAAAAGGTGAAGTAAGAAGTGAGAGAAAGAAAATAGATGGAGAAGAACAGAGAAAAGTAAAAGGTGAGGGGAGAGGATGGATGATAGGAGAGAGAAAGAGAGAAAGAGAAAAAAGGAAAATGGAAATATGGGAAGAAAATAGACAAAAAAATATGGAGGAGTGAGAGAGAGATGAAGATGGAGAGAGAAGGAGAGAGAGAGAGAGAGGGAGAGAATACTGTTATCTGCTTATATGAACTTTTCTCAGCTGCATGTGAGCATATAGGTTTGATTACTACTCCCATTTCATGCGTTTCTCTATTATGTTCCCCTCTAATTACATCTGGGTTTAGACAGTCCACTGCAATAAAATGCCTTTGCCATAAGCATTTGCACTGGTTTTGGTATTGATCCCTAAACCCCGTGACTGAGATTCAAGTGACAAACACATTCCAACAGAACTATGAATTAAACACAAGTGCATATGGAGACAAATGAATATGAATAACTGAAAAATGCCAAACAAAAAGGAAATACTCAAAAGAGAGAAATGATGAAATGGGCGGATTCTGACAATATCCTATCACTCGTGAGCAAATCGTACCAATTATGCCACTGCTATGGCAAGACAAATCTCGTCTTGGGATTATGATATTTAGTTGCTTTTTTCATTCACAACTTGTATTGTGAATTCAAAGCAAACAAGAAATGTTTAAAAAATGCGAACAGCTACTTTGAGGTTACCCCCGCCCCAGGCCATGAGGTGTAACAAAAGATGGATGACACCCTCCCATCAAAATATATTCATCGAATCTTGGTAAATGGATTAAAAACATCCCGTGAGAGTTGTCGATATTTCTTTCCCCTTTTTTGTCACGGATGCAGAAGAGGAGAAGAGGAAAGAGGGAGAGAGAGAGAGAGAGAGAGAAATGGACAGGTTCTTGAGTGGAAAATGAAGGAAGGTGAGTCATAGATAGATCACTGTCAATCGTTGTCAGTTGATAAAGTCGTAAATTGGCAACAAGTTTATTACCTGTTGATGAACTTCAGCTTTATTCATCTGGGTTTATTTACCTGCAACCACAAGGAAATGTAGCTGACACGGGTTTGCTTAATCATAAGAGATGCGGCATATTATTTCAAAAGAGCATATTGAAGGAAAGGATGATTATGATTAATAACAAGCAGCATCAAAGTGGAGTACAGTATTATGGAGTATAATGGAGTTGGATGTAGAACTGCAACTGCATCACAAATTGAAAAGACAAACTTTATGAAAGATTAAAAAAAATAGTAAAGCCATCAACATAACTTGTATCAAATACGAGGTGAATAGACCTGATCAACAGCCCTGTAAATAAAGATGACTAAACAATAACTTACATCTCATGTAAGGCTGCAGAAAAAATATATCAGAAGAGGATAATTTCAAAGGGATGAATCATTTTTGAAACATTAGTCAATGAACTTTTTCTTCAACTGAAGCAAAGATGAATTACCATCCTTGTAATTTACACTGGTTAAAGACAGATTAACGTTAAAACTTCTTGTAATAGCATTCAAATGTCAGCATAAATTAGCTCCTCTCTATTTACAACAGCTTCTCAAAGAGTATCATCCAATTAGGCAACTACGTTCCAGTTCCAAACAATTGTTAGTCCCCCTTACGGTATCCACAATATCATATGGGCATAGAGCATTTCAACATGCAGTCCCTCAACTATGGAATAAACTCCCAAGTGATGTCAAAGAATGCTCGTCTCTTGATCAGTTTAAGTCCTGGTTAAAATTGTATCTTTTTGCAACATAATATCTTAGCCTTATATAATATCATGTATTTGTAATTTTCCTGTTATTTTGCATGCTGTTATGTTCTGTACCACATACTATTTCATTTCTTCTATGCTCACTTCTTGCTTTTCTTCTTTTCCATAGCGCTTAGAGACTTAATTGTAATTTGTGCTATATAAAAACTGAGTATTACTATCATTATTATTATTATTACCATTTTCTGCCACTAAAATGCAACTACAGGAATTAAAATCTTGAATCTGTTTTTTTTTATATTGAATTAGCTGACAAACCAGTGAGATGATTTCTTACTTAGTGAGGACCCAATTGGACGTGATTTCATTGTCAAGGTGAGGGGAGGGGATAGGACATCATTTATTTAACCAGGTTATTAAACAAATAATTCATGTTTGCGAGTGCATTAATACGTATGATCTGCAAAACTTTAAGTCACAATGGGACAACGAACAAGACCGTGTCGAGTTCATTTTCTCTATAACTGTAACTTAACCAAATGCAGTGCATATCAATGATGCATGAGCCAAAGAATAATGAATTATTTGTTTTATAAAATGGGTCCGCAATATAATATAAAGTAAAAAACAATAAGCTACAAACTTCACCAAAATATTAAAAAATCACACATTCAATGGAGACTGCCATTTACCTTCTTTGATGACATCACATAAGCGCAGCCTAACAGTGTAATGCGCATCTTAGTGTATACATCAATGTCCTTTCCATACAAAAACCACTACAAAAGTGGAAATTTCTGCACGATTAATTTTTTTGTGCTGAGCCGAGTTAAATACAATCGCGCATCTCTAATTTTTGCGGACAGTTAGGATAACTGTATTCACTGTATTCACGTGCAAAATAAACAAAATATTTTGTACGGTTTAATTTTCCACAAAAGTGTCGTGCTACGCGAAATACACAAAAATTTCCACACTGCGAAAATATTCCACGTTTACAGAAAGTGTATTAGGTTTGTACGTGCTAGAGGTATCATACAAGGGTATCATCACTATCAGCCATGGGTTATCACTTTTTGATGGGAACTTTTTTCCCTGCTCGTGATAGTACAAAAGATGAATGCACGTCCACTTAGTGTCAACTGACCAATCAGAATACTGACGAAGTTAAGATTCCAGAACCCGTTTCATGATATACAAATTGTACAAATATCGCATTTATATATAGCGAAGTACATTATTACATACTGTAGACTTCACACTCTCTCTCTCTCTCTCTCTGAAATCATATACCTTGTGTAATAAATCATGATGAAACAGAGGCATAGTGGTATGCTTTTTTCTGAGTGAGCCCCTCAGTTCAAATCCCTATTCCTGTACACTCCTCGTTCAGCACCAGAAGAGGCAACATAGAAGGAGGGGTGGAGAATACCTCAGATGGTCTGCAAAAGAGTAAAGAAGAATAAACTTGTTTTTAACCAATGAGGAAGTTTCATTTGCTTAAGAAAGGCAATTTCATTTTCTTCAAACCTCTTCCTTCCCCATGTCTTCACTCTAAATTTCTCACACTTGAATCATGGATGCCTCCAAAATTCAATTAAACTTAACCCGGGGGGGGGGGGGGGGGGTGTTTCACAAAGACTAAGATTGACTCAAATTGCTCTTAACTATGGCAGATCAAATGGCAAATCATTGTCACAAATTTGAAGAATTTACATTTTTTGTTTTCTTCATCAATGAACTATAAAAAATTGTCATTTCTGCAGATTTGTGACCATGATTTGCAAATCCTTTGAGAGATCCATGGTGAAAGAAAACGGTGGCATGAATGGCCAGCCATAGTTAAGTGTGATTTTAGTCAGTTTTAGTCTTTGTGAAACACCCCCCCTGATAGATTTAGAAATCAATCTTATTGATTACAATTTTATTATTAATCTTATTTTTGAGTTGTTCCTAAATAACAATCAACCTAGATTAATTTCTAATCCAAGATATTTAGAGTGTTGCCTTGCAATTTTTTCACACTTCGTAAGAATGGACACATTAGAATTACATAATCGAAGAACAAGGAGCTATTCCAAAGAGAATAATCAAAGTATTTGGCTTCTCACCAATCTCACTACATCCTACAAAAGTGACAAATTACAGGTGTTCCAAAACTGAGAGAAATGTTGAGAAATGTTAGATAATGTTCAACCTTGAGCTGCTTGGTGAAAAAAAGCCCCAGAGACAAGAATGACGGAAAGTTTTTAACATTATCGCACTTAGTCCTTATCTCATTTGATTACTTTGGAATGAGCAGGTGACACTAGTTAAGAAAATAACACCATCTAAACAGAGAAAAAGAACAAAAAGCAAACGGAGGAGGAAAAGTAAATTTCTTTCCTAAAATGAAGAGAAGAGTGGTGAAAGATCATACCCTTTAGTAAAAGCTGTATCCTTGGTGAACAGAACAAGTGTCTCTTGATTTGAGTTTTTGCCAAGAGAATATCCCCCCCCACCCCCCGGTATAAAAAAGAAATAGAACCATTCTTTGAAAAATGAAAATTGTAAGCAAATGTCAAACATCTGTCAAGACATAATGATGCATTAGGTTGTGTCATATCATTTGGTTGTTGTTTTTTAATCATTAAGTACCATCTGGGAAAGAAGTTCTTATTTTTGATTTTCACAATTTTTAGAAAACACGATTTTGATAAAAAAGCTTATATCAGAAAAAAGTATGATTTTTTCAGTGAAAAAGGATCAAGAACCAAACCATTCTCAGCCTCTGATGGAGCATGATCATTGAAACAAAGTCATGCCTACACAAGAAGTCACCACAAGAAGAGAAAAAAAAAAGAAAAGAAAAGAAAGCAAAACACAAACACAAACAAACAAACAAACAAACAAACAAACAAACAGACCCACAGAAACATTTCATGTTTTAAACAGAAAGGAACAGATGATGAATTCTTTTGGAAAGTAACATGGACGTCAATGTTAACCAATTCTATCTGTAAATAAGAAAAATCATCTTTGTGCAGAGAGCTAGATGTACAAGGAAATTCCTTTTTTCTTGTTAAAGGGAATGACTTAATGACATTTAGGTTAGGATGTAATGTACAATTCTTTCACACCTGCATTTGATATTCAATTTCATCTACACTTTGTATTTAAGCACCATATTTACTTTATTACTATTAACGTAACCTGTTTATATGACAGGGTTAATGAAGACTAAACGAGAAATAAATGATTTGAAACAGATATTAATGTAAAATCTCAAATCAATTAGAAATGACATGAAGCATAAGGCATCGCTGACAAGGCAGTATGAAAGACATATGGGCGTCCTGAAAATTGTTTAAAAAAAAAAGAAAAAAAAGAGGAAGAAGCATAAAATGACAGTCATCATACACATGCACATCCTTCAGATGAATTAGAAATGATAATCAAGTTACATAACACACAAACCTTGGCTTGACCAGTTGCTATGGGTCATCCAGAATTAATGCAAGTTTCCCACAACAACTGGTCATTTCATAAAATGATTTAATGAGTGAAGCTGCGCCAAGTGTGACCGATGATTGAGTGCGAAAAATACCTGACTCATACACAGTCCTAGAGATTCTTAAGATGTGGTAATAGACATATATTTTTCAAAAGAAAAACTAGCATGAAGTTATTCTTGATTGTTATGACGCATTAGGTGGGGCGTTTGAACAAAAAATATGTACAAACTATTAATGTACTCAAAACACAGTCAATGAAAAGCTCTCCTAAAATCTGCACTTATGAGGTCATCTCCTGTTCTCATTACTGTAAGGTTTCTCTCCAAAAATGGTCAATATTTATGAGCAGTATTGAATGTTTGGTGCAAAATGGTTAATATTTATGAACAGTATCAAATATTGAGTGTAAAGTGGTTAATATTTATAAGCAGTATTTAAAATTCAGTGTAAAATGGTTAACAATTATGAACAATATCGGGCACTGGGAATTGAGGAGTAAAATGGTTAATCTTTATGAACAGTATCCAACACTGAGAGAAAATGGTTAATATTTGAGTGGTATTAAACATTAGGTGTAAAATGGTTAATATTCATGAGTAGTATTGAATACTAAGTGTAAATTTTATTTCATTGAGATTAAGAAAGAATATAATTTCATTTTTTACCAAAATTCATGGAACTCAAGATTTTCCAAGGAAAGCTTTATTAAACTATCTGATAGACTTGACTGACTAATCTCTCTCATTCTCTCTCCCTCTCTCTTCTTCTTGTTCATATTTACAGAAGTTGTGACTATGTTAAAATTGCACCTTGTTGTTTCTGTTTCCTCATGGAGATAAATTTCTACTAAAATTGGGCATGATTATCTCTATTTTTCATTCCAATTATCATACAAACAAATACCATAGAGAGTAAAAGCTATAATCAAATCTGTCAGCTGATGATTGGTGAACCTCTAACTGAGGCATGACAAACATACTTTGGCAGCAATTAAAAATCCACATTCCAATCAAATAAAACGCAGAAAAAAAGTAATTGTCATTTCCTCTCCTGTCCGTGACCCTTCCTTCAATTCTTTCTCTCTCTTCCCTCTTTTTAAAGAAATGTATTTGGAGATAAGGAGTCAGCTGTTCGCACTGTCATAGTTCTCACCTCATCAACCATTTTTATACTTACGTCAAGCACCGAATCATCATGCATCAGGAAACACTTCGTTTCATAACTATCTTTCTTGTATTAGTCTGGTCATCAAGTGTCTTCTCATTGTATGACGTACCATTAGTTTCTAGAGGTATTTTGCATATTTTTGGTTGTCCAATCATGGTTATGTAGTGCTGTAAGGGGAGGAAGGTCCTCCTTTAGCATTAATGGTCTTTTCAGTTGAATCTACCGCTTATCAATGCCAACAGAAAGTAAGAATCAAGTTTAAGGTTGTATTGTTAAAAAATTTCATTTCATTTAAAATACACTTTTACATAAAGTTGCACTTGATATTTCATTTCATTAAATGAAAAGTTATGCAATTTGTTAACCAGATAGGACAGTTTGGATAGAAAACACTAAAAATAATATGAATTCTGTAAGAGCATTGTTTTTTTTCAAATTTCTGGTTCTTTTTCTAAAATGATTCCTCAGATGATATAAAATAACAAAATAAAAACTACATCATTATTACCTTATTTGTACCCTTATAAACCATAACTAACAATAATCCACTAACTACTGAATTGTTTTATCCCCATAGGCATAACAGAAGTGCAAACCTGTTCTGGTAGCCCATGGATTAACTTGTTAACTCTGGCTCTCACGTCAAAATCAATCTTCATTTTTGTGCCAAAAGAGACCTTATAATTCCTCTGATATTGGCATCATCTTCCATATGATGATGTGAAAGAGAGAGTAAATGATCGCCCCTGACAGGGCACTACTTCCTCCTCGGAAATCAGCCCGTCAGAACAGAACAATCCTAATCCTTCTAAAAACTATGGTCCCTTTCTGTCCCCCCCCCCCCCCTTCGACAACTCATATATGATATCAAGAACACATTCCAGATCTACTCATATTTTCTATCCAACCCAATTTGTCTCTTATTAATCACTGCTTGTCTCTACATCAGCCATAATCAACATTACTCCAACGCACAATGCTCTGCGCATGATTTCTTTTAATTCCTAGCAATTAGGCAGCTGTCAAAAACCTCACGTCTCTCGACTTGGTTCTCCCATGGAGGGTAATGGTACGGGGGCTCTCAGGAAACCGCCCGGTTTGAATATCAACAAGAACGAACAACCCACATCATCGAAAAAAATTAGGAGATGTGTGCTCTTCAAACAGGACGATTCAATAAGCAATGTTGCGGAGGCAATGCCTGGGACAGATATCTCATTATGTTTTATGACAGATAGATGGATGGGTTCTATGTATCTTGGTACTATCGCCATACTCCGAAATGAAAATGGAGATTGGAACGCAGGAAGACATCGTGATTGAGATAAAGAAAGATTTGACACTCTCTGGGCTTGCTATCAAATTGCTCTGATTGATTTAACACACAGAAGTTAAGGCCAATCTACTGCCCTTTGGAATGCATCCCTTATAACTGACTGATCTTCTATTGTCCCTTTTTTCTTATTTCCAGATCTCAAGATATGTAACTCCTGATATGAAATACACTCTTAAAACAAGAAAAGTTGTACCAAACTTCATTAAAAAGTTATTCTATTTCATTCATTTCCACAATAAAAGCAAAGAATTTTTCAAAGATTTAAACTTTACAAATATCAAGATGAGTAATAAAAAAATAATTCAGAATATCAGTATTCAAATGTTAAGTAAATGAATAAATAAATAATAGTTGAATTGTGGGTGGGGGGGGGGGGAGACCTAGGAAAGCAAAGCTTGTATAAATTCAGGTTCCCTAAAAATAAACCAACTTCTCGTTTCTGATTATTTCAGAAGGTGTAGGCCTACATTTTAAGTTCAATGTCAGACATCAGGGCCCCTATTTCATAAAACTTGTTATCAATAACAAGTTGCAATAACTATTATAAGCTAGTGAAATCCTTGCATCTGATTGGCTGAGGGCAAATTTGTCATAGAAATGCGGCAGTTGTTACTGATAAAAAGTTTTAAATGGGGTCCAGGTACCATTCAAGGGGGGGGGGAGGGTGTTGGAAGCTTTGTATCTCCCTCTTTGGCAACAAAAGTGGTTTTATAAAAATAATGACACTGATCAATTGCAGTCGAACCAAAAGTGATAAGTTACTACAAAATTTCATTTTAAGGGAAGGAGGTTAAATCTAATTAGTTGAACAAATCAGGCAAAAGCTGCATCAGGTGGAGAAAGGGCACAGATCATGTGACCAGTCACATGACTTATAAGTAGAAACCTTCAACACTCACCAGCAGCAGCAGGCATGTGGAAAAAAAATATGAAGAAGTACAAGAATCAGTGAAGTGAGGTGAATGGCTAGGAAATGTCATGGAATACAAGCTGGCAAAGGTGTCAAACTTTCCCGTCAAATTGTTCCGTTGAAAACGTCGCCTTTGCTGTCAAAAGAAGGAGGAGGGTAATTTGACAGGGAGGGGCAGAGGAGGGCTAGAAGGTGGGTCAGGTAACCGATGGAGGAGGGTCATATAGTACAGGTGAGGAGGTATGGGATACAGGATGGCTCAGGTGTCAAGCTTCGATTCACTTCATAAAATACAGCTAATGGAGAAATATGCAGAGGTGGATGGGGGGGGGGGGGGGATGACAAGTGGAAATATTGCAATTTGGGGACTAGGATCAACAGGTATGTGTTTACCTTTTTTAAGGGTAGTAAGGGAGAGAAAAAAAAAAGACAGATAAAGAGAATAACAGAGATAAGGAGAGAATGAGAGAGGGAAGACAGTGGACAGACTGATGGGGAGATATGGGATAAGGAAGGGGGAGAGAGAGAGAGAGAGGGGGGGGGGGGGGAGAGAGAGAGGGAGAGAGAGATGGGGAGAGAGAGGAAAGGGGTATCAATTGTTTAAAAGAAGGGTATGTGATTAGTGATGGAACTCATTTTTTTTTTTTTTACATATTTGAGAGGTTTTTAAAAAATATCTTTATTTATGCATATCCCTAGTAAATATCAAATTTTTGCAAAGGATGAATAAAATGATCATGAAGTGTGTCACAAGAGAGATGTGTTTTTTTTCCCTTATCTATCTGATTCTCAAATAGAAAACTGTTTTGGTGGGGTTTTTTTTCTTCAATTTTCCTTCCACTCTACCAATGTTATTAATGCTAAAATAATAAACAAATCTCATCACTAGAGAAATATTTCACCTCGCTTTTTGTTTTTCTTAGTTACATCTTACTTAGTTACTATCTATATCAATTCCAGCCAGCTTTATTCACACAGCTTTGTGGAGAAAAATGTACATCTGAAAATGCCCACATGGACATGCATCCAGCTCTTTTTTCACATCAAATCAACTCAACAGAGCATCAGTGAATGAGTAACAAAGTCACACCTGCTTATACTTATGATAATCATAGTCGCTACTATAGCAGAATTAATGATAAGATAAACAGCAGTATTACTGCAAATTGCGGTGCAGGAGGATCCCTGAATGCCAATGATCAATCACATCAGATCATCACGGTCGGTGGCGGTCAGAGCCGATGAGTCATTCCCAAACTACCCGCATCCAGCAACCCCCCCCCTCCACCCCTCCCTCCCCCATACTCCATCATCACCGAGATGCAATATATCGGGAGAAGATATATCTACCTCTGTCGCTCAGGTATATATGCAAATGGAGTGGGATGAGGTATGTTTGGAAGGATGGGAGATGACAGGCCGAAGAATGGGCAGGTGTGATGCCTCACGCTCCCTTAGACACCATGAATGATGGACAAGGCGGAGACGAGAGAGAGAGAGAGAGAAAGAGGGAAGAAGAGAAGAAGGTATGAAAAGTGGGCTGAATATCATAAATCAATGACAATTTTGTAACTTCACACTTTGCTTTGCATCTCTCTCCTCTTTCAAAGAATCCAATCGATAACTAATCCGTTCCTCATCTCCAAGTCTTTAAATGATCAAATTTTCTCACTCGCATTGCATGACCCTGTCATCACGGAGTGTGTCTCAGACACCTTGCAACACGGCTGTTTTATTCATAAACACTTGATATAATCATATTCGTGTGTTCTGAGACACATACTCATGTATTGTTTCTTCGCATGAAATATATTTCCAAGAGAAATCTATCCCCGAAGCATGCTCTCATTATTTCTGAAAGATAATGCATGTTTTACACTTCTTTCTTACCGTCAATCATTTAACTATTAAACCAATAATCCTAATTGCTATAACGTTGGCTACTTACACTCCAATGCATAATCATTAATATCATGATTTCCTTCATTAGTTTTATTTATCAAAAAGGTAAGACTTTTTACTGCCCTCCTTTACATGTCCTTCATGTGCTTTCGAATTTACACTTCTCAGATGTTTTAATAACCATAAAGTTCTCTTGAACATATATAGCCAATTCTCCTATTTCATTTCTGTTATCTATTGCTAATGACTGATAACTTAACAAGGAATTCTTCTTTTCAATATCTTGCCAGCTAACATCACCTAAAAATCAGCTATGTAGACACACCAACCTTTATCATCTGACAATCCTCTGCTTTTGTTAGCTTTTCAAAAATATTTTGATGAAGGACACTCATAATCAGCAGAATATAAAGGTTGGGTTTGGGTATTACATAACTGCATATTTGTCCTGCATCAATTATGGTGCAGTAGGCAAAGTTCAGATTTATCTTGCCCCATATAAAAAGTTTTATAGATATCTCATTACTGTATGCACAACTCTTATCTATGCCCTCTCTTTTAATTATCTATTTTCTTTATTTCTTACTCCTTTAGCAAGTTGCAGTCATGTTTTTTTTGATAAGCAGAAAGATCAAAGTGCACACTATTTGGATTGCATATATCACATCTTCTGACAGAATGTCCTTTCTTAAACCTTTATGCCAATAAACCTTATCCTACATGACTGTGACTCGACAGAGTGTGTCAGGGCATTATCACAGATCATTTCAACTACAACTATTCACAAAAATACACAACAGAGATATTTGACTCAGAGTTGGAATTTGGGAAATGTCCTTATTTTCTGTAAAAAAGAATGCTGCTCTTGAAAACCCCAACTATGATTTCCTACTGTTCAAAGTGTCACACGAGACACCTTCTTATCTTTTTGCTTACCGCAAGAAAAGTTGACCATGAAAAAGCGACACGAATTAGCAAACACGCCAAATCATGGTTTAGCACATTTATCAACAAACTAATTCTACCAAGAACATAATCTTATCCTTGAGACTAGATGTCATTTTCAAAAACTGCAAAAACATGTCAATACAGCACAAATACCTGAGGGAGAAAGAGACAAACAAATAAAAAAACAACAAAAAACCGGGTAAAAGCGGCACAATGAGCCAGTGGTAATTTTAGAATCAGAAGTTCAGGGTTCAAAACCGAGTCAAAGATTTTTTTTAGTAACTTGAGTGCGACAAAAATCCTTCATTAAGCCATAGAGCATGATTTGATTTCAGTGTAACACGCTTTTTTCCATAAACCCTAGCCTGAGTTATCTTGGGTGTAGTGTTCAGCAGGTTGAATACCTACATAATTACTTTGATGGGACGTTTCTAAAGACCAGAGGTCTTTCTGTTGTTTTCGACCTTCACCCTCTGAAATGCTAATAGTGACCAATTGTTTTAGTTTGTCAGATCATCCTTCAAAAGGGCCTCATCTTTGTTCTATTTAATAGCAAATTTTTCATTGACACCCCCCCCCCCCCCCCCGAAAAAAATTTTGTTATGGAGTTTCCTGGATAAAACATCCTCAGTGAAATCTTGAAAGATACATTTAATATGTGTATATATCCCATTTCAAATCAAATCAATATTGGAATATGGCTATATAGTTCGCGAAAAATGCTGACTCAAAGGTGATAGTAGAAGCTATCTCTACCAGAGCTGAAATGCTGAAATCAAAGTCAAAGTCGAGTACGTCAGAGGACCATCAAAATTCCATAACCGCATCATCTCGAGGAATCTTTATTCAACATCCGTTATCAATCTCACCCTGCCACTTCAAACCGCACCAAGGTGCTACCGATGACGACACATGCCAAAATACATATTCTGCGCAAGTATTACTTGGCAACCGAGGAGCCGCGGTGGATGTAGATTGCCAGCGACGACAGATCGACGGGTCAATGGCTGGGGATGAAACTTGACCAGGGCTGGCCTCCTTGTGGTCAGTTTTGAAGGGGATACGCTAAACAAACTGAATGCATACATCCCAAATGGATATGGATGTCTCGCAATATTGCTACTCCTCCTTCTCCTCTTCAAGACTCCATCAGCTGTCAGACATGCGATCCGTCCATTTCTTACCTGACGTTTTGATGAAAGTTCAAATGAGGCTGGGTGAGATGGGATACAGTCAAGTACGTAGGTTATAAGTCATCATTCGTATGCTCAGGTGGTCATTTTTAATTTAGCGAGAACCCATATAAAAGCAAGATAGGCGTTAATTCATTCACCCCTAAACATCAACTGAGTTCCATCACTCTCCTCTTTCAAAGAATCCAAGTGATAACTAATCCGTTCCTCATCTCCAAGTCTTGAAATGATCAATTTTCCTCCCACGTCTTCCATAACCCTGTCATGGCCAGATGGTTATTTTTAATATTTAGTGATAACTCAAATAAGAGCATGAAAGGCATTTATCCCAAAACATCAATTGAATTTAGTTAATGCCTTTCTTACTCTCAGCACACAATATAGTTTGTGCCTTGAGGGAGTTTTAAAGATTAAAAACTGGAGTTTGGTCAAGAGCTTGCACTGTGAAAGAAACTGTTTCAAAGCAACTTCAAAAGGTTAAAGGAGAATGAAACTCAGGCGTCAATGTGCTTTCAGTGAATGAAGAACAACAAAGAGTAAACCATGAAAGTTTGAGCAAAATCGGACAATCTGTTCAAGAGTTGTGAATTTTGAAAGTGTAAGTAAATCATTTATTATGGAGATCCTTTAAGTTGGCAACTCCACCAGCATCTGAGATGTCATCGTGGACAACTCTCCATTCATTTTGTACACTGAATTGAATATTTTGTTCATTTTCAAGAAAATAGAAATTGTTTTGATTTACTGTTTGAGTATGACATGGCTACATCAATTCTGCATGCATTTTGAGAATAATTATGTTGATTCCTTACTTACAATTTCATACAAATCAATTTTTTTGAAAAAATTATGTGCAAATTGAATGCTGAGTTGTCCACAATGACATCACAAATGCTGGCAAAGTTGCCAACTTTAAGGATCACCATAATAGAGATTGACCTTTAAATTTAAACTTGAATTTACTTAAACTTTCACTGTTTACTCTTTCTTGTTCTTCTTTATTTACTGAAAGCACAGTGATGCTTGGGTTTCATTCTCCTTTAAGTATAGTAAATAAAAATGGGTGTATATCTGAATATTTTGAAATTATCATAATGATAAGATTAATCAACACAGTCTTGTTGAAAAGCAAATGCCCAGGGGAGCATTTCATGAAGAGTCTTTTCGGTGATTTTCACCGACTAATTTGCTCCTAGCCAATCAGATGGGAGGATTTTCAGTAGCTTATAGTAGCTTGTCAGTGAAAATCACTGACAAAACCATCCATGAAACGCTCCCCATAAATTAGTATATGGGACTAAACACAAATATTCAGACAGAACATTCAAACTGTTTCTTGTCAGTTTTTTAATATGACGGTAATTGGTGAGTAACAGGAGACATTTCTTTTCTCCTGTGATATTCTTTAAAACTGACATCAAAATACTGATACTGTGTTTACACAGTGACTCGGCTCGGGGGTTCAACACGCGACCCGTGCTCAACACGGCAATTTTATGTTGTGTAAACGTGATCAGTGTGATCCGTGAGCAGTGTTGAACGCTGCTTTTTTGATCCACCAGAATCGTAGGTTTCAACCCGCGAGCCGAGTCAGACTCGTCTATTTTTTCGTGTGTAAACATAAAGCCGTGTCGAAACCTCGTGACCTAGGTCAAACACGGAATAGCTGCATCCAGTATCGCGCGAGATAGCTCTCTTGTCCTTGCTATTCCCCTGCCTTCGCTCGATTTCCTGAGGTAAAAAATACTCTTTTTATGGATCGTGAAATTCTACTCTTGCTCGTTAAATTGTTTGTATGGTATATCACTAGGTCTATTTGGTATGATCCTTGCATTACTTATATTCTTCCATATATTTAATATAGTGCTGTCACCACTGCAGTTTTATAACTAACGTAACCCAGCCTCACTCTCGGTGTTCAGTGTTTTACATATTTTGTTGTGAACATTGTGAAAAAATGTAGTCGAAGGCAAAATTCCCGCATTTGTGACGTCAATTCTACTTCCGTTCGTGATCCGCGGGCCGTGTCGAACTCGCCTTTTTCATTTTGGTATAAACACAATCACAGTTGCCCTCTTCGCAGCGTTCGACCCTGCTTGAGGATTCAACACTCAAGCCGAGTCACTGTGTAAACACGGTATGAGAAAGCTCACAATCTATCTTTCACCTCCTCCCAGAACTCATGCTTCTCTTTCAAACCTGGCTAGACCTTTGTAAAAAGGTAAGCACTATATAGGCACCAATCCTGCAGATGCAAGCTGAAACCCTAATCCTAATCCTAACCCCAATCCTAACCCTAACCCTAACCCTAATCCTAACCCTAACCCTAATCCTAATCCTAATCCTATGATTATTTAAGAATATTTATGAGCTTGCTTCTGCAGGATTGGTGCCTATCCCCATGTTCAGACGCAAAAAAATTTACACTAGAACTCGATAAAGAAACGACATATAAACAATCATCGTATAGCTGACAGACCATTCAAACGCATAATCTCGGCCCTTCTGGAAAATGCGTATAGATGCTTATGGCCATGACGTTAGCGCTAGCCCCTGCTGGCCTTCCACTTCCACGAATCACAGGTCACCTTTCGCGCACGGTCACATTAAGCCCCGCCCAGTTATACCATTCTATGGTCGCCATACGTTCCGACGTACATGGAATGCTGATTCGTTATCGAGTTCTAGTCGAAATGATGCTCTGACTGTCGTTTCGTTATACGATGTTCAGACATATAAATTCATCGTATAACTATACCATTCTAGTATAGCTATACCGTTCTAGTATAAATTCATAACGTCTGAACACCTGTATTTAGTGTTTACCTCGTATAAAAAAGGTGATCATTCCATAGAAGTTGCCCCCTTATCAAAGTTCTTATTTATCATTTTTAAAAGTGGAATTAGAAATATTGCAGACCTCCCAACCTTTCTGAATGAAAAATAGGGATGATTTCACTCAAAACCAGGATAAGAAACAGCATTTCCCAGAGGAGTGTTAAGTAAATTTATCAAGAAAAACAGGAAAATCATATCAAAACAAGAGCTTGGAATGGTCAAAATTCAGATTCTTTCCTCCAAATTCAGAATGGTTGGGAGGTCTGAATATTGAACAGTGCATATCTTAAAAGGCTTCCAAAAATGTTTGGAAAGTTTCACATAAAAGTGACAAGTGTCATTTTTATAGTGCAATCAAAGAAAAATGATCTCTTTTGCATTTCTCCATTTTACTATTGCAGTAAAATAAATGGGACAAATGTAGCCTCTATCTACAAATCTATTTCTGTAAGAACTGTTATGTTCTATATCACATAATCTATCCCATAGTGACAGAAACATCTCTAGACATAGATTTCAAGAAAAGATATGTAATGAGCTGAAATACATTAAAAAAAAATTAATCACCTCAACACGTTCCTAAAATGATGGAAAATTTATTGCTCTTTAGCAATACATTTCATCACAACTTTTTAATTCAACAGCGTGAGTAAATTCATACCTCAAGGCATTATCATCCCAGCTTCACAAATGATGGCTTCCTCCATAGATATAAAAGTAAAAAATTTTAATCGTCAAAATCTTCCGCTGATGCTGTCCACCCTATAAGGCATTCCATCAAAATTATCCTTTGGTGACAAATTTATCCTGGGAAGGGAAGCTCGAAAAGCAGTTATGGTATGGCCGGAATTCATGAAAAGGAATGAAATTGAAGGAGGAACATTGTAATTGACATTTTTGAAAATCAGCTGTGTAACTTATCCTTGGGCAAATTATTTTAATCTGTAGAGTACTTGCTCTCCTTCACTATAAAAGATACATAATTACAGCCTGCAAATAGTCCAAATGGGGGATGGAGGGGGGGAAACATTCAGCTTTTATAATAGAGGAGACATTTGCAACAATCATACATTTAAATATGACAAAAATCTTTTTCCGTTTGGTTTGAGAACATTTTCAACGTTGGAACAACTTTTCCAATATAGCTTTCTTTTCTAAATATATTGCACCGAGCAGACATTTATTTTTTGTTTTGTACTGATGTAAAAAAAGATATTTTATGATTCGTATTACTTCGGAAATTAAAACTTGAACTTGATCAACTTGATCAACAACTGATACAAGCATATTTATGTATCTAGCTCATCTGTGATAACTTTACATTAAACCAATCACAAAAAAATAATGGTTGCTACATAGCCGACCTCTGTCCTTTGGAAAATATGTGATTGCACATGTATTTACATCAGCCATCGTAATTTAGTAGATTATTCTTTTGATAGCATTTACATAAAATCAACAATTTTTGTACTGATCTGCTACTAGGAAAGGTGCACCTAGGGAGAAAATGAATTTCTTCAAAGTGGTTTGACTTTTACAAACAAAACTATGTCAGTTGCATGTAAAGTGCACTGACTCAATGTCCTTTCCATCCTTTCGTATCGTTCGAATGGAGATTGCTTAATTGTTCATGGAATTTGCACGTGAAACACCTGTACGCATACTTGTCCTGTTTTAGAATTAAAAGGTTTTTTTCCTCCAACTCCTCAGTACAAGAGAAAGAGAGAAAAAAGAAAAAAGAGAAAGATTAAAAAAAGAAAGAAAGATAAAGAGAGATAGAGAGATAAATAGACAGAGGGAGAGGGAAAGAAAGAGAGAGAGAGAGAGAGAGAGAGAGAGAGAGAGAGAGAGCAAAAATGAGGGAGGGGAGTAAGAGAAAAAAGGCTCACATTTTATCCTGTGCATTTTATTTTGGAAGGGGGAAGTCCCTAGCTTGGCTAGCCCAGACCTCTCATCTCATCCTCTTACCCCTGTTCAGACACAAAACATTTATCCCGAAACTTGAATTACTCGATAAAGAAATGTTGTATAAAATTGTCATTGTATATCCTACAGACTGTTCAGACACACATCCCGACCTCTCAGAAGAAACATCGTATAGATGAGCATTTTTCTACTGCGCATGTTGCCATGGCAAGGTCATGTCTCCTTCGACCAAGCTCACGTTAAGCCCCGCCCAGTTTTACCGTTCTATGGTCGCCATACGTTCAGACACACACGGCTGTGATTCTTTATCGTGTTCTAGTTCGAAACGATGCTCAGACCCTAGTTTCGTTTTATGATGTTTCTTTACACGTTGTTTCGTTGGTCAGCGTTCAGACACAAAAATCCATCATATAGCTATACCGTATCAGTATAGCTATACCCTTTTGGTATAGCCATACAACAAATTTTTTTGGGTCTGAACACGGGGTAACCCTCCTCCCCATTCTACATAACATACCTCTCTCCTCTCTCATTTTTCTCCCTCTGCAAACCTCAAAATATCTACAATATTTGTAAACCAATCCAGTGTAAGAAGAAAATTGATTTGTTTCCAGCAAAATTGTAGCCTTTCACACTACAATGGCTCACCATATTCTTTCATCCATGCACGATGGCAAAAAAAAAAGAAAAAAGAAGAGAAAACGGAAAAGACAAAAGAAAAGGAAAAATTCCCCTGCTGCTTGGCATCGAGAGAAGACCGATGAAGGGTGAACGGGGAAAGGAAAAGAATACGGAATAATAACCCGGGTCTCATGAAAATCATTTTAGCTATTTATTCAGGAGGTGGGCATGATTAACACCAAGATGCATGGCTGGAATAATTCTGTTATCCGTCTTGTTCCTAAGTACTTCGGAGCTGTCCACTTGCCTCCGGGCATGCAGGGAGGGCATTATGTTAAGGTGATGGACTTCAGAGAAATGTCCACCTTTCTGAGGCAAGTATGCACAGGAAATTTCCTCCCATCTGTTTACAGATATACAAAATGTCAAGTTTTGCCTACTCTAGAAGTAGGCCTGGTTGATGATACTATTTTTCATATAGAAGCCTAAAAAAAAGGGAGTTTTCCTTGATATTCCATCTGGGCCCCCGTTTCATGAAACTTATCAATAACAAGTTGCAATAACTGTTATAAGCTACTGAAATCCTTGCATCTGATTGGCTGAGAGAAAATTTGTCATAGAAATGTAGCAGTTGTTACTGAGATAGGGCCCTGCAGTCGCTCAAGGTTTGCTGGCCTGCTGGGTATCTTAACTGAACTTCAGTAATGCAAATGAGTCAATGATTTAGTTGCCCAACTCCATGGTTAATGTTGACAACTAAATGACTTTCATATCATTACAGTATATCTTACAAAAAAAAAGGAAATAGTCATGCGAACTGACAAACTGAATTGAACGATGATGATGATGATAACAGAGTTCAATTTAATTTGTTTTAAAAATGAGAAAAATGAAAATTTCTTGGGAAAAAGATCACTGTCTGTTGTGCAAAACAAAAATTTGCTCAAGTTATTTTTTCTCAGTTGGATACGCCTATAAAATGTAAAGAGGCTTAATTAGCTAGAAATATTATAACTGTTATTTTATACACCTATATATAAAAATGTAAAGAGGCTTAATTAGCTAGAAATATTATAACTGTCATTTTGGGGTAAAGTCCAAAATGTCTGGTCTAATAGCTCTTGATGCTAGGCTGATAAGTTACATGCACGTACATTTACAATGAAACTATTGCTTTTATTACTTGCCAAAATATTTGGTCAAAGCCAAATTTGAAAAGAAAGCCTAAGAGTAAAGCATCACTATACTGTCTGTGTCAGTAGACTAGTTGATGTATGTAGCTGCTACTACATTACAATGTATGTAACCAGTCAGTGGATTGATTGGTGTGATAGTCTAGGTCAAGGAACTGATTGACAAGCTGACTTCAACTCAACACAAGAGGGCAGCAATGTACATCAAAGCTTGATCCAAGTAACTGGACTACATACAGGCATGACATGAACTGAACTTCTCGTTCTCTACTGAGGGTTTGCATCATCATCCCTACTAAAAAGCTATAATAATGTCCATTCTGTTACATTATAAATTCATCCGAGCATGCTAATTCTTTTGTGCTATAAAATGATTACAGCTGTAAAGGCTTTCAAATATTTTTCCAAGTCCACTTCTACGGTAGACTTGTATAATGTGTTTATGTCTCTCCCTCTGAAGACATTAACACATTACAAAAATAATGAACAATGTTGAGTTTTATGGTCAACTGACTAAAAATGGTGATCAATAAAAATTAATTCAGTTATCAGTCCACCTTGAAATGAAGCATACTAATATTCCCAATTAGCTAGGAGAAAAATTCAGCATTAGAGGAGTACTAAGGAAAGAAATTAGTAAGTTAATCAGTTAACTTAATCATTAATGACTTTAACAAATTTAATATCCATTGCATCTTTCATAACATGCATTGAACACTCTACATATACAATATCCCAAATGGAATTTAATTATGGATTATTGGATTATGAACTTACACATTTGGGGTTTATTTTCAAGCATTTTGTTTATGTCATTTAAGAGAAGAAAGGACGAAAAGTGAAGTTGATTGGCTAATTTTTCTCGGCTGTTTCAGGTGATGGTGGAACGCATCACGAAGAAGCTGTCAATCAAATAGGAAGTCTGTATCAAAGCTTTACAGCCTACTACACCCTACAAAAGAAATATTCCATTCCATTTCTATCAAATTATCAGTTTAAATTCGCACTCCTCTGAGCTTATCGAATTATGACGCCTAAATATTCAATTGGCAAAATATCAAATTATATATGCCTAAATATCCCGGTATTGCATGTAAACCGAATCACATGCGTGGCAGACCATGTGCATGCCATGATTTTCAGGAGATGGGGGAAACAGAAGCACTACTTGCCTGAATGCCGAAATCAAATTACGGCACGGTGTAACGCTTCTTGTGAAAGGAGGAGTGAAATAAAAGAGAGCAAAATGACTTTTATTTTTGGGAGGTACTAGAGCTAACCCGATCACACACATGGCTATACCATGAAGCTGGCTAGATTCAAACGCATACGATTGCAAACAGAATCATCGTGGGTGCAAATTTGACAGAAGAAAATGCAAAAAAAGAAAAGGAGAGAAGGAACTTCTCTTTACCTGCCATGTCCGAGCAATCTTTTTTCTTGTCCTTGGGTGGGTAGGCTCAAAATTTGATTATCGCCAGAGTATAACTTGATAAATGGTGCACGTGCTCGCCCCCTCCCTGCGATTGATCGGGTCTACCTGAAAATATGAATAGTTATGAAGCGGTAATAATCGTGGAGAGATCCTTCAACTGGCAATCTATCGGAAGGAGGAAATGAGTTTGTAGCAAGAGAATGCATGGGTCAGGTGCGGGGAGTTCAAATCATCCCACTCCAGTAAATTTACCCCTCATGCCTGATGGGACTTCATTAATGCCCTTCTCAGAATCCGATGCTGAAAACACTCCTTGCCATCTCACAATTCTGTTTTATTTGATGGAATTTACGTACAATGGGAGATTATCAGCTTGGTTTCTGGTAATCGATATCTTTCCTCTATTTTTCCCAGAGGTTTTATGTTATGTGTGAAGAATCGCAAACATTACATTCATGAAAAAATAATGGCACAGCAAAAACTATGCCAGGTTACTGACAGTGTACGTAGAAAGTGTTTAACAAGAATTTTGGATACTAGTATACCATCAAATGAATGCTTGATGAAAAGAGCTCTAATTATTAACCTTCATTATGTAAAGTCATTCCTTTCACTGCTTCCCCTACAGTAATCACAGTTACAATAATAATAATAATAATAATGATGATGATAATAATATTGATAATAATATCAATAACAATAATAATAACAATAACAATAATGATGATGATGATAATAATAATAAAAATAATGATAATAATAATAATAATGATAATAATGATAATAATAATAATGATGATGATGATAATAATGATAATAATAATAATGATGATGATGATGATAATGATAATAATAACAATAATAATAATAATGATGATGATGATGATGATAATGATAATAATAATGATGATGATGATAATGATAATAATAATAATAGTAATAATACTAATACTAATTCCTACTTTAGGGCGAATTCTTTTGTTCTCGGCCTATTGTTTCGCTTCCCCTTGACGTACACTTTTTTCGCCCTAACGTCTGCTTCCCTATTGTGACGCAATAAACCCCATTGTTTGGCTTCGCCTTATAGTCGATTTTAGGTATATAATAATAATAATAATAAAAATAATAAAAATAATAATAATGTTGATAATAATAATAGCAAACAATAACAATAATAATTATATTTAAATCAATTGTAATAATTCATGACAATATCTATTTGTTTTTATATCAATGAATTTGTACCATACACCCATATGATTATAGAAGATAATAACTGCAAGACCAGTCTTGCAAACCATGACCTTTTTTATAATTTTGATTTGTTCTTTTTATGTTTTGTATTGTATGACCTGCCTCAGCAGCAATGTGCTAGGACCTGGACTACTCTGATTTTTTTCACTGTGTTTGTAAATGATTGTGGAACTGTTATATTTTAGTATTGAAAATTTCTGAATTGCACTTTTCTGACCAAAAAACCCCCCCAAAACCCTCAAGGTGCCACAATACTTGATAAAACAAAATAAATGCATATTTAAAGCTTACAAAGAGAAAATTTAACTGTTTCTAAATTAGATTTTCATTTACATCTTAAAAATTACAAAACAGAACTTAATGTAACACAGCTGAAAATAGATTTATATAGGCAACTTGCAAAGAGAAAATTATTCAAAAATACATACACATACATGGAGAACAATTAGTAGCTCTGAATAAACAAAAATTGCTTGAGTTTGCTTTCGAAAACCTCTAGCCTGTCAATGCTTCTTTAACCCATTCATGACAGAGGTCCACATTTTGTGGTTTGGCTTAATATCTTTTGAGCCCTAAAAATCATACCAAATACAAGAGCAGAAAGAGCAAAAAAATCTACACAAACTGTGCCCATTTTGGTTGCATCAATATTCGTTGTTTGATGCTGAAAATTTTTTATAGGAAAATAAGCATTAAAATCCTTAAATTGGCAATGTGATAGAAAGTTTAAAATCCCCATTTTCCCCTGCAAATTGGCAATTTTTTGACTTCTCACCATAATTTCTGTCGATTTATATTCATTTCAGATACATGACATTTTATAACAAAAATGTAGCAATGAAATAAAAAAGTTGGTGTTGCCAATTTGAAGAATAAAAGCTGATCAAATTAGGCTTTAAATAATTCCTGTCACGAATGGGTTAATATGCTACTTGATAACTTGTTCCATGAAGAAATAAATGTTGTAGAACCTGTATTCAGTGGCAAGGACTGACCAGTGTATCTCATGGATGGCCTTAATAGACAGGTTCATCTGAATATCCTTATGAAAATCAGCAAAATATAATCAAAGTTTGCGATTGCTTTTTGCCATTGTTCCTGACCAGGCAGCCTTGATAGGGGTAAGAAGCAGAAGGAAACGGTGAGATTTTGGCAACTTTAGCGCGAATCTAATGAGCTAGGGGAAGGAAACGTTAATCACCATTTACATGTGGGCACTTCTCATCGCTCCCAAGGGGGGCAGTCCCCACGAATGATGAAAATAGGATATGTTCTGGACAAGAGAGAGGGAAGATGACAATGTGAACCTTCAGAGCTTTGGGGATGATGACCCATGGACAAATTATGTGTCAGGAATCTTATTGACAAAGTGCAGTTTGCCACGGTGATGAAAGAAATTTGAAGAAGATATTTCATAAGTGATGATGTGGTTTAAGTCTTGTCTTCTCTTACAAGATGAACATAAACCATTCAATACCTAATCTTAAAGGCATTGGTTAACATTATTATAATTTTAGAAAATTCTAATTTTGTTACTTGAAAATGGGATAAACATAGAGGTTATAGTGTAAAAATACCAGTCAGAAAGTTTCAAAGTACATGTATAATATCCACAGGAAGTATTTTTAAATATTAGAAATGTGAACCAATGCTTGAAAATATGTAAGGGTTGGTTGCACAGACTAGACATAAGGAGTGCACATGCGAACATGGCTCACCGGACAGTACAGTGTGTATTCGCATATCATCCAGAGGGAGGCACTTAACATTGTTTTTTTTAACTCGAGCAAAACGGTCCTCTTATTTATTGTCTCTGAGATGAAAAATAATAAAATCGTGGTTTGTGTCTTACTAACAGTTTTTCATTCCAAATTATGGTTGGTTTCAGGGTTTTTGAGTATAAATACAAGTGCTCATACACATGTTTCATCTTAGTTTGAGAATTTTTTAAATTGGCTGCTCACAAAGTTAGCTAAGGCCTTTGATCACATAAGCATACATAGTCAGTGGATGTATACTGCTAGAAATACTCTTCACCTGAACAAAACATTTCTGTTATACATGTAACTGATCAGTTCTAATTTTTTCTACATATATCATTTCTTTTATCATTTATTGCAAAACTAAAATAAAACCAAAGATCTAAATAACACTCACAAAATCATTATTTACTTGTAATGCAATGTGTTTTATACAATTATTCACATTCTTATTGCAAATATGACAGTATTAGATTTGCAACCTTTGTCATATGATTTTGAATCTTACACTAAATTAAATTCAACATCATTTGCATCCCTCTGCCACAAACAAGAAAACAAAAGGAATAAACTTAAAATTTAATGCACATCATAACATCATTATGCTTCACATTAAGGAGAACAATTCAGTTTCAAAAAACAGACTATTAGCTTTTTAATCCTGAATTTAATGCCAGGAAAAACCTACTCAGCTTTGATAATTTTAATGCTGGTTTTGATAAAAGAAAGCTTAAATACAATAACATGCACCATCATATTATTTCATCGTCTTTCTCCTATTAGAAAGGATCAAAGCAAATGGCAATGGAAGCTTTTAAGAAGATATCATAGAAAACTCCTTTTCAACGATGTTATTACTCTTTGAAAAAAAAGAAGTAAAGACGATGTGAGCTAATGAATGTCATGCCTCTTCAATATACCTGCTTTTCAAGTTAAATTCTGCTTTTCAAGAATAATCACTGCCTGGATTTTATTTATGGTTGGATCTGGATCCCAATAAAGCTCATCAAACTTCTTCTGCAGTGTTTGCTTCCACCACACTTTGTCAAAGTGAAGTGATATTGTCAAGTTATTTAAGCCCATCAGAGCACTCACCAATCTAGTCCAATGAATAATCTTTCAAGAAAACTTTGAACGAAGGAAGAAAGGAGAGGGGGGGAAAAAAACAATACCGCACAACCAATCAGAATCTAATTAGCGAAAATAAAAGAAGACACAATGATATCAAGAAGAAAGAAGAAGAGAGAGACATTAATTCAAAAGCCACAGACTATTTTGTTAGGTGCAATCAGCGCCAGACCCTTTACTGACTTCCCCTCCTGCATGGCTCGCCTGACTGTTCTCGTTATGCGATAACGGCCTTCACGTTCCCGGAGATGAAGCGCTCCCTTGCCCAGACCCATCAGGCTAAATGACTTGAGTACATATGTATATTTTAGCCATTTACCAAGCGTCTTGGAGTGGCTTTTCATCAATAAATCGGTGTTAATGACTTGGGGGGGAGGGTAAGACGAAGATAACCCTTTGCCTTCATCTTCCATCTCTTTCTCACCATCTCAGCCCGAGTTCCAAGAGGAATACATTTCTATTAAGCCCAATCAAATCCTCATTTACCCATCTGCGATTTCAGATAACTTCAGAAGGTTGCCAAATGGCATCATCGTAGAGGACCTTTCCACTTAATTACAGTCTTTACCGTATGTTTATGAAAGAAAATGCAAAAACTCTCTGCCTTGGGAAAAAGGTCTACAACTATGAGAGGTCATATTGTTGGAATCTAGCGAACTTTTTATGAGCTGGTTGTCTCTTCAAATGCAACATGGTGCGAACAGATGAGACTTGAAATTGATCTGTTATTCTTTGTTGATTATTCTGCCTAATTTGAATAGTTATCATTCCCCATTGTTATTTGAAGATCTATTTTTCTCCCCTGACAAAAATATTTAATCATCTCCTCAATCTCCTTTCAGCCATTATCAAATTACTCCAATATTTCATTAGTCATATAAAGCAATTATCTTTTGTGGAATTCTATCCTTTTGTTTTCCCTTATTTTCATTTTCATTTACCTACGTCACCAGTTTCGCCATTTCTCTACGATTTCAATCTTTCCCATCTCTCCCTCTTTCAATCGTTTAACTCAGTATTTGTAAATGATCTCTTTCGATACTGTCTTTGATTTTGAAGTGATCAACTCTCATTTCAAGACTGCCTATGAACTCCCCAGGTCTTTTTATTTTTTTTTTCAAAAATCAGGACGTCCATTAACCCACAAAAGCAGAAAAAAACCAAAGTAACTGTATCTTACGACAGCAAGGTTCCCTTCATAAGTCTCACTTCTTTCTTACATCATGCTGTGTTTTCTGTTAACACAACACATTCACCATGACATTTCCCTTAAGGTGGGTATGGCAGGCATTGAGAAGTCACTCTGTCTTGCCAGCATTTCAAGCATTTACATCACAGACTGTACTTTTTTCTTTTTTTTGAAAGCAGCTCTTGGGTAAAAAAGTTTGTAAGAAAACAGACAACAACAGAAGAAAGAAATACTTCAGTGTAAAAAGGATCAATTTTTCTACCAATCAGTAAACAAATGCAATACCTTTGAAGTCCCCTGAAACATACTTGTATATCTAGAATGCATTCATCTCACAATAAAAATATGGATCTACAATGTATGATCTACGGTATAGAGCTCACTTATTTTTCTTTACTATGTTTTTCCATGTGGAAAATGTTATCTCTATTTTCAACATCTTTCCTATATTCCAAGCTTTTTCCTTTTCTACGTATTTATCGACTTCACTGTTTCTCTACATCTCTCTCTCTATCTCTCTCTCTATCTCTCTGTCCGTCTCTCTTAACCTGTTGCCTCCCGGAACCAGACAGCCCCTGTTATAAACCTATGGGAATTACAGAATTCAGTAGTCAATAGGTTAAGTTATCCATCTACATGATACATCTCTCTTAACTGTATGTCCTCTTCTTCACCCACCCACCCCCTCTCTTTATTCTCTTTGAATGTTCCTGAGGTAATGATGATACTACAGTGTAGTTTGAACTTTCACTCTTGCAGTTTTGATTTTTTGTTTTGAAAGAATTTCAAAGTAAGAATGTCATTAATGCACTGGCAAATGGATATAATGTATGAGCTTATAACTTACAACAATATGAAATAAGCTCTACCCCGAGAGATGAAACGATTAAAAGCACAATATTATGATGATTGCACACAGTGCACATATTCTTTGCAACAAAATGGACAGAAATCTAGGAACAATCAACAGAATCCCCAGTTGACAACTGATCTACGCACAGATTCTGTAACCAAACAAGATGATGAAGGCAAATTCTTTCTGTAAACGTAGGTAGAACAGGGATTGTTCGATGGGGAGAGGGTGTGCAAGTGTGCTTAACCCATTCGTGACAGAGGGTCCACATTACGTGGTTTGGTTTAATAACTTTTGATGCAAAGCCCTAAAAATCATACCAAATACATGAGCAGAAAGAGCAAAAAATTCTACACTTACTGTGCCCATTTTGGTTGCATCAATATTTGTTGTTTGATGCTGAAATTTTTTAAAAGGAAAATAGGCATTAAAATCCTTAAATTGGCAACGCGATGAACATGTTAAACTTACTGTTTTCCCCTGCAAATTGGCAACTTTATGATTTCTCATCATACATTCTGTCAATTTATATTTATTTCAGATGCATGATGTTTTATAAGAAAAATGTAGCAATAAAAGAAAAATGTTGGCGTTGCCAATTTGAAGAATAAAAGCTGATTAAATTAGGTTTTAAATAATTCCTGTCACGAATGGGGTAAAATTCATGGCATAAAACTTAACATATTTCTATGACCCTGTCAACGATCGATAGCATCCAGACGATGGAGAAAAGAAAGAAAAGGAGTTCTTAAAATATTGGAAGATGGAGGGGAGGGGGGACACAATGATGTCCCTGGATCAGCCCATGTCTTTTTTTTTTATATTCTCCCATCTCTCTCCTCATCTACAAGCAGATGGAGATAGCATAAACCAATATCAGATATCCATGCACCTAAGCTCTAGAAATTTCACAAGAAATCTCGGGGTAAGCCCGGCAAAGCTGCTTGAATAAGTGTCCAACTTCGGAGCAAAAATATCGAGACTTGCAATTTGAGCCGGGCTTTTCTTCCACCATGATTTCAGATGCTTCGATCGATTAATCAGCCCTTCACAAGCTTGAGCGCTGAATTAGGGGCCCCCCAGTAAGAATCAAGACTCAGGGAATTTCACAGCTAGGCTGTTATCCCAAGTCCTTTTGGTGGCGAGAAGATTTATATCTCGTACTTAATTTTAAAATCGGCCCCACATATCTGAGAAAAGAGGTGACTTTAAAAGAGGCCTTGCATAATGCATGGGGAAACTGTATATTTTTTGTTGATTGCATTTATGCAGTACAGACTTAATCACATTACTTTGAAAATCCTATATCAACTTTCTTGCTTTCCGTGCTAATGTTAGTATCTATCGCAATGTATTATCTTTAATGACTGCCGTACACACCACAGATTACATGCACTGCAGATTCTTGATTTTCTTTTACAGACTTCATCTTTGTCATGAATCTCAGGTTTCTAGTATCGAAGACTTTTATTAGGTCTTGGAAGGAATAAGTAATTATATTGGGAGCTGCAAAACTTGGAGAAAATGATTTTAGGTGATGGAATTAAAAAAAAGTAAAAAAATAAAAATTATGTTGATTACAGATCAATATATGGCATTAAAGACCTTTAAGGGAGAGTAAGTCTTTGGTTCTGAAAATGTCAAAGAACACCCCCCCCCCCTCCAAAAAAAGAAAGACCCCCACTAAAATTACATTTCTGTTGATATAAGTAACTCAATATCACAGACAGCACTAATATCACACCAATATAGTTACAGACTCTATACCTTTTTATCTAGTCAGCCTCAGCATCCTACGAAATTCAGAGAAAAACCAAATATAACAAAACAAGGGTCAAATTTTGTGGCTCAAAAAGGTTGCAAAAGGTGAAACTGCATATATGCATTTTTGTTTTCATCCCTGCCTACTCTAATGTAATTATCATAACTTCAATCTGCCAATTTACATTTTACATGTCACACAGTATGAATTATGCAACAGTGTATCAATGTACTGCGACATGCATTTCATTTCGGGTTCTGTTTTTTTTTTTTTTTTTTAATTCACCTCAATAAGAAACTGAACAAGGGTATATACAGTGGAAAGTAGACAGCAGAATGACTTGAAAAGTTCTTTTTATTTAATTTTATTGAACTTGAGATCTATGGGGTAAAGGAAAAGAGGAAGATGGAGAGAGACAGAGACAGAGACAGAGACAGATGGAGAGAGAGGAAAAGTGCACTGGGGGCATAGGGGGACAGCACACAAACAGTGTGCTCTTTGGAATTTCTATATGATATAAAAAAATATTTCAGGGACAATTTTCAAATTTGTTTTCATACTTATCCACATGTTTCAGAGACCACTCTTTAAATTGAATCTTTATTTCAGAGCTCTATTTGAGCTTTCTGATGCTACATATTTCTCATTTTTTCCACAGAAAAAAAAATTATCAAAAAAGACAGACAAGCAAAAAATAGAAAGAGATAAAAAGAGAAAGCAGAAAGATATCAGAGAGATATCAAACTATAATGGTTGAAGAGATGGCAGACAACTGTTTATTTTCATTCCTTATGAAACTTGTAAGTCAAGGGTAATATATTTCATAGGTCCATGTCACCGAAAAAAACTAAATCTGTCCAAATAATAAGTCAATGAAAACATTCCATTTGAATGACAACGACAGCCCCCATTAAAATATCAAGATGGCGAAAGCGGAGATAAGGCATGCCTATCTGTAACGCATCATCGTTATGTTTATCAATTTTAAAAACCTAGTGTATACAAAATATAGTGACAAAGGGCATTATGCTATTTGAAAGGAGGGAAAGATGAGATTTAGGTGGTTTCTGTGTTGTAACAGGGGCAGTAATAAATGTAAATAAACATGGCTATGAATCATAAATCATTTGAAATGCTTTCAAATATAAAGATTGGAGAGAGAAAGAGAAAGAGAGTGAGGCAAGAGAGAGTGAGAGAGGGAGAGAGAGGGAAAGAAGGGGAGAGGGGCATAATGGAAATTTTAAAAAGGATAATGGGAGGGGAAGAGAGAGAGAGAGAGAGAGAGAGAGAGGGAGATAGAGAGAAGATGTGTAGACAAAGGAAAGAGAATGGATGGATAAAAATAAAAGAAGACCACACACAAATATGCATGTATGAATGATATGTTTTTATGACTAACATTTGAACTGGAAATATGCCTAAAATGGAATGTTGATGGCAATCGAAACCAGCATTAGGCATTTGGGATGGGTACATCTAACACCATGACCATGTAAACATGACAGGATCATGTTGAAAATGTTCTTGATATTAACCTGTCAAATAACAAACTTTGAGGACTCACAAAGAATCAGCTCCCTATTTCAAAAGATGCATTATGATCAATATATCCCTTATGATATTCACATAAACATGTTTTCATTTGATAGCTGGTGTTTGCCTGTTCGGAATGCCAAAAAACACATTCCCATATCGGAATTACAAGAATTTCACACGTTTTAAAAAACCAATGCAGATGTGATATTTGAGACATCATGTGATCTTTCTTTCTTTCTT
>CM057158.1:17975734-18079845 GCA_029962745.1 Echinometra lucunter
TTCTTTTTTTCTTCTCCTCCTCCTCCTCCTTCTTCTTCATCTTCTTCTTTATTCTGAAATATTTCTCTTTATACCTAAATAAATGAATTGATTCTATGTGAAATTGCCAATGGAAATCAAGTTTAAAGAGGGAATAAATTCTCTATGACTCTATAATGGCAACTTGAAATATCAATATTCTTGAACATATCTGAACAACAATAAATGGTATATTAACTCATGCACTATAATTTTGTAGCAAAAAATGTCAAATCTTGGAAAATTCTATAAAAATGTATGGATTAAACAACTACACTGGTACCGATCATGAAAATTTCTAAACGTACTTAATATAAAATGATAATATGCAGAAAGTTTCATTTTCATTGTTATCAATACCTTCAATTTGAATCATTCCTTATTTCTTTACAGTAAAAATACTATAAAAAAAAAAACAATATAAAGTACAAAAATCAATGCACTTTTGATTTTACGCCGCATGTACTCTCCCCCAGCTCCAGCAGTTCTTCAGTCAGTAAATTCTGAGGTAATTTGCGATAAATTGAATGGGGTTAGGAGCCGTGTATTTCAGCACAGAATTTCTCCACAGCGCGCTAAACAAACACACATATCCTAGATATCTACAAGTGCCTCTCTTGAACGTAAACAGATTTCCTCAAAGTTCCTGAAACACTACATAAAACTGCACTTTCCAATATGGCTCTCGATAGTGCTGAATGGATTATTGAGTTAAATTGTTTTGCCTTTCTGCCAAATTAGGGGGGCATCAAAGAAGAAATGGCAAGACAGGTCTTGAAGCTAATTACAAACAAAAATCACTTTGGCACATGAAGTGTTTGACAAGGGTATCTGGCCTGAAGACGTAGGCGCGGAAAGCGCGTTGAAATGTCCCGGACCCTAGCGTTAAGCCGGGAGCTCACGACCAGTAGCACCAGGTAATTCAATGAAATGCAATTCTTCTTGGATAAACACTGCGTTTTTAAAAGCGAGGGGTTATGGCTGATAGCATAACATAGGCTTTGCCTCACTTCACTACTTGGTGGCAGGAACAGGTCCTAGCATCGAGTGATCGGTTGAGAAAATGAGTCGGAGAAAATCAGCAAGTGAGATATGACACTTGATGAAGGACTAAGATGTGACATTTCTAAAGCAGGTCAAACAGCATAGGGGCTATTGGTAGAGGTTGAGAGAAAACTTACTTCATCAAGAGTAAATCCCATTGTTTCAAATTTTATTAATCTCAATATCATTTAACTTCAAAGTTATTGTCACATACTAGTGGTAGCAGTAATGGCAGTAAGTAGTATTAGTAGTATTAGTAGCAGTAGTAGCAGTAGTAGTAGTAGACTTATAGTATATATGGTAGCAGAACCAGTAGTGTTAGTAGATAACTTGTTTAGCACAAGGCTAATCTGCCATCATATCCTAACATACATTAGAGACACGAGAATGAAAGTCGAGACTACGTGCACATATTAATTACTGATAATACACACTTCTCTCAGTATACGATTCCCATGAGTTTAGGGACTTAATTCACTTTCATTATTATTAAGCAAGAACCAGTAATATATTGAGTTTTTATTTTATAGAAATTGGAGGAAATTTTACCGGAGTAGACCTAAAGAATCTCTGTGTAGCGCCTGGTGTACAGGATACAAGTTTGTCGACGCACCACCACTTACCACAACAACAACAACAACATAATCTGCCACAAGATCTATGACCAGGGGGGGGGGGGATGTCAAGGCCTGTACATCATCCACATGCTTTTTTCTTTCTTTCAGAAAACCACCCTAAAGGAGTGGTTTTGATACCCTAAACAGGGAAACCCATCTAACATCTCCAATTTTCATACCCTTAACAGAGGTTTTATTCAAGGATTAAAATCATCTCTGAATTTGATAACCCTTTTCTTGATTTTTGCTCTTATACCCTAAATGCGTAATATGCGTTACGTGCGTGCCTGATGTTGAAAAAAGTACCCTTTTTACGTGTTTTCATGTATGCAGATGATGCACAGGCCTCAATGAGACACCCCTCCCCCTGGATAAATGCAAACTTGCTATGCTCACAATCACATGCGAATCCCCCAAATTGAAAGTTGATTGAAGACTTCAACAACATTCCTTTAAGTGTACTACAACAAGATTCCTTTAATATGTTTAAAACAATACATTCTTTCTAAATGAACTTAGAATGACCAGATAGAGAGATAGGGAGTTGATGTAACACCTTACTGTCAGGAGGGTTAAGAGTTCTCAGTTTACTAAGATCCAGACCATGGCAAGTAAACAACTTCTTGAAGACCCTTTCCAACAAATATCTTGTAGTAATAGGCAGTTCTCAGGGCATCATGCAATTTTTGATTTACAAGTGATTACATGTACCTGAAACTGTGGCTGCATTCGTTCTCTGATTGGTAGTCTGTTAGGAGGGTCCAATTGCCCCACTCCCCTCCAGTCTTACTTTCAAACACTCTAGAGGCCCAGTATTGCTAGTGCATATAAAAACAAAAATCTCCAAAGAATTCTGCATTATAAGTGAAAGGTATCTCAACCGTTGTTATTTGATTCGAGGGAAAACCCCCCATGAAAAGAATGATCCAAGACAAAGGCTGGATTAAATGGGATCACTACTTTGGCATTGAATAACAGCTCTCATACAGAATAATCAACATCAACATCCCTAGCCTAAACTAACTCTGAAAACATGATGAAATCAAATCAATAACCCTATATCACTTACACGTATCTCACAACATGACTCTTTTAAAAAAAAAAGTAAAGATACTTTTTCTACATGAAAAATGAAAGAGTGATAATTTGAAAGATGCCATGGGTGCAAGCAAATTTCCATAATAATCCAACATCAATTTCATACATACATGGAGAAATGATTTATATCTTTAATCAAAATGAAGGTGATGCACCTTTTTTTCCCTTCTCTGAGCACTATTATTCATCAATCACGTGAATAAGTACATTTATGAGGCAGAGTAACACATCTTAGAACATTCTAGGTGCAGGTTCATGTTAGCATTCAGGGAGGTAATCCAATAAAGAAAGGTTACTTGTATAAAAATGATACAATCACACTACGTAACTCCTCTAAAACTAGAGAGGGCGACATTTTCATTTGAAATGTGATAGATCACAGAGAGACCCCAAAGACGAGAATGCTGGCTTGAGATTTGCTTGCGTTAGGTTTGTTTGGACGCCTGAAAGCTCCTAGTTTCGATAGCTCTGCATGTCATGTTACACTGAGCTTGATTTATATCTTTGGAAACAGTCTGGGTCTGCCCTCCGGGGATTGGCTACATGTATATGCTTACAATAATAATTCTAATATGGCTTTGACAGGAAACCTTTGTGACAAAACATGTCCTTGATCTTGCAAGGGGCATCCGATCAATTACCCTTCCGAAGATATGGTGGCTTTGCCTTTCTCGGAATATATCTGACCTCAGTGATTAAGTCCCTCTGATAGGACTCTAAGACATAATGTGAATCATTTTAAACAAAATTAACAGCTTTCTCAACAGAGACATGACTTCCAATACATGGATGAGAATAGACTATTGTTTAGAACAACAAGGCAAACGCCAAGCGTTGTCTCGCCTGCATATTGCAGTCATGAAGAGACTGCATGTCAAAACTATGCTATATGACTTCTGAGGCGCTTGGTTATGGATAAATTAAATAAATAAATAAATAAATAAATAAATAAATAAATAAATAAACAAATATATGAAAAACAGTAACAAGTAAAATACAAAATCTGGTTCAGGTATAGAGAGTAGTGAGTTCACTGCTATTATACAGTAAACTGTAGAATGAACTCTGTTGAACTGAAGTAAAATGTTAGTGTTAAAAAGTATCAAATTATAAAGTTCATGTCATTACAGGAACAAAGTGGTGTAAATCATAGCACAGTGCCAGTCATGGAAAGTTCATTGACCTTTAACCTTAATCAAATTCAATTCACATTCAAACTTGACCTGCACCTTCAAGAGATGGACCTCTGGTATGAATTTGGTGATTCCACGTCAAAGCTATAGAAAGTTATTAGGTGTACAACATAGCACAGTGCCAGTTATGAAAAGTTCATTGACCTTTGACCTTTGACCTTAATCAAATTCAACTCACATTCGAACTTGACCTGCACCTTCAAGAGATGGACCTCTCATATGAATTTGGCAATCCTACCTCGAAGGTATAGAAAGTTATTGTGTGTACAACATAGCACAGTGCCAGTCATGGAAAGTTCATTGACCTTTGACCTCTGACCTTATTCAAATTCAACTCATACTCAAACTTGACCTGTGCCTTCAAGAGATGTACCTCTGGTATAAATTTGGTGATCCCACCTCGAAGCTATAGAAAGTTATTGTGTGTACAACACAGCACAGTGCCAGTCATGGAAAGTTCATTGACCTTTGACCTTTGACCTTAATCAAATTCAACTCACATTCGAACTTGACCTGTACCTTCAAGAGATGGACCTCTTGTATGAATTTGGCAATCCTACCTCGAAGGTATAAAAAGTTATTGTGCGTACAATATAACACAGTGCCAGTCATGGAAAGTTCATTGACCTTTGACCTTTGACCTTATTCAAATTCGACTCATATTCGAACTTGACCTGCGCCTTCAAGAGATGGACCTCTGGTATGAATTTGGTGATCCCACCTTAAAGCTATAGAAAGTTATTGGGTGTACAACACAATTGTTGACGACGACGCCGACGCCGACGCCGACGACGCCGACACCGGAAATAGTGATACCTATGTCTCGCTCCGCTACGCAGGCGAGACAAAAATGAACAAACCTCAAAACAAAGCACAAGTGTAAAAAAGGAAATGTAGAAAAAAATGACTATAGATCTTCACACTTCGTCAAAAGGAGGATCATCCACTAATTTGTAAAGCTAATACAAATTTAAAAAAAGTAAAGAAGAAAAAAGCAGGCTAACAATGAATACTGTTAACTTCTATGGAATTGAAGAATGTATTGATGCAGTAGGGACAATCTTTCTAAGCTTGTCTGATGAACAGAAGTGTTACTCTCAATGAAACTAGCAACACTGACACTACATTGACAAAAGATGGGGCTATTGCTCTTCAAAGTCTCACAACTCTGTGAAAATTCTAGACACAGTTTAGTCCCGATAGTCAAATTTTGTGTCACATAAACTTTAAAGTCTGTAAAAAGCTTGGACATGATAAATACATATCTATGGCTGCCCTTAAAAATGTACTTGATGGTACATCCTGTGATTAAATAACAAATTAATCCATTAAAAATATATGAAAAAAAAAATCTTTCAATTTACTTGCAACAATGCAGGGGGGGGGCAGCCTTCACAGAACTAAGTGTCAAAGAAAAAGAGGAGAGAGTACAAGATAGGTTCAAGTTAAAATATTTCATTTAGACACCATCATATCAAAAGAAACAACTCACACAAAAGCATCGATTAAAAGAGAAAGGAATTGAATATGAGCTTGTAATCAAGATGACATGATGAAGAGTAATACATACTGATGATGAGAGGAACATGTATGAACGTCAATAAGATCCTTTATCTCAGCAATGATTGCCTTTTGATACGACAACTCTAGATTAAAACCACGACAAACTCTACATAGCACCAGCCATCCCGGCCAATCATCGCCTGAAACATGAGTTATGTCAAGAGATTACCGGTATTTACATTAGGCCTCAAAAGATGATGGGTTGTTGTACCCTCACAGGTTTTAATTCCACATCCAAACAATCTCCATTTCCATATTTCCCCAGCATCTTACCAACATAAATATAGCTCCGTCGTGACAGGGAGAATGAGGAGGTTGGGGACAGACGAGGGAGGTTGAGGTAATTCTCCTATCCTTCAACAATGGAGTCATCAATGTCTGGTATTGTTTTGAATTCATCTCTTGCGGAGTTGTGCGGAATATTGCAAGGTGAGGGATGGAGGCACAAGAAGGAAAATGGGAATATGAACAGCCTGGGTTTAGACAATGGATGCTACATAAAGTTTAGTGAACTACATGTATATATCTTCAATATCTGAAAATAAAGAAATCAAATAGATGGCTTGTATTTCATTTGTTGGTTTCCTCATTGTTGTTCTCTATTAGAAAAGATTCTTTGGGGTTTTTCCTCGCAAACAGAAAGGTATAAGGAATTGGGGAGAACTTATATTGCACTGCAAAAGCATGAACCATATTGAAAAGAAATTATCAGCGCTGTGTGAGAGCAAACATAGACGAGAGGAACCATATTACCATATAATACTACACTCTGAAAGGGAGATACATAAAGATTGAAAAAAAAAATTAAAAATAGGAAGTAGGCCTGCATAGAGGGAGGGAGGAAGAGAGGAAACAAAGGAGGAAATTCCAGAGGGAGAGAAACAGGGGGCCATGGAGGGAGAGAGAAAAAGATTTGGAAAGAGATAGATAGATAGATAGATAGAGAGAGAGAGAGAGAGAGAGAGAGGGAGATGAAGCAGAAAGAGAAGAGACAGAAATGAAAAGAAAAATGGGAAAAACTGGATAGATACTAGTAGATAGAGAAAAAGAGAGAGAGAGAGAGAGAGAGAGAGAGAGGAGGGAGAGAGAAACAAAGAGGGACAGAAAGAGGGAGATGGAGATATAAAATAGAAAGAGAGATAGGTAGGGGAATCTTGGAAATGACAGGCCCTACAAGTGGCTGGGGGGACCTTTCCCCAACTTGACAACTGAGCAAAATATTTAGAGTAGAATAAATCTCTCGATAACAGCTTAATGCCGTGCCTGTATGCACATACGAATGGAGGCAGATCTCAGCGACTACTTCAAAGTGACAAGAAGAAGTAGTGCGGGGAGATGGGCCGAGAAACGGAAGTGAAGTGCGCTCTCCAAGGACAATTCTGATGCTAAAACAAGAGACACATCGCGGAAGAGGGGAAAAAAAATAGCTAGGATCTTTCTTAATACAAGTTTTCCTTGTTCATTTCCAGGTTAACAGTTTACAAAAACATGGAGAAACCATGCCGTGAAGTAGTGGAGCTGCCAACTGCCATTTGATGTGATAACTCTCTCCATTGTCAAGTCCAAGCTGGCTTCATCGAGGGCAAGCTCAGCTCACAGTGGAAAAGAAGTGAGAGGGCCACATGGGGTAGGATGGTAAACATAGAAAACTATCCCTTTAAAAAAAATTATATTCAAGTCCATCAACTTATGAGATACTTCACCTAAATATGCATCGCATTCGGATATAATTGGTAATTGATAAACAAAATGAAAGGTGGGCAAGAAACATTTTTATCAAGATAACCAAACTTTTCTTTCATTGAAATGTACATGAAGCTTGGGATTTGATTCAAGATGGTACCTCAAACTGCCCCTGCAATCCTTTCTTCTTTTCCATGGATAATAATGATGGTACGGTAAATATCAATAGATATCATTCTTGTAAATTCTTTATTCTTTGTTTGTAAGATTTTGATATTCTTGAAAGGGCTGTACAAATACAAGGCTAAAAGGCAGAAAAATGGACAGTGTTCTACAATTTGATTTAATTTAATTTAAGATGGCAAATTTGTCTATTTCTTTCCCTCAAAATATCCCCCTGCAAGCCTTTTTTCCTCTTCATGAATAGTAATTAATACTATATAAATAAATATCTTAGCTCCAGCATTTAATTAACAAAAAAAATTATCAACTGACAAATTCTGAAGTTTATGAGTAATGTTATATTTCAGAAAGGCTGTAGGCTGAGGTTGGAATACATACATGTAAATGCATGGGGCAAATTCCAACTTTGGAGGTGAATGTGCATGTTGCATATTGAACTAGGATATATGCATGCAATAACTGTTCGTGGTATAAATGCAGGGTATTCATGATCTTGTGCTTTTCTTCATTAATAATGAGTCCAGTCCTCTCAATTATGTTTAGGATGCCTTTGTGTCGAACGTTTGCAGCTAAAAAATGGGAACAATGTGTAGGCTACACAGCGTTGCTTGGATGCGATGTGCCGTACATTTTAGGTTCTTTACCAAGCAAAATGGGTATCACCTTGCACATTCATGTACAGTGTATACCGTATGTACATGTGTGTATAAGAAATGTTGAATCTTACTGTATTCTTACATAATAGCTTTTCAGCCAATGGGACATGCACTTACTGTATATTTTTTGTCATTATGTTTCTTAAATCTTTATTATTAGATATCTTAGGACATTTTTTTAATAGGTATGTACACATCTAAGGCAAAAAGGCAGGAAAGGGGACGTTGGTCTATTACTGCAATAGGACTTATTTGCTAGAAAATATATTCAAGAAAATAATAATTAATTTAGCAAAAATATAAAAATTATGCTAAAACAGTTTCTTATGTTTACACCTCAAGGGAATAATACATGTATTTTTCCTTATCAAACTCTAGTTCTTTTCTTTAATATGCAAATCTCTCTTTCAAGTGTTAATATTTCAAATAACACCCTGATTTCTAAATTCCATGAAACATGCATGATTCATCAGCCATACCTACGATAAAACGAAACCGGAGTCTCAAGACTAATATTCCAGGCTAAAGTGTAAGTAAATTTTGTCCATAAACCATATAAAACAGATGCAGTTTAGCTTGTTAATGGGTTATAAATCAGACAACTCTTCTCTATTTCTTCTTTATCTGTAATAATGATGTGACAGGGAGATTGATTTCCATGGAAACGGATTCTTTCAATGAAGAAACCGAAGTATCAATCAGATAGCAACCGAATCACTTTCGCTATTAATGTTGTCTCAGTATACATGTACATAACTTCGAGAGCAAAGTATACAGAGTAGATCAGGGTGCCGTTGCATAAAACTTGCTATTATAGAAACTTTGCCATCAATGGTAATTTTCATGGAATACTGGATTTTGATTGGCTGTTGATTTTGATTGGCTGTTAATTTTCATGGAATACTGGATTTTGATTGGCTGTTGAGCAACGTTACCATGGTAGTTACCATTGATGGCAAAGTTACTATAATAGCAAATTTTTATGCAACGGCACCCTGGGCCCTATTTTATAAAAGTCTGTCATCTACATGTATATTAAGTCAAACTAACAGATAAAAGCTACTGAAAGCATGAATTCTGATTGGCTATGAGCACATCTGATGCAGAACTGTTACTGTTGTTTTCCGTAGTAAATTTTGTGAAACAGGGCTCTGGGCTGGCCCCTCCCCTTTCCAAGTTGCATTGACACACAAATATGCAAATGAAGACAGCTCACTCAGCCCGTCAATCAACCCACAGGAGGAGTGTAATCCAATGCCCAGCAATAAGAAGAGAGTGCTTAGCCCTAGGACACTACACTTATAGGAGAACAGGTTTCAAAGTGATAGCGTTGATTTGACATCATCGCCCTCTTGAGTCATGAATACTACCAGTCAGCCGTAGAGCCACTTCTTCATTCCATTGCTCTAGTTCTGATTTCCCTTTTTTTCTTTTTTACTAAGCCAAATTCTTGAAAATGCAGTATGCAGTTCATACTGCCACTTTGTTATCTAATTACCCTAGTTTCTTTCCTTATGTGTATGAATGCGCAGTTAAAAAAAAAAAAGAAGTACTTGTAGTTAAGGTTGTCAAATGTACATTTTGGACAGGTTTACATGCAGGGAAAATTGACAATCATTTTTCTTTATAAAAATGGTGATTTAAATCAGAAATCTAATTAATTTTACCAATATATGATTACTCAAATCAGAAATCTACCCCCTAATTAATTTAGAAATATAAGATGATAATAATTTAGAAATCTACATCTAATTAATTCAAACAATCTACTTCTAATTAATTTTCAAAATCTATTCATTCAATGTAAACAACAATGAAGTCAACCAATTCAAATCAGCACCAATCCCTTCTATTTCACTATATGTGTAAAGAAAATTCCAAAGATCCAAAATTGAAATTTTAAAATTTCAAATTAGTTTGTAATGACTGGATATTTGGGGAGGTGCAGGCTATTTTTCACATTTCAGAAAGATAATGATTAATCTACACAGGACTTGTATGTAATTAAAAATTAAAAAATGGAAATACAAAGCCTTCCAGAGTGGATACCTTAAGTCCCACTACACTAAAGAACATGCTTCAAGTAGTACAGGTCTACAGCAACACCAGCTAGGACCAAATACATGATTGAACAGACAGTGCTCTCATCCACTAATATATCCCAACTTTGAGAAGAGAACCATGATGATATTGAGGGATGAAAAATAATCATACACCAGGCCCCCATTTCATAAAACTTGTTATTAATAACAAGTTGCAATAACTGTTATTTTTTTAAGCTACTGAAATCCTTGCATCTGACTGACTGACAGCAAATTTGTCAAAGAAATGTGGCAGTTGCTACTGATAACAACTTTTATGAAACGGGGCCAGGTATATTGTGATTCCTTACTTCTCAGGTTCTCCCATTTTTGCTCTTTTCATCATCCCTCCTTAGAGTCTTTACTACCTGGCATGTGTTACAATTTTTTGTTTTCAAAGGATAGATGAAAACAAGAATCTATAGAAATTTGGAAAATAAGCTTTGTGATGCATTGACAAATATAAACACATAAAAAACATAAAAAATGACATACATATTCAAATATTCCAACAACATGGGATTCAACCCTCCTTGTTTGAAAAAAAAAAATATCCAGAAAAGTAACTACATGTAGGATTACTCTTAAGTCATTTGTTAAACTCACCTAGAAGTTTTGCCTTTTCACCAGATGGGCATCATATGAGTTCAAACTACTGGGGCACTTTAGGCAAGATGATTGCTTCTGAAGTGGACGTCCTTCCTGGAATGACCTGGCTAAGTTCCCTTCCATTCCAAATAAAGGTTCTTGTAGGTACAGGCTTTGCTTGCAGTGTAATCTGACTGTCTGGCTGTGTTCCAGTGATGGAATTCGATACTGATACACCTAGGCTGGATACAGTCAAGCTGGCAGGGGTGACAGTCATAACATTGTTGTTTGTAGCAATGTTTACAGATCCAAAGCGATTCTGATCTCCCAAAATAATCTGTCGCTGTTGTTGGTTGCTGGCAACTTGTTGGACCACACCTTTTGCCAAAGGTGGTTGAACTGCTTGGGAGCGATTCGCATGAACTACAGGTATGCTTCCTATCCCAACATTTGAAAGGGTCACATAAGTAACATTGGATGGCTGTGTGATGTTCACACCAACTGATCCTACTACACTGCTTTGATTTTTAGAGGTTTTCACAGCATTGCTAGCAACAGTTTGGCAAGATGATCTGGCACTTGGAACAGCTGCAGTGGCAAGGGTGGGAGAACGCGAGATGCTAGATAATAGGACAGGAAGGTTTGAGGTCCCATAACCAAGTGTCTGGGTTTGGACAGCTTCTTCCTGCTGTGGCTGTCCAATTTCCACAACTTCTTGAATGCACGTCTCAGAATCTTGTGTCACAATTATTTCCGGAGGCATCACCTGAGCAGGAAGCTCAGAGGATCCCCTGATGGTGATAGGCATCACTGTTATCAGCTCTCCAGCACAGGCTGCAGCTTGGGATCCACTGGAATCTGGGAGGGTGCTTGGTGGAGAATCTGTCTGGAGGTTATGACTGATTGCTGAGTCAATCAATGAAGTGCCTCCTGGAACACAGACCTCTGCACATGGTGAAGGTGTGTCTGTTATTGGGAAGGCATTCACAGAAGAAGTACCAGACGGATGTGTGTGGTTTGCACTATTTGGACCCTGACGGCTCTCATTACTTTGATGATCAAGAGCACCAACCTGTGAAGCACCATTTCTTAATGAACTACCCTCACTTCTTCCTGGATGTTTGCTCCCATTGATCACTGTAACTGCCTGACAGTCTGTATCCACTGCAATGACAACAGCATTATCAGAATTTGCAATGTGGATACATCTCCTGTCAACTCCTTCATCAAGTGATGGTGAAGTGTTCTGGAGAACTGAGCAAGTTGCATCACTCTTTGTGTTCTCCTGGAACTGTTCATGCTGTCTCCTATGACTCCTGTAGGAATCCTCTCTTACAAATGTTGCCTCACAATCTTCACATGACCATGGCCTTTTCCCATCAAACATAGGAACTGCTGTCTTAGAGGATCTTGTTCTTTTCCTTGCCCCTTTCTTTGACTTTGGAAGTGTTTTCCTTCCTTTCACGGATGTTGTTGTATTTGAAGATTCCTCTTGTATTTCCTTCTCAGGATGCTTCTTCTTAGTGTGAAAGTGCAAAATACTCATATTCTTTGCAGTGTATGAACAGTAGTCACAGGAATATACTTTTCCATTCTCTTTACACTTATTCTTGTCCAAAGCTCCCACATTTGTTGCTGTGTTATTGGATGACGTGGTGCTGCTCACATCGTGTGCACTCCCATGTTCGCTACTATTGTGGCTGTCCATTTCTTTCTGAGTTCTACACTGAAACTCGCATGCATTGCATTTGTACTTAGCTTTCCCTTTATGATTGTTCCGAATGTGGGATTTTAGATTACACTTGAGATGGGATCTATAGCTGCACTGATCACAAGCAAATGGTTTGCTTCCTGTGTGGATGAGCATATGTCGTTTCAGATCGGTGTTCGTCTTGAACTTTGCATCACATTCCTGGCAGTGGAATGGTGAGTCACCGGTGTGCCAGCGCAGGTGAACAACCAGCTGGCTTGAATTACGACTGGCGTAGGAGCACAGTTGACACTGGTAGGGTCTAGCATCCGTATGGATGCGCAAGTGTTTCTTCAAGCTTCCACCATCTCCACACCTGTATGTACAAAATTCACAAGCAAACGGTTTTTCCTTTGTATGGACTCTCTCGTGAATTTTTCTCTTATCATCTCTGGAGAATCGTTTCTCACAAAACTGACAACTGAAAGGTTTCTCCCCTGTATGAATCCTTCGATGACGAAGTAAATCTTTCTGATGAGCAGTCACAAACTTGCATTCCTCAAACTCACACTTAAACTGTTTGATGTATTGCTTGGATTTTCTCTTTCCTCCTGCACCTTTTCTTTGTGTTTCTCTTGGAGTGGTTTCTGCATTCTTTTTCCTCATCCTCTTTTTCCTTCCTGTCACTTCTGGTTCTCTACCACTCCTCGTTGATCCATCAGGTGCCTCAGAGCTTGTCTCCAGATTGGCTGTTGCAGTAACTCCTACATTTCCACGTTGTTGCCTATTTTGCCCCTGACTTGAGGTGGCTTTTGGTGGAGCCGATGAAGACAACTTGAGTCCAATAGTTCGGGCAACTTGAGGGATAGAAGAGACCACATTGCATTCAGACCTTTTATGGTGTATGAAATCTTCTATGGTTGTGTATGCAGACCCACAGGTTCCACAAATATGTTTGTCCATCTTCACTTATTTACCCTGGAAAGGAAAAAGAGATCAAAATCAAATACATGTTGTGTAGTTACGATGCAAGCATACTTAAGGCTTGTTCAGATATGAGGTGACAAATCCCCGCAACAAATCCCTGCAACATTTTAGTACACAAGTCAATGGGGTATGAGGTGACCAAAAATGTCGCCCATCAAATTCTTGAAAGGTTTATACCGCAAAGTATGTTGTCATGAGTATGTCTGCGCAGCTTTTGACAAAACTCTCTTTTATTTGAGAAATGGCACATCATGCGCGTTCATTAACGTAAGTGGGGTGATTTTGTTGCACAATATCTGAACACTAAAAATGTTGCGGGGATTTGTTGCAGGGATTTGTTGCGTCATATTTGAACAAGCCTTTAAACCACATAAATGAGAAAATTGGAATAGGAGACTAAAGGATAGGAGGCTTCCACAGGAGTTAAAGATTTAGCAAAGTTAGAGACAAACAATAAGATCATACTTGTAAAGAAACATGAGTCAGTTACATTTTTTTCAAATAACAAGTTTGATATGTGAGTTTTCTGTTTTAAAACCAGACCTACAGTATGCAAAGTGACTTTTTAAAAAAGTCAACTTATCATTCATAATCTTTTTCAAACAACTTTCTCGACCTCATGTTTAACAGGTCAAGTGAGTATGGACCACATCAGCTACACTAATGGTTAATGCAAAAGCATATTGATTACTGTGTACGCCAATATTTTTGCGTACAGATATTTTCGCGAATTACAGGCTCACAGACATTTTCGCGAGTTGTTAAGTTCGCGAGCGCAAGAGCAAGACTTGCAGTAAACTTATTTGTACATAAATGAGCCATATCGGCAGATGCAGAGGATTTGCTTTTTGATTATTTTTTGCCAATACCATCAAACTCGTAGCTTGCGATAAACAAAAAATGCTGTCATAAAACCCCTGATTTCTTGATTTATAGTGCGTTTTTTTTTTTTTCTTACTTACCACCCCACTAAAGCCCTGCATGCTTTGGAAAAATGGCACCGATTCCATATTTTTGGAAGCAGAATTGGGTTTCTTATAGGGGTTTTAGAGGTGACCATGTACGGAACTTACTTGTGGTGAGTGACAATTTCTGTGTGTCTGTGTGTGTTATGCTACATACACCCGGGGTGAAGGACTGCTGCAGTGCACTTTCCACATGCATAGTGCATAGTTTTAGGCAATGACAACTGTACTATATGTGCCGATGACGCTGCGCTGAGAGGTAAAAAGCAAATTTACGTGCGGATATTTTCGCGTGTTGTCAAATTCGCGATAGGTGAGTGATTCGCGAAATCCGCGAAAATAAAACCACCGCGACAATTTCAGCTCATACAGTACTGGCCCACTATAGTGCAAAAAACAAGGGTATTGATTCTATCCTCCCAAATTACATATTACAGACACAAACATGACTTCACAAACCCTTTATTCAATCAGGAAACTCAATTCAAATTGCAAAGGAACAGTAAGAGAATCTTCAAAGCTGAGGAAAAAGCACTGATTTGTCCCCAGTCTTCTCAGTTATTGCTTTGAGGTTTGACACTTTTATAGTTGTAGGCATTTTGAGAATCCCTCCTTCATGCAGAAGACTTGCTGTACGCATTGGCCTGAATTCGCAAGATTTTTAATAAAGTGTACTCGTGCACAGTCCAATTATGTGTTTGCCTTAAGTGCGCATATGGGCTATATGCGTTTACTTACTGTTATCTTAGAATAAATGGAAGTTTAACACTTAGGGTGCTTCTCAAAAATTTCATCCCATATCTTCGATCGTCATCTTCCCGACCGTTCTTTTACATCAGCTTTCCTGATCCCCCGTTGTTTTGTCTACAGAGAAATGGGAGGATCAGAGGGGAAAAGACGCTGAGCGAGAAAGAGGCTAAAAGTTGCATTCCAAATTGGCTCTGACTTTTGATATGGTGCCTTACCAATGGTTTAGAACTCTTTTGTGAATTTGGGCCACTCTTAGGTCTATATTGATGATAAAATCGTCAGAATGAGTTCATTTCATACCATGCACACGTGACGATTTTTACGCCAATAATTCATTATTGTTACCATTGCAGTCAAAATGATCGCATAAGCAGGATTTTTCAGAAAGTAAGCCCTCTATGATTTAATCATGATTTTATCGATTCATCTCATATCCCGCTAACCAAGAAATGCGCACAATTATTTCTGCCTTACGTCGGCAAAGTTGATAGTAAATTAGGGTTTTTGTTTGCGGAATTACATTTCACACTTTCTGAAAGAGTAGTCATCAGAACTTGCCCCCTGCTCTTTCGCTACTGTAGCAGTCTACATTACATCAGGGCTAAATCCCATCTGACTGGAAATAAACATATTTTGTAAATTTGTATTAAACTCCAATCTACAAGAAAGGTAACAGACATGAGGCATGCAACTAGGCCATTAAAGCACATTTCCTGTCCGAAAAGCAGAACAGATTCTGTAAACACCATTCATATGAATCCCAGCTGTTTCTGACCATGTTTCTGACCTTGCCAAAGGAGTGTACAATAGTGGACAACAAGCAAAAGACAGATGCAGTGCTGTTAGATTTCTCGAGGGCATCTGACACAAAGTACAACATGAGAGACTCTTCAGAAAATTAGCCTTCTATGGTGTCCAGGGTAACCTTCTCTCATGGATCAGGGCCTTCCTCTCAGATCGTGAACAATGAACAGGTAAAGCCTCGTTGGTCCCGCATAGTTTGCGTAATAATACAAACTCAAGCGTGCCAATTCGTGGATAATGCGGGACAACTTGAGGAGAGGTGCAGGAGGATGTGGGACAACGCGTGAAATGCGTGGAAAATTTTTCAACATGTTGAAAAATTTGACACGACAAATTTTTTTTTTTCGACATTGAAATACGAGCAACTTTGCCTTGGCAGTGAGTAACTTTGCGTGTCATCGACATAGTGGGCACCCCACCCCTGGGGGAGTTGCATGCAATTCATGACCAGTTCATGACATATTCGCTCATAATTTGTACATTGGCTGCGCTTACTTCCCACACTGTTTTGGCATGATACGCACATAGGTTGCGCATGCAAACCACGTGCTCAATGGAAGTAGCAATTGGTCCGTTCTAGCCTCAGCACTGCACTGATCATAGTGCGTGCAATGAGTCATGGCTCCAAAAAGAGCAAGGTCATTATCGGCACCATCCTCCTCCTCCTCTAACGACAGTGAGAATCGTGAGCAGGCATTAAAGGCTCCCATTGAGTCAAATTCAAATAATCAAATAAAAAAGAAGAGAACTCGGGGGTCAAAACAGGACATTCCAGATTATTCCTGGGCCCAACAGGCAACCCAGGCAGTCGCAGACTTTATTAAGGAAAATCCAATGCTGTACAATAAAAGACAAAAAGAATGGCTAAATCTAGCTTCTAAAGGATGCTTGTGGACTCACGCCAAGGCTTTACTTGACCCACCTGCAAATGGTAAGTGCTCAATCTTCCGGCTAGCTCAGATGTCATGTTTCGTTTTTATTGGTTTGACGCATAGTTGATATTGAAATTGTTTGTTATATTTATCTGATATACAACAAAAAACAATGTAACATAAAATCCAATTAAGAAATCAAGGGTCTAGTGCAACAAAGGGCTATGTTCATTTTTGGCAATTTCGATAAATCTTGAAATAAAGATTTGTTGCACTGACACACTGCAGTTTAAAGCAGATAGCCATATCTATTTTGGGTGATACCTAGCTGTACATGTAGCAAAGTTTGCTGTAGAAACCATTGTTACCGATGGGTTCCTGGTCTCCACTGGATCATTTTAATTCTGAAATCTCATTCAAATAAAAAACGCAGATAGCCATTTGTTGCACTTAACCCACGAAATGTAGGTGAACTTTTGCACCTTTAGGTGCAAATCATCATACAGATGCTCAAGGTATGCCGAGAGTCTTGGATAATGGATATTACTCCTAAAGAGGAGCCCGTCTTGTGTAAATCAACAACTCGCTGCCTGAGGTCTACTCTGTACTCCTTAGACTTTCCAATATAATGCTAATGTTGTAATGCTGATCAACAATCATTGGTGTTCGCTGTATAGACACCAACTGGGGATCACTACAGTAACTTTTGGTCAAGTCGTGGACTCTAATCTATTTACATAGACAACAGTCACTTCATCAAGTCAATTTCTGGTTATGTTTGGTAAGGATGGAATGTCAGTCCTGATTCAAAGGCCTCCGGAAGCAATATTCAAATATCATACTATCATTATCACATTCCAGAGTCCTTTAAATAAAGCAAGGTCCACCTGAAAGACATTATTAAAATAGGGGGTAAAAACACTGGACGTCATGGAGAGTAATACTAATAGCGTTAGCATTTTTTTTTTTTTTTTTTTACTCTCCAGACGTCCCTGGACTACTGCAATGTAGAACTCAAGCTTATTTATGTAGCTAGTAGTCCAGGGACGTCAGGGGAGTAAAAAAAAAAAAGAAAAAACGCTAACACTATTACTCCCCATTGACCTCCAGTGCTTTTACCCCCTATTTTAATAATGTCTTTCAGGTGGACCTTGCTTTATTTAAAGGACTCTGGAATGGGATAAAAATGCTATGCTTTGGAACGGAAATTTGAGTGTAAAAATGGGGGTCTTCTCCACGGCACATACCCACCACGCATTATATACTGAGTGCCCCCCCCCCCCCCCGAGCAATTTACCCATAATTGTTAGATCTAGGTCTATAATATAAAATTAAAAAACCAAACATCTAACGTTAGACCTATCCCAAAATTCTGCATTATCGTGAAATAGGAAACCACCGTTCACTTTGTACAGCAGTGCTTTATTCAGTCACACGCATTGGTTTCCTATTTCCACCTCCATTCTCTTTGTACACAAGTGCGTGCATCAAATGAACGAGTGGTTTCCGGGGTTTCCTAAACCACGATATGGCCCAAAATTCCAATTGGTGCTTAACAAAATGGTGTAGCCACGTTCCACAGCAGCAGCACCGCCTCTGGACAACGATGCTGTATAGTTATGTCTGGAGAAAGATCCTGAGTAAATCCTGAGTAAGGGTCCAGCGCTGGCGGAGAACCATTGCCGGTCGAACCATTGCCGGTGTCGGTGAGCTGGCCCCCAGAGCCCCCGTCACTGCACTGCACTGCCCGGGCTGCTTCGTATCATGTCGTGGTCACCACATCATTACATGCATTCCGTGTAGCAGCCGACGAAATACCCATGACTAACAATGACATACACACCTTCCTTTTCCCCATTATTACCTGATATTAGCTTTTATGAAAAATAAGTCTTAAATTTTAATCAATAAAGCTCAAAGTATTGCGAAAATACTTACCAAAAATGTAAAATTATAAGGTTTTGCAACAGATTTTCATCGGACTTCTCTTCAGGGCAGTGCTAAATGCTAATCGCCTTAGCATTTACTTCTATACATATAATTGTACAATACAAATTCGAAAACTTCAAGCGCAACAAAATTGGTGCACTTAAATTTCCCTCAAATTTACATTGAAAAATGTAAGAAGTATGATTAGGAATTATTACACATGCTGTGTCATCTTTCTCAGATTTTCCAATTTGCAGTATACCAATGAAAAAAATGCATGCATTCAAATGTTTGCTTTATGTAAAGGAGATGATGTTGATTAGAGTGAATGCTTGGGGAAAAAAAAAAAGAGTGCTAGTATGAGTATAAGCAAAAATTATGGTTAAGCCATCAACACCTGGAGAAAATGAGATATGATGGGACACAACTATGAATTTTGTACAATATAGGAATCATCTAGTTTTTATTGTAATATTGTAAAAGTGGTGATATCACTGTTAACAATTTTGATGATGTTAGACCATTATGTGAAGGACTTTCCATAAATCTTAATAAAGAAAACAAAACAAGATTGCCGGTGGGTGACAGATTTGAATCCAACATTTATCAGTAGTAAATAATGTCCAGCTGTGGTGTAAACCTGATATTCATTATGTTGGCTATCATGGCTTAACAAGTTGGAAATAAAGTTATTGGCTGCCAGCTTGCCTCGCCGAGTGTTCTACAGATTTCAGTGTTAAAAAAAATCAATTTGTATAGATCAGTGAAGCCTTAGTCGTATCGCTGTCTAGGTCTCTTTTTCCCTCCCTCCCCTTCTCCATTTCTTTCCTCTCCCCTCTTTCATTCTCCCTTCCCCTTTCTCTCTCTCATGATGTCTTCTCTTCGTAAAAATACGCTAAATTTTCTTTTGATGTTTATTTCCTTTTCAACACTATTGCTTCATTATTCACAAAAGTCAAATAAATCACCTCCTGCAATTGCAATGAGGATGGGTTGGTATTTTCAATTCGTCAAGTCATTTAATAAAATGATGCATGACTTAAGGATGATATACAATACAGAACTATTGCACAGTATTAATATTTAGTGTCCACTTGTTCCAAATGATAAAAGTCAAATATTACTACAATCCCCTTTCACCAAATATACTATTTATAAATGTACATCTTACTTCCACATGTTACAAAAACTAAAATAGCAATGATTTTGTGCATATCTCTCAAAATACAGTGGTTGGAATTATGTAATATTTACACTTCTATAAAAAATAAACTCAATGAAATTGTTAAGTAGCTATTTCAATAGAACAGGATGACATAAAATGAGTTTAGCATATAGGAGTACTGAGGCAATAAACAAGAACTTAATATAATCATTGTCACAGGGCAAAAGTCAAATAACATGCATGTCATCCCCAAACAAATACATCCCCAACCATATATGCCCTAGCATAACTGCAACATAATGAGAAGAACAAAAAGATTAACAAGATTCAAACTGGTCAAGAAATGAGCTACAACGTCCAACCAGCACGTATAACACTTAAAGAGTACATGTATTAATCTATACACCTCTACCCTGCAATATACATGATCACTGAATTAAAGTGGTTTATCAAAAGCAACAAAACATGCAACCTGAAAGCTGAAACTGTTTGTTTTACAGACTGAAACAAATTTATAATAAAATCAAATAAACATTTTTCTTTTAAAGGCTACTACACACAACAGGCAAGTATTAAAATGAAAGGAAAATGAAGGAAAAGTTTTTATTTTAGTTTTTTTTCAACTGCACATACTGCCTACTGGAAGTTATCGTCACTTCTAATTTTAGTTGGAACCAAAATATGACTGCTTAAAGTAACTTTTACTTCAGGAAGTACAAATAGAAGATGCAAGAGTAAGAGTAATACCAAAACAGAATAAAGATGACAAAATAAATCAAGAAGAAAAAGTAAATTCAAACATGACAATGCATAATAGACAGAACTTTAGGATCATCATTTGTCCAGTGAGAATCTGATCAGCAGAATCTCTAGGAACATGAAAAAAAAATTTCATGTCACACATGTTCACATGTTATCTTAGTTTAATATTTTCAAAATATATTACAAGAATTTTTTTTTTTCAAAATTGCAAAGACTTTAGAAGATAACCAAGACTGGGGCAATTCAGCAACCTATGATAAAGAGAGATTCAGAAAATTGATGAGAACCTCTCACATCATCCACACATTGTGGCTGGAGACAAACAATGCATATACTAGGGACTACATTGTTGAAGACTGAATGCTGTCATATTAATTAGGTCTTGAACTTTTGACCTTCTGACTCCATGACCACTCTCAATATCTCTTCATCTCAGTTATGCAGAATTCTTGCAAGAGGGAATCACAAACCCAGTGAGCACGACATGATTTCAGTATAACAAGTTTTTTTTTTTTTTCCATAGATCCTAGCCTGAGTTATCTCGGACTTAGTGTTTAATGGGTTAAAATCCTTTATGAGACTTACAGAAAGAATAATGGAAGCATAATCATTCATGCTACTAGTACTACTGTCACATGCTTTAAAGGTCTATGGGAGAGGAATGCATTTAAATATTTGAGAGAAACTCGTCTTAATATGAACTGGATATGACCGCCGGCAAACATAAAGGAATGCTTGGTACCAAACAAAATTATTGCACCAAAATATTTTAAAAGAAAGAGCAATTTTAAAAAAAGAAAGGAAAATACTTATACAAGAAGGATAACTAAAGCATCTTTTCAAAAAAATATCTTATAACTTATATGCAAACAGAATTTGTAATTTGAATACATTCATTGCACTGACACACATTGTTACACTTTGATACCAGCAACTGCTACCTTGGTATCTTATCACTCAATACACAAATACATGTCTTTGTTATTTCAGTAATTTGTTCATTCATTAACCCATCAAAAATTTTCATAACTAATCTCTATAAAATAACATTTTATATAGGATGCAATGAATACCAATACCTTACTCAAATTTGCTCCGAAAACCTATATTGTTTGAATTTAGCTTTGCTTATGCTTTCTTTAACCCATTCGTGACAGGAATTATTTAAAGCCTAATTTCATCAACTTTTATTCTTCAAATTGGCAACACCAACATTTTTATTTTAGTGCTAAATTTTTCTTATAAAATGTCATGTATCTGAAATGAATATAAATTGACAGAAATTATGATGAGAAGTCAAAAAGATGCCAATTTGCAGGGGAAAACGGTGATTTTAAACTTTCTATCACATTGCCAATTTAAGGATTGTAATGCTTATTTTCCTTTAAAAAATTTTCAGCATCAAACAACGAATACTGATGCAACCAAAATGGGCACAGTTTGTGTAGAATTTTTTGCTCTTTCTGCTCATGTATTTGGTATGATTTTTAGGGCTTTGCATCAAAAGATATTAGGCCAAACCACAAAATGTGGACCTCTGTCACAAATGGGTTAACAGCAATAATTAACAGAGTTTTTCTTCAGTAGGCCAGTTTTCAAAAAACATTCTACATAGAATGGCATCATGTTCACATTACAGTCAGATCAATTTTACAAACTTTTAGAAATTGAAAAAAAACACAACAACACAAAACAAAACAAAAAGATTCAAGTAGGAATTCATTTCCACTGCAAGACAGCACTCTGCCCCACTATCAAGTCACTTTCAATCATCATCAGATATCTGCGTAGCACAATTAAAAAAAATACACAACTCTGTATGATTTCTGTACCTCCGATGGCCTAATTCAAGAACTCACACACATTCAACAACCTCCCAATTCCCCTCACATACTATTCTCTAACTTGCACACTGTTGTATTGTTACAATAAAGTGAATGCTTTTCCTCAATAGAATCTCTCAAAAATATTGGAAACGGTTCATAAAAGTTGCTCCCCTGTGCCTATGTACTTTGGCAAGGCATTATTCTTCATTTGCCACTCTCAACCCAGGTGAATACCAGGTAGGAAGATTAATTCCTTCAATGTTTAAGCACCTTATCACAGAAACTTGGCTAAAACTGAGGTAATAACAGTATTGAGCATACACAGTATCCTCCAGAAAAGTGCTTTACCAATCCGCCTATCACATCATTATGCTAATGTCAAGTAGAAGAAACCAACACCATTCCTACACCTAATGGTACATTTTCAAAGCTTGTTCACATATGAAGCGATATAGTGTTATTTTTTTTCTTGTTTTTTTATAATCTAAATGAATATGCTTCACAGTGCTGTATCTTATGACACAGATACAACTGAGTTTGTCAAGGACATTCATAGCATACAGCTACACAGCTACTTTTCATCATCCCACGTATGATTCATTTACAGGGGAAATGAAACAGCTGCGATTTTCCGCATCATATGTGAACAAGCTTTCGTGGTCCACTCCTTCAGACTGGGCAGCAAGGAGTATCAATCATGAGGATGACATCAATGCCGTAGAGTTCCAGGAGGTCGACGATGAAAGGACGATCACTGACCGGATCCAGTCCCATGGCCTTCATGTGGTCATTGGTCAGTGACTTGTCTTCAGTCGCAGAGATCTCCTGTAATGTCTGGAAGATGTGGTTGTTCTGTTCAAGGAAGAAACTGAAAACAACAGGAGATAATTCATTAACCCTCCTGACCACTGAATAATGTCAGCTCCATAAGCTTGATAAAGGCACTACTCTCAGAGGGAAATGGATTACCAGTAATGGCAAAGAAGAGGATTTTATAAATTGATTTAAGAAAATCTGCTTCAACCAAGAAAAAGAATAACAGCTGGTGGAGATGAAACATTCAAACCTTACATGACTAGGGATAGTAGCTCCTACAGTAGGTTCACAGAAAGTTTGCTCATTTCTTACCTTCGCCTTTGAAGCACATATATGAAGTTAGGCATAGCTTAAGAGGTATGCATGTATCTGCCAGTGAGATACTGTCTCATTTTATTTCTATCAATGTGGATTCCAAATAAATGATCCATTGTATTTCAAAAGTTACAACTTGCAAGACTGGAAATGAAACATCATGAGGTGTGAATTTGGTTGGAATTCACAAAAGTGGTATAAACCATGGGGTGGTTTAAACCTGGTTTAAACCACTCTAAGTGCACTGATGTAGGTGTAAAAGGATGCATATTAGCTATGAGCACGCCTAAAGAAAACAGATAATTGGACCGGTTTCTATGTGCATATACGTTTAAATAAACCAGGAGGGGGTTTAAACCATCCCATAGTTTAACCACTTTTGTGAATTTGGGATTTCGGGCCTTCGGGTTTAAACCTACTTGGCAAAGATCTCATCATCCTCTTCTGAACTAGGCTCCATACCCTGTTCCCTAGCATTGAAGACTGCCGTAGCTCTCTGGTTGTTCAATCTCATAAACTTCTCCCTGTCCACGTCATTAGGTCTTAGCAGGTCCTTGAGGTTAGCTACATGGGTTGTCACATTCTGATTGTCAACATAGACGTCGTACAAGCTCTGCTTCTCCTGGAAGATCTTCTCTGTCGTGCCTATCAGTTCAGGAGGGGTTGACGAAAACGAAATTTAACAAGTGCAGACATAATACCCTACCACAGAAATAATCACAACCCTGACCTTGACCCTTGACCTTACCCTAACCCCTAGTAAGCCTATTTGGTCAAAAAAGCTTGGAATAATTTTACACTGTCGGTAATGTTTTCTACCTGTATGTGGTGAAACCATATTGTTTTGAACCTAATGAGGAAATTCTAAATCCTTTTAAAAACCCTTGGAAGAAAACTAAAATTGAAAATGGAAAGCAACAGACTATGCAATCTAACAGCTGCTGAAATATATACATGTTTGAGTGTATGCCATACAACCAGTCTGTTATTTGAAATGACAAATTTGATAATGCAAGGACTGGGTGTCATGATATTTCACTCATTTGTATGACATACTTGAAACAAAACTATAACTGAACAAAATAATTGTGTCCAGTACAAAGCACATTTGGTACTGAGTCAAAGACTGATTGAGTAAAAGAAAAAAAAAAACCATAATAAATAATAAAAACTTACATGCTATGTAGGACATTTCTGATTCTAAGGTGTCAATGTCAGCTATATTCACATAGAAATATGGCTTCTGTTCAATGGCTGAGTTGAGGACGACATCATGGTGACTCATCAAACTGGCACAGTATACTGGATAGGAGAAAACAAAAATGAAATTAGTGTGCAGGGAAAGCAAAAAAAAAAAAGAGAGAAAAAAAAAGAAGACAGAAGAGAAGGAATGAGAGGAAGAGTCAGAAAAGCTGTAGAGAGAGAGGACAGTGATGTGGAAAGGGAGGAGAATGTGAAATGAGAGAGAAAGAAAGATGCCTCAAAGATACTATTCAAAACAAAAAAGATATATTGCAAGATGACCTGATTCTTGCTCGCAGACATTTACTTTGTAAACATTTTCTTGGCCAGCGATTGCTTTGGGATTTATTTTGTTCTTACATGTAGGAATAGTGCTGCTACTGGGCTTAGGTCATTATGAATATTATGATCACAGTAAATATAGCAATGGTTCAAATGTGGAAGTTAGGAAATTGTTAAATGTAGGAAACTGAGTGCATATTAATGATTGCACGGGAATAAGTCAGAAAACCTTGTAAAACTCTCTCGAAATCCTTATACATTACTTGATATAACTCTCATGTGCATAAATTTCATGCCACACTTTCTATTTTGCATGGATCATTGTTGCTATGTTAGCAAAAGAAGTAGCATATTTGACACATACAATACTCATATTACTTACTCTTTCTGTCATTCAACTATAAATGAATACAGATAATGTATTTCCTACCTTTATAGCAGACTACACCTATAGGTGGTGGAGAAAAGAAGAGAACTCTCTTTCTCAGAAGGATGTATTTCCACAAAGTAAAGATCTGCTCTCCAAAGAAGCTCAGAAACTGACTGAAGCATCCTGCTGGGTGTGTGATCTTGAAAGACACAAAAGGAGACATGCATCACAAAATGAAGAAACAATCTTTTCTATGAAGAATCGCAAGAGAATATCGACAAGATCAAACTGTAACAAAGTAAAGACATTCAGAATGGAGTTTCCATACAGTGCAGGCTTTTTAATTAAAAGCAGCAATACCAGAAACTTTGTGCCAGGACAACTGCCTCCTTTAGACTATCACCCTCAGACACATTGGAAATGGTTAGTTTCAAAGTAAATTACAATTAATATTCTGTAATACTTGGGAGGGTACATGAGACACATAACAAATAAATGCACTGATGTTATGGTTTTTTGTGCTATCATCTGTAGAGGGGTTCTGAGTTTCATTATCACTATGAACATGATGAACAAAGAAAGCGGACAAAATAAACAACCCCTCATTCTACCCTTCACAATGGTTCTGGTAGTCAAAAGAACATCCCTTCACTGCTATTATCTAAAATATGTGGAACAGGTGTAACGTGCATATTCACCTGGAACTACTGATTAAACATAATAGCAGTGAAGGGATGTTCTTTTGACTACGAGAACCATTGTGAAGGGTAGAATGAGGGGTTGTTTATTTTGTCCGCTTTCTTTGTCCATCATGTTCATAGTGTATCCAAGAGAGCAGACCTTGTCCAAGAGCAGTAGTCTTCTCAGTGTAGTTACCAAAGAGGAGTAGTCAATGGATGGCATCGGATAAGTAGGTTTGAAGCATACAGGAGTTGTTTTGTAACTAGTAGGGCTCCTTCAGATATCCAGTAGCAAAGCCCCACATTTTCAGGAGGAAAAGAGATAACTTTTGCCTCAGGGGTCTTTTTTGGCCACCTTGTATACCATTCACTTACACATACAAATAACCAGTGGGATTTGCTATTTTCATATGTGAACAACCCTTTACAGTGTATCTACCTTCATATGTGGATGATGTTCATCCGAGCTTGGAGGAGTGAGTTGCAATGCACTGGCTACAGGTGATGCATTATGGACAGGACTGGACGAGTTGTGCAACGTTGAGATACCTTCCCATGATGCTTCTCTGGAGAGCGGCAAGGAAGCTTTGTGATCGCTGAAGAAAGCTTTGAGCTCCTCATACCTTCCTGGTGAATGTAAGAGATGTCTGAAGATAGGAAGAAGTAGCAACAGGATTAACATAATTTGTCTAAATATCTCTAGACCTTTCATAGATAGAAAGCTCATTAATGTGTAAATGCTGATGAAAATGTCAAATGAGATAGGAGAATTAGAAAGAGATACATAAGATGCAATAACCAAACTATGCCTGGAAGTCCGAACTACCTCCTTCTTGGTCATGAATTTCATATACTGTAAACGCCATTATTTATATGTGATTAAATTTTCGCGATGAGCGACCCAAGCACATATCTGCGCATTCTTAATTTGCTCTGCACAATTTACTCACTTGCAAAAGTGCAAGGTTTGATTTGATATTTCAGTGTATATAAAATCGTGCTAATATTTTTGTGAGTTCTAGAATTTGCGCTTGTTGAAAATAGTGGGGAATCCGCAAAAAATAATGTACACAAATATTTCTGCATTTAGCGTAGGAGTTTAACCCATTCGTGACAGAGGGTCCACATTATGTAGTTTGGTTTAATAACTTTTGATGCAAAGCCCTAAAATTCATACCAAATACATGAGCAGAAAGAGCAAAAAAATTCTACACTTACTGTACCCATATTTGTTGCATCAGTATTTGTTGTTTGATGCTGAAATTTTTTAAAAGGAAAATAAGCATTAAAATCCTTAAATTGGCAATGCGATGAAAATGTTAAAATTACTGCAAATTGGCAACTTTATGACTTCTCATCATACATTCTGTCAATTTACATTTATTTCAGATGCATGTTTAATAAGAAAAATGTAGTGCTAAAAGAAAAATGTTGGTGTTGCCAATTTGAAGAATAAAAGCTGATCAAATTAGGCTTTAAATAATTCCTGTCATGAATGGGTTAACTGAAGTAATAGACAGAAATATGCTATGCAGATGTCTCCTAAGGATATTGCAGAAATATCCACGAGCATCCACCTTTTTTCATCTTGATGGTTCTTTACCTTTATGTGATTCTTTTGTTATTTCTAATGTGTAATTTTGCACTGATTCTTGTATGTTGAAAGCTTGATAAGCAATATCTACAGAATTTTTTTTTTTTAAAAAGGAAGAGATGTTTGCACCTGACTTGGCGTTCCAAGAATTTCATGTGTCTGTGTAGTGTGGTGTAAGATGTGGAGAGGACCCCGACAGATTTCATCCTTGCCCCTCTCTCAGCCGCACTCTCTACATGCATGTTCTCAAAACAGCTTAGGCCATAGTACTTGTCTTTCCTGAAGTAACTGTAAGAAATCGAAAGAATTGTACTTCTTTGTAATTCCTCGCAAATTAATGCACACTTCCTGACAAATGTTGTTGCTTAATTCAAAATTGAAAATGGGCCCATGATCAAAATGTAATCAATAAAGATAGAAAAAACAACAACATAATCATGCATCAGATGAATAAAAATTGTTAAGGCAAATATAATATCTTATTTGTATTTCATTTTAAAAAAATTAGGTGAACATCTACTGTTATCAATCTAACAACCTATCTTCAGCAAAATTGACCCCATTGTTAACATAAATCAGTACACTCGTAAGAACAGAGCAAAGGAGTGTGCATAATAATAATAATAATATGTAGTTCTTGTATAGCGCATATCACATTATGATATAACGTCTCTATGCGCTTCCAAAGGACTTGGATATTATTACCCCAGCTTTAGCCCGGCAGCCTTTTACAGCGCGCAAGCATTAGATCAAGATGTGCACCATTATAATTATACCAAGAGCGTTTGGATCTACAGTGGATAGGGATGACTCTGGAGGTAGTGCTGTTTTTGTGCTAGTAAGTCTAGCAAAATTTCACCCCTTGTTCATGCTTTGTTCTTTGTGCTGCAAGCGTTCTTATATACAGTGGATAATGGATCACACAGTTTGTGGTAGATTATACATAGGGTGCAAGAGCGCTTGTTCTAAGTCAGTGTACCAATAACAACATCAATAAACAAATGAATACATACAAAGTCCCTTGACAAGAGAAATTTCAGTATTGGGAAGAGTCATATGATGCATCTTGTCACTTGGGCCCATGGACAAGAAGCATTCAGTGATTCCAAAATATTTGAATACTTACATGTTTGTAAGCTGCCAAAGATAAACATAAAACAAGGTAAAATAGAAAACAAGGTACAGTGGAAACTCGATATAAAGAGATCTGATATAACAATATTCTTGATATAACAAGGTAATATTTTGGTCCCAGCTCCTCAAATTCTATTGTTTTTTAACCCTGATATAACAAGATTCCTGCTATAACAAGGTAATTTTGATGGTCCCAAGGATCTTGTTATACTGAGTTTCCACTATATAACAAAAATAGTAATTGAGAATGTCAGTTTTAAAGTCAGAGTTAGATTGTTCTAATAACAGCTAAGGCCCATGTGAGGTGGATACCAGCGCTTTACAAGAAGCCTCCATCATCATCATCATCATCATCATAATGTGCAATTTCAACAAATGTCAACAATAGTATTACAAATGATAAGTGGTGCAAAACAAATATTCTTACATGAAATCTGTAAGGACGGTATGTGATCCACTAGCCATAGCTTTGAACTCCACTCCATCAAGGTTGATGTCTTCTGGTTGGCACCATTCCACTATATTTCCTGAAAATTAATAATAATAATAATAATAATAATAATAATAATAATGATGAATAGCCCTTATTTACCCAGGGTAACCACTTTAGCTATCAGCTAATCTTCCAGCAGGCCCTGCACAATATAATTTGTTATAATTACCCTTCTCCAATCTTAGATGCAGAGCGCCTGGCTAGAAGGCAGAAGGTCCCATTTTTGTAAGTCTTTGGTATGACTTGGCCAGGGATCGAACCCATGACCTTCCGTTCAAGTGCAAAAGTGAAAAAAAAGACAAATAGCTACCATAGCTTCAACGTAAATATTGACTGCTAATTTCAGTCTAGACTCTAGATCTATGTCTTAATTTTTTTCAATTTGCGCTGCGAATCAATCGCGAAGAAGCCGTGCGAGAGTTGAACAGTGAGTGCAGGTGTACGTGGTGAATTTGTCATAAAATAGAGCATTTCTGGAAAAATACATGAAGACAGCACAGGATCATGAGGATAGACTTAGAAACGGGTTTCTGACACTTGATGTAATATTTGCAAGTGATTTTGCGTGGTAGAAGTCATCCGGTGCGAAAGCGCACTAACGGCAATGCCTTCACTATTTAGAGTTATTATTCCAGATAACAGTTGCTTACAATATACAATAATATACATGACAGATAAAGATTACAGTGTCAATGGGTCCTGCACCGAAAGAGTGTTCAAGTCAAACAAATTGCCAGTAGTCAGCGAGAGGCACAGACCGCCAACCGGCTGTGCAGGCCAGAGGCAGATTACGCCCGACCGTACTGCACGTCTAGCGAGTGAAATTCAATTCAATATCATGCACGGCAACATACCTGAACGTGTGTCGAAAGCCACGACGAAAATCGCAACAATATCGTCAGATTCTGGTACTCTTTCATCTTCTGTGTCTTTCCTTCCTTCAGAAATTTCTGATCTTACAGAAGAATTTCTCACTTGTGATTTAGGGCTAAGAACATCTACAGAATCGTCCTCTATGTTCACCAACAACGGCGATTTGTCACTTGTGGAGGTCGCCATTTTTAAAAGTCCAGACAGAGCTATATTCAGCTCAGAGTGCAACATGAGGTCAACGCACATGTATGTACTTTATGTATTCGTGTAAAATTAAGGACCAATCACATTTTGCTTTATATGCCGACATGGCGCGTGGTTTTAAAACTTTTGACCAATCACATCGCAATATAAGATTGTGGGGGTGGGGTCAGTTCCGGGGTGCTCATATTGCAGCTCGGCTCGTGACTATCAAGGATTAAAATGTATATGGCCTACCCAAATTTGGAGAATTATGGGGGGGGGGGGGGGGGGGGGGGGGGCTGGGGGGAAAATCAACGACCCCATTTAAAACAAAACAAGGAATTTTTAGATCTTACCTCTTTTTGCACTATCAAGAGGATTCTTGCTATCATAAACTGTATCATTTAGAGATCTATGACATTTGCAGTAGGAATTGGGACAAACTCAAAAGCTATGCAAATTTAGAGAAAGGGAAAGAGAGAGATAGAGAGAGAGAGGGAGGGGGAGAGAGAGAGAGAGAGAGAGAGAGAGAGAGAGGGGGGGGAGGAAACTCCCTCCTGTTTTATCTTTAATAGGATGTTTAAACAAACCAGTGGTGGATCGGGGGGGGGGGGGGGGGGGGGGGCGGCCACGATCTCCCTTGTTTGATTGTCCTGCTCAGACATCAGCAGCAGTCCCCTTTTGTTTTGCTTATCCATCCTCAGACAACGACTGCAACTCCCCCCCCCCCCCCTGGTTTTGGAGGAACTTATTTTTGTGCTTATCCCTGATGGGCTACCGTGCAGTGCAGACTACAGTCCCCCCCCCCCCCCCCTTTTGAAAAATCCTGGATCCCCTGCTGCAAACAGCCCAATTCTTTCTACATGTATAATGGTCTGCAGACAGATTTCCAAAGGTTGGAGCAATTGGGTGAACATAACTCATGTTGACTGAATCCCAGATTTAAATTACGGTTTCATAGCCACTTCAAATTTATGACAATGACTGCAAAGGATCAATTTGGGATTGTAGTTGGTCGAGTTTGAAGTATGTGTCCAAAATAAAAATAGTCATTCCAACTTGATTTCGGCTAGCAGAAGGCAATGAAAGAAAGGTTACTTTATCCATAATTCTTAGACAGACAGGGGAGTCACTACCGGGGGGGGGGGGGGGGGGGGGTCAGCCACTCCTATTATATTTCAGGTGATCAAAAAAAGAAAAAAAAAAGAAAAAGAAAAAGAAGAAAAGAAGAAAGAAGAGTGCAGGGAAGATAGGGCAGGGTCATGCAACTATATAATAGCCATATGTGTTCATTTAAAATGTAAATCAACTCACCTGTGGGTCATCTTGCCCCCACCCCATCAAAATACCCTGGTGCTGCCCCTGTAGATAGGCATGACTTGCATACTGGATTTCCTAAAATGTTAATGTCCCATAACACCAGCAAACACAGCTTTATCTACATGTTCATTCTCCTTAGCATACACTCAAACAAATACAGTCAAACCTTCCTATATTGGCCACTGATATCGATTCCCACCGAGATAAATTATGTGTTTAAGAACCTGTCCATAGCAGTCAACTGTCTATAAAGGCCATACTTTTTGTTTCCCTTGGGTGCCCACTATAGACAGGTTTCACTGTATGAAAGTTATCCCTAATCTTATGTCACAACCTCACAAATCTGCAACCAACTGTATTTGCTCACATGCATGCAGTCACATTATGTTGCTAAAGGGAATATGATACATATACTCATTCTGCAAAAAATCAGGACAGTGTAATAAAGACAATATCAATCATGGCACAAATTTGTGCAAAAAATGATCAGTCATGCTCTATTTCTTAAAAATACAAGAAATATACACTGTACATTAATCACAAGAGATATTATCATTCTTCAACGCCTCATCAACTCGTGTATGATGGTCATGAACAAATTTATGTTAAAGAAAAGGTAACATATGGGTCAACACTTTATGACTGACCATCCTACTAAAATTTTGAGACTTAAGGTTACATAATCATACTAAGGTTAATCCAAAATCTATTTTTAGTAACTCTCTAGATTCGACAAGGGGCACTGATGTGAGCATACTTTTCTTCTTTATATACATGTACTTCAGACCATAATTTAATTAAGAGGGGTGGGGGAGGGATGCAGCCATCTTGTGGTCAGCTCACAAATGGACAACACTTAGCATGAACTCCAAAATGTACCCCTTTCAAATTTTCTACCCAAAAGGCACTTAGAATTATAACCTTGTCTTACTAATTTAGGGAATTGTGAACCCTTCACCCACTTTTAAAGAGAAGCTTGAGTTCTGGGAAGAGGGAAGGTGAAGGATAATTCATTAGCTTTCTCGGTCTTTTTATGTCAGTTCGGAAGAATATCATGGAAGAAATCTCCCCTGAAAAAGGATTACTCTGCAAATGCCCTCGGCCAAAAAACTAAGTAACATCTGTAGTGTCCAGCCTTCAAATCAATGTGTACAATTTCTATGTACAATTTCTATGTTCGGTGCATGTGCTTTTCAACAAGACTGAGTTGATTCTTAATCAATGCGATGATTTCCAAACCTCAGGTTATAAACAAATTGTCATCTATTGATTAATCTACTAACTGTATCTAGCTAACTAAACAAAAACAAAAGTTAGGAAAACAAGGCCAAATTGTCCTTTTGTTGAACTCCACATGCACAACAGGCCTTGAGTTTACCAAAACAAAACATTTTGTCTGTGAACATATCCTTGAATAAACGAAATTATGATTTTTAGGTAATTTTTCTGATATCAGGAAGAAAACTACAATTCCTACAATTAGTTTGAAAGGTCAAAAGGAGTAGCACTTGCTTTAAACCCTGAAAACAAAAAATAAGAAATCAGGAGCAAAATTTTCAAACACTGGTTGAACACACATTAAAATCAAGTTTTCAAACATATATGCAATACTGAAAATCAGGAAATAATGAAAATGGTGCCCTGAATATTGACACATAGAAATATGGCCTGTTAAACAGAAGGTTAGATCGAAAAATCTATTAAGCCACCAACATATGAAACAAACACAGATGAGTCAAACAGTGAATAAAATGCATCATGGGTGGAACTTTAAAAATTTGGACATTTCCATGAAAGAGTGTAGTCACAATGTGCATCAACTCAATCTGTCAGTGATTGCAACATATAATGTTTCTTTACATCTCTGCTTAATTAGGATCTACACACTTGCTTTAAACACTGAAAGAGAAAACTTTGAAATCAGGAGCAAGTTTTCTACACTGGTATGAAGCAACTGTGACTGAACCCACATTAACAAAAAGTTTTCCAACATATGCAATACTGAAAATCAGAAAATAGTTAAAATATAAAAATATGGCCTATTAAACCGAGGGAAGCTCAAAAAAAAAATTATCAAGCAAATCATCATGTGAAACAAACGATGATGATTCAAACAGTGAGTCATAAAATGCATTACAAGTGAAACTTTTAAAATTTGGACATAGTTTCCATGAAAGGGAACAAATACTTGCTTTACAGTCACAATGTGAATCAACCCAATTTGTCAGTGACTGCAACAAATGACAATGCTCTTTACATCTCTGCTTAATCAGAATCTACAAACTTGCTTTAAACATTGAAAAGGAAAACTTAGAAATCAGGAGCAAAGTTTTCAACATTGGTATGATGAAGCAACTTCGATTGAATGCACATCAAAATCAAGTTCTCCAACATATGCAGTGCTGAAAATCAGAAATTAATGAAAACCAAGTGTTGGCATGTTGAACCGTGGGTAAGATCCAAAAATGTATCAAACCACTAACAAATGAAACAAACATTGATGAGCCAAACAATAAGTCATAAAATGTATCACAGGTGGAACTTTAAAAAATTCAGACATATTTTCCATGAAAGAGAAACAATATTTGCTTTAGAGTCAAAGTTGGAATCAACTTAATCTGTTTTACAGTTAGTGATTGCAACACATTGCAAACCAGGTCAAATGGTCCCTTTGTTGAACTCCACATGCACACCTGTCGGGTCTTGAGTTCACCAAAACAAAACAATATATCTGGGAAAGGAGTTAACATCTCCTGCTTAATTGGGAAATACAAACATGCTTACATGGGAGTACTCTTATCTTTTTGTATGATAAAGTTACACCAAGATAACTCTTCATGGATAAAATTCTTTAAATACCATCTCCGTCTCAACGAAGCTGCATCGAATCTCCTGTGAAATATTTGCTTCAAAACTCCAGAGGGAATTGATACAATCTCTGTGGTACACATGATCCTTATTTCCAGGAGGTCATGACTTATCTGATCTTTATATCTTTTTTTTTCTCTCTTCCTAAATGCATTCTTGCCGAGTTCCACCTTGTCTCTGTAGTTACATAAAAAGAGGAAGTACATCTGAAAAATCCTGAGCAAATTTCAACGAAACCATGAACTACCTCTCACAAGGTATATGATCCATTTCTTTAGCCTTGATCAGAACTATTCACTTCATTTCTCAAGGAGAAACTTCTTGTAGAGTTTCTCCTCATCTTTGTTGCTGAAGGACGGAAGAAAGTTGACCTGAACGACCTCAGAATACCCTTCCTCTTTCTTGGGAGCCTGGAAGTTCTTCCTGAAGGAGTAGAAGACCATGTCAGCAATGGAAGCATGGTTCTTGCCTGCTGGAGTCAGCTGACGGAACTGTACAACAGAAAATGAAATATAAATATCAGGTAGAAAGAAATCCGTTGACCGAGTCCTGGGTAAAGTGTATATCCTCCTGCAATCTTCGAACAGGTCAGATAAATCTTTTGCAGTTTCAAATTGTTCACACTAAATGTTATTCAATTCATTTTTTTTCACTTCCATATTTATTTTCCATAAAAATCAATATAAAAAATATACATAATATATATTATGAAATAATATAATTACAAGCAAATCTATAATAATACTACAACAACATATACAAGAAATGGTTTAGTAATTTGACATTATTACATTCACATTGTAGAGGGGCCTAAAGTAAAGCTGGGCTTGTTGTGTTACTAAGAATGATCACGTGCTCATGCAGTGCCTATACTTTGGAATACACAGGAACTTTGTTACATCAGGGCTAAATTAACAACAGCAGCAGAATACAAAGTAGCATTAGCAATGTTATCAAGAGAGTTTGGTGTTACAATTTTCCTTTTAAGGAAGTTCATCTCAATGATGCTATTATTATCATCTATTATTCACATTATCTCAGTTGTATGAGATATTTCATGAAAATCACAAGAGGGAAGCTAATTTTATCTACAAAACAGCTATAAGATTTTTTTAATTGTATATCTGCGTATTGCTTTAGTTGCGACAAAATTATATCGTATTGTACAACGCCTACTCAGCTTGTTGTACGCAAGTCTATGGGAGCTGAACGCGCGATATTCGTACCATTGCACTCGTACCATCCAAAATGTACCATCCAAAATGTACCATTGCACGGTTAGCATGACGTCACAGTAGATTCCCACAAATTACTTCTTTTATTTCTTTTGTGATGTCACAAGTAGCTTGCGTTGTAGACCCTATACGCGTATTGATTTTTGCATGCTCAACTCAGGCTATGCCATAGCTAGCTATAGGGCTATGCCAGCAAGTCGCGTTCGCGCACTGCTATAGATACGCGCACGCGCACAGACTATGCCGGCACCAGCTGCATTTTGCAGTCGGAACTTCTTTTCCTGCTTTATAAACCTTGATTTCTTAACCAAAATGTGACTGTTTTTTCTTGATTTTCATCAATTTCTCAGACTTCTGAGGCGTTGTACAATACAAATAGCGAATATTCTAATTCGTGCAATGGTACGAGATTTCGCATTCGGTGAAAGATCGCGACGTAACTTCTATTCAACGAGGCGAAGCCTCGTTGAATAGAAGGTCGCTCTTTCACCTCATGCGCAATCTCGTACCATCGCACTCATGTCTATTCGCTATTTGTATACCAACAGATACCTTCTCATTGTGTCTTGCATGGTCAAAGGTTGTTGCAAAGGAAAAGCATCTGCACTGCACATTGGCCTTCTTAGCACAGTCAACATACCTAAAGGAAGACGAGACATATCAAACAACATGATTCAGAGTCTACTGAAGGACAGTACTGATGAGGCTATCCAGTGGAAAAAAATTCTATTATGCTCAGATATGGAGAACAATGATCTTTCTTAAAACTGGTTTCATCATATGCTGACTATAAGCAGATAATTGCACAAGTTACTATTATGCTTTTATTTCAGATCAGTGCTGAACTGGAGCTGCAGTGAGTTGACTGGTTTAAAGAGGTACTCAAGATATCTTGTTTCCACTTTCATTTTTGTTTCATTTCCTATCATTTATTTTCATATTTCTCATGTAAAATGAAGTTTCAAATACAAAGTACAAATTATATGATAAGATTACAATTAAAGAGAAGTCTTAAATAGTATAATGACAAGCGGTCAATGTAGGAAAAAAGAGCATTATTCCTGGGAGTACTGATATAACGAAGAGAAATATGATGGGACTGACATGAAAGCAAGCTTGTAAAACTGTAAGCCCTAATGAAAATAATTTCTGGTAATAAATAGAGAACAGATATGATTAATGAACATGCCAAAGTAAAAGTGAGGAAATCACAAGAAAAAGAAAGTAAAAAAAAAAACCATGGTGGGTTTTTTTTTTCATTTCTTTTCCTAAAACTGGATTAAGCATAACTCAATAAAGCTTATATGATTTGTGCTCACCCATTTCCATAGCCCATTTTACTCTCTGAAATTACATACACAAGGTCCAGTGATTAACCACAGATTGATTCCAATTTTGGTTCTCTGACACATGCTTGGCTGACCAATGCTCTAGGATCAATTTCTATTAATGAAGTTCCAAACTTCCACTCTAGAACAAACACTATACCTAATCCTGACCCAAATCCCAACCTAAAATCAAGCTGTAACACTAATCATAGTCCTAACTTTACATCTGTTGCAAACAAAAGCCAAGAGAAACTGTCAACGGATCTGGTTGGCAGTCCACTTTGATGTAGAACACATTCAACTATAAGCCTTCACTGCACTAAGAAAATTAGCAGAGAAGTTCTCCCTCCCATTTACATTTGCTAACGAGAGACAAGAATGAAAATGCCCAATATGTTATCAGACTCTCATCTATAAACATGACCTTTCATTTGTGAAACTAAGCTGGACTGTCACAACGATTCCCTCAGTTTTTTAGGTTCTAGAGAATAGCTGGTTGACAGTGATGAACTTAACCTTAACTTTTTTCTTCCTAATTTCTTAAAAGCGCCTTGAGCACTCCACAGAGTGGATCTGGCGTTATACCTTTATTATTATCATTATTATTATTATTTTTATTATTATTATTATTATTATTATTATTATTATTATTATTATCATTATTATTATTATCATTACTATTATTATTATTATTATCATTATTATCATTATCATTATTATTATTATCATTATTATTATTATCATTATCACTATTATCATTATCATTATCATTACTATTATTATCATTATTATTATTATCATTATCATTATTATTATTATTATTATCATTATCATTATTTTTACTATTATTATTATTATCATCATCATTATTATTATTATTATTATTATTATTATTACTATTATTATCATTATTATTATTATTATCATTATTATTACTATTATTATTATTATCATTATCATTATTACTATTATTATTATCATTATCATTATCATTATTATTATTATCATTATTATTATTATTATTATTATCATTATTATCATTATTATCATTATTATTATTATTATTATTATTATTATTATTATCATTATTATTATTTTTACTATTATTATTATTATTATCATCATTATTATTATCATTATTATTATTATTATTATCATTATTATTATTATCATTATTATTATTAACCCATTCACTACTGAGTTCTTACATTCCCATAGACTTAATACAGGGGCCACCCAGTTCCAGTAGCCAAGGGCACTATGGCAAATACCTATGGGAAGCTTAACAGAGCGTCCATTTTTCCATACAAAAAATACAAAAGTTGGACCTATTTCAGAGTAATCTGAGAGTCAAAACCTACAAATTGATATACTGTCCACCCTTCTAATATAAGTAACATGAATGTTATAGCTAAAAGAAGCCTTTGGTGTGTATTATAAAACCCATACGAGCACTTCCCATTAGTAACACAGCAATTTGCCATTGTGATGGGTTATACCTCTTTCTCGACTCCACATCTGCATTTGTGTTATCAACGACCACACTCTGGCCTTTGCTGAGAGCAGAGGTGCATGCTGCTACACACTTCTGCCATGTACCCATGGTATCCTGGATAATACAGAAAAACATAGAAAATTTTGTCTGTTATCAATATGAGAAAAATGTAACAGAATAAACAAAACATGACATTGTCTACAAATAAAAGATTTCATAAATACAACTAGAAAACAATTATATCACAGGAATATTTCAGAAGAAATTGAAATTTCAGAAATGACTGTTTACAAATGTTTATCAAATGAACAAACTACAAAAACTGTGAGGCAAACTCCACATCAAAACATAAAGCGATAAAACGCATCAACCAAAACAAGACATCTCAGAGAGGTGTTTTCTTCTTATCATTCTCAAATATTTAGAGACAAAACTCAACCACGTTAACTTTCATTTGAAGTACTTGCATTTTAAGATTTGCCAATAGTATACCCACATGGTAACTCAATGTTTGTTCAGAGTATGAATCTTGAATCATTTACTAGGAATTCTGGACTTACTCTGTTCACATGAACATATTTATGCGTCAGTACATGATTCTTCACAAATGTGCTCTTCCCAGCTATAGAGGAAAGAAGAGATGAAAAGAAGACTTGCCATATGATTTTCATCGCAGAGTAAATTATAAACATTTCAAATCTTTTTACTGCTTTTCCTTCTGGTAGGCCAACATGTGACATATGTTCAGTGTAAAAGGAAGGATAGTAACAATATTACTTGAAAGCCAACTCAGCCAAAATGATGAAAAAATGATTGTTTTATGTTGCAGTTGTTTAATTTTTTCTATCAATCATGTGAAAATTATGATGATGAATTCTGAATGAAATTCAATATCCTTTATTCATATCTCTATAATACCAGAGACACCATGTTAAGGCTTACTTCAAACCATATGGTGATAATGTTCATGTCACGTTGTCGTGTTACACATTTCATGAATGGTAGGCCCTAAAAATGTCGGTCCAGGGTACTTGACACTTTATGACAAAGTGACAGCAAATCTATGAATACTCACGTCCCATACCTGACACTTCATAGATAAGAGGGGTGTATTTCACATATACACACTACCTCCTACCTATTAAGGTTAATAATTCATTACATGGCACGTAACATGATGTGAACGTGATCACCGATGGTTCAAAATAAGCCCCATGTAAATGAAATAAATTTGAGCACAAATCTTTCTAAATACTCACAAGCTGGGAATCCAACTAGTATGATAACCTACACAAAGAGAGAAATTTAAGATGAAATTACTAAATATAGTTATTTAAATATGATGACCTTTGAAAAATGATTTCACTTTCACGTAAGAAGCATTCTAACAGAATGAAGTGACATACTGACACACTCCTATGCTGCAGAACAAAGTACCTTCAACCCATGTCCTTCAGTTACTCATTGCCTTTCTTTCAACTCTTTGGATAAGGCAGGACACAAATTTTCACATTATAGCCTAGTGATAATCTAATCTTGTACAGGAGAAGGGTTAGTAGTAGAAAGGTAGCAATGAAATACACACCAGGGCCATTTTTCATAAAAACTTGTTATCAGTAACAAGTTACAATAACTGTTATAAGCTATTGGAATCCTTGCATACAACTGGCTGAAAGTGAATTTGTCATAGAAATGTGGCAGTTGGTACTGATAACAAGTTTTATGAAACATGACCCTGTTGCTGGAAAAAAAAGTGTGGGAAGATACTGCCATCCAGTCCATTGAATCTAATACTAGAACCACAAAGTCATTCACACTAAGTTAATTATATGTAAATCAAGATTGCATCCCATGCATCTAAATTTTTCATTTTTTTAATGTTTACCTCTTGCACACTAGCTGGCAATGCAGTATTTGGTGGGTTGAACAATGGTGTACTGGGTGAGATGGTTCTCTGTAATTAATAAAGCAATCAAATTTATCATACCATAACAGATATTTTGTTTATCATGAAACAAAAAATAAATTAATACAAATAAAAGAAAAAAGGAAGCAAACAACGAATTGCAGAAGACACAAAAGTACAAATGGCAACATATTAAACAAACAAATATTGAAAGACAAAGAAATCAATCAACAAAATCATTTATCAGAGAAATATTTAAAAGCTTGATAAAGAAGTGGAGTAACCAGCTATTTGTCACTAAATGAACAAAATCATCTGAAAACTTGACTTACAGGATCAAAAGCTGGCATGTCAAACTTGGCTGGTTTGTAGTTTAAGAAGAACTCTTCTGGGGTCTTGAATGGAATACCAATATTCAAGGCAAACTGTAAGAAAATGAAAACCAACCATTGAAAACACTGGGAAATGGAATATCAGCCTTTCTTATAACTAAAAAAGGATTTTTTTCTGAGAGATATATTTCACACGTTGGATGCTTAAAATGTTCTTGAAATTCTAAGTACTTTAAATGAAAAGTAGGTGGTATATTTAAATGCATCTGAAATAGTCCTTCATATCTCTATAGCATCAACAGAATTTCCTAAGGTGTGCAGGAACTATTTGATAGTTACATGTAGACATATTTCCTCTTTCTTACCAGACGGTCACTCATGGAGAAGTCTTTCTTCTTCTTAGGAGCCCAGTCTGCTGGCCTTCCTGCAGCATCTAACAAATCAATGAAATACAAAGATTTGTCAAGATGTTGAAGATGAAGAATTAGAAGAATAAGAAATAAAGAAAAAGCATAAACCAACTTGTCACTATTTACAACTGTAAAAGCACATGTCCTTTGAACGATAATCGTAACATCAGACTTAAGCCCCGTCTTAACAGACCTTTCTGAAACTGAATTGTCTGAACAATTTTTCGTTACCCTGCCTGTTAAGAAGCTTCACACAGGGTTTTGCATAAATTCTACCCTAGTATGCCTAGGGTAACTTTCCATAATTACCCTGACAATTTCCGGACAACCCTCCTGTTAAGATCCTCTTGAGGTAATTTTCAGCCCGAACACCGGAAGCTGATAGTTATACGCATGCACAACAGACCGGACAGAAAGTGGCTCAGAACACGTGTATGAATCTTGTTTACAAAATTTATGTTACTGGTTTGAAAGTAAATATTAAAAATCATGTAATACATGGTAAATTTTAAAATCCTATTAATTATAAAATCAGACTATTTTAATCGTTGTGGTTTCCCTATATTTTGATAAATATATTCAGCTCATTTCTCCTGCGATACAAAATACTTTTATCTCCTTACAAATACATTAAACAGAGTTCTGTCATAGAATTATTATGGTACGTCCATGGTTCTGTCAATTAAGTCAGGTACGTTGGAAACCTGCCCCGGGAAGGTGGTCAGCGTGTGTCTGTAAAGACAGTGTGTGGGGCTCTCACCCTTGTTTTTATTGCCTACTTGAGGAATGTTACCCTGGGTTGTTTGTCCGGACGTTGCCACAACATCGTCCAGACAAGTTCTGTTAAAACAGGGTTTAAGTTAAACTGGCCTAAATTTAGTGTACTGAGCTACAGAATGATATGTGTCAACATCTTTGTACAAATTACTGAAAATCTTTACCCCAAAATTAATCAACAAAGTTGATGGCAAGCTAATTTCAAAATGACAAGAATGTTATTTACCCAGAGCTCCAGGTTAGCTCATGTTCATACCTGGAGTAAGAAAGAGAAAGAGCATAGACAGATAGATAGATAGACAGATAATTAGATAGATAGAGAGAAAGAGAGAGAGAAAGAGAGAGAAAGAGAGAGAGAGAGAGAGAGAGAGAGAGAGAGAGAGAGAGAGAGAGAAAGCTGTCTTACCTCCAACATACATGCTAGCCTCGATATCTACAGCGATACCATCATTGCCTTTAGACAGGAAGTATTCCCACATTCCTGTCATGGGCTTACGGTACATCCCTCCTGCTGTAGCAGCAAAAGCCTTGATAATAATAACAATAATGACTATTGGTAAAGTGCTATATCCATTACAAAGAAATGCTCAAGGCACTGAAAGGAAAGTATAATTACATGAAGATTAAATTGCAATAAAGACTACAAGAACAATAAGTCAGAGCGCAATCTGTCAGCTGCCTAGAGCAGGATACCTGCTCAGCATCTTTTGTTCCACTAAACCCTTCTAATACCCCCCCCCCCCTCCCCACACACAGACAAAACAACAGGGATCGGGGGAAAGCCGATGTGAATACCAGGGTGCGGAGAAGCCATTAAAAACCTGATGGACGCACCTTTTAATAAGCTACCTTTAATAAAACAGAGTACATGGAAGAGAATAAGTAAACAAAAATATACAATAGATGAATCAATAGAGAAGACCACATAAGGATAGATGGCAAGAAGGTGTTGTGGTCTAGTGGATAAGTCACCAAACTATGGATTATGAAGTATGGGGTTCAAAACCCTACCACATCCTCTGGCAAGACATTAATGTGTATTTGCCACCTTGATCCAGGAATTATGAAAATCCTTGAGCACTAAACTCGCAGCCATCTTGATGCATATCAGTGTGCTTACTTCTGACATTAGGGATTATTTCGCAACCAAGTATGCAACCACTGGTCGAACGTGTCGTGCAAAAAAAAATCCTCAAATATGAAGAACAAAAATCTCTGCATATCAATCGCTGATTGTCTAGCTACTCAGCTGCATCCTACATCGAGAACAGATGCAATTTTGGCCAAGAACTATTCTTGTGTTCAACAGGATGAGGAGTTCTTTGCATTTGATCATTTGAGCATGCAAAGATTTTTGTTTTTTCAGATTTGAGCATGCGCATGACACGCTAGACCAGCTGTCACATCGTGGTTGCAAAAACTCAGTCCTGTCAAACCTGACAACAGAATATCATGAGCATCAGAGCATCATTAGTGCTGTAAATTCTAACTAGATGAATCCTCGACCGCGCGCGGTCGAAGTTTATGCCTCCGCCATTGCCAGGTCAGAAATATATGCACATTCATGGTGATTTTCTTTTTAAATTTTCATGTATATAATGACATCTTTGACCTTGACCCTTGACCTTGAGACCCCCAAATCTAATCAGATCATTATCCCTCCCATATGCATACATCAGCCAAGTTTGAAGTTGATCTGTCAAATGGAAGTTGAGTTATCGTGAGAACGAACCATTATTATGTACATAATGACCTCTATGAGTCTATGACCTTTGACCTTGAGACCCCAAAATCTAATCAGGTCATTATCCCTCCCATATGCATACACGAGCCAAGTTTGAAGTTGATCCGTCAAACGGTTCTTAAGTTATCATGAGAACGAAAACGGGACGGACGGACGGACGGACGGACAGCCGTACGGACGGACGGACGGACAGATGCATGAAAATATATGTGAATGTAGTTTGTAATCAAATCAATGAAGCTGAAGCCAAATCCATTTAACTATATCATCAGTTTGTGACATAGCAATTTTAAGCATGTGGTACGAATTTACCTGTAGGGGAACTCCCAGCTTTTTCTGGACATTGGTGAGTTTTCTCCTGAAGTCTTTCACAGTCAGTTTGCCCTTGCTGATTCCAAGCTGATTGGTAAATATTACTATCTAGGGAAATGATATCCATTTCAATTCCATTCAATCTTCATTACTCTTCAGTTAAAAAAACATACAGCATCATACAAATATCAGGATTACTATTAACAACAATATTTTGTCAAATGTAAATAAACAGCCTTGGATTTCAATCTGCATATCTGTATTTAAAAAATCTACTTTTAATAGGGCTTATGCCTGAAGACAAAGCACTTCCATCAATTATCTCTCTACATATATGTATGAAATAAGAATTGATGATGTATAGTGAAGAAACTAAACCTAATAATGCTTAGGAATATCATGGTTCCATATTTTCTATATGGATTGCATAACAGGGAAGAATCTCTGTCCTTTGGGGACAATGTTGAAGGGTATAGTCTGATCCAATCTTACTCACTTTGTAATCTCCATCATACAGCTTCTTCAGTTTGCCAGGCACTTCATAGTAAATGATTCTGAAAAAATTGAAGAAATGGCATCAAAAGGCGTCATGCACTGTAAAAATCTATATATTTTTTTTCAAATGTGTTCGGTTCCTACATAACAAACCTATTTTAGTACAATAAGTTTAGTTGAAAATGATTCATATTGCAGACTGCAATGCTAACTGTTAGTATAGCATAGACATACAGCCCAGAATTATTGTAAGGGTGACATGGAGATTACAATCTCTCACACATCATGCATGCATGTGAAATTAAATATACAAAAAAAAAAACAAACAAACAACTATTCATGCCTAGTGGTTCTGTGGTGTTGGAAGTAGAATCCTAGAGTTGATTCCAAGAGTCAATTCCCTGATGTGATAATACCATGAGAGCATCAGAATTGGCTCCAGAATGAATGAAAGTTTGAACAGCCATCTGAAATCCAGTAGTAAAACATGAAAATGGCTATCTGTTTTGGTCTTTATAGCAGTAAATTCATGTTCATCTATCAAAAGCTAGGTTTGGGATTATGCTGGCCACGTGTAAAGGATTTCAATAATTATTTTGGAAATAGAGTTTTTATATGGTAAAAATCTGAATTTTGTCTAGAAAGTTGCATATTCCTCCAAATATATACACCACACACAAGTGACATAGTATTGGAAGTTTGATGAGGACAGTATGAAAACAATCGTCCATGGATGCATCACTAGTAAACTATACTACTGTAACAGGTTGTTGTATGGTATCCCAGCTTCTCAAATTGGGCATCTTCAGTGAGTACAAAACACATGTGCAAGGCTGATCTGTAGTCGACCTAGATTCTCAAGGATCACCCCTCTTTTAAGAGTTCTGCACTGGCTTCCAATTCGCCAACGAATATCATTCAAGATCTTGTTAATCGTATACAAGGCACTAATTGGTCAAGCCCCTAGTTACATTGCAGAGCTCTTACCATCCAAATCCTACAAACACACCCACAACCTGCGCAGTGCTAAAGATACTCTGCTTCTTCAAATCCCCACATGTAAAACAAAAATAACATTAGGAGATCGAGCATTCACCTGCGTAGCCCCCAACTGTGGAATAACTTGCCATTGGAAATTAGGACATCCCCAACTGTAGAAACATTTAAAATAAGGCTCAAAACATATCTTTTCACGTAATTCTTATTCTCTTCAAGCATATCGGTTCTTCAATGCAGAAGAATATATGTACATAGGTTCTGCACTTTACAAATTGATATATTATTATTATTATTAACTGCCAGTATCACGCAGTCGAATCTGAGTGGACTCAGTTCTGCCGAGAATCGAATTCTGGCAGCACCACTGATACCGCAGGAAGTGTGGTGCATACGGTGCAGCCAAACTTATCTCGAATTCAGCAAGAGTCAACTCCCTTTGGAATTGAGACAGGGCGTCAGCACTAGAGTCGTTTCTCTGCAATATCATAACCACCCAAGCCTGGTATTTATTATCATAAACTTACTTCCAATCATCAGCATTCTGAGCAAAGACCTTTCCAGAGGATGTAGTGATTAGGGTGCCATCCATGTCAAAGCATACTACCTAGTCAAGGAATACAGAGGCAACAGAATGATGATAAGTTTCTTTGAAAACTAATTCATGAGTCCAGCCCAGTTCCTAGCTGATATTTCTTCATGTCCAAGGACTTATGGAAATGAAACTACTTTCAAAGATATCTTCATAATTTAAGAGAGGTATTCCCATATCATTCTAAAATGTGTCATCAATGCTCCTGTAAAATGTTATGTTCATGAATCATAAGATGAACCAATAATGAATTACAAACTACTTATCACTCTACAAAAAAAAAAATAAATAAATAAATGCCACATCTCTCCAGTTCCAATATTTGAGACTTGAGTAACAAAACATTCCAGAATATCTGTAATGCTTGTAGTTAAGTTACAAACTACGGAACTAGAAAAAAGTAACTTTCAATTTCATGCCATCTCATTTTGTCCTTTATTATACAAATACTTCCATCACTTCTTCAAACTTATTACTTCAAAATTTCAATACCAGTAATCCTCCCATCATGGCATCAAGCATATCAAGTCCTAGGAGAGTGTTATGAGAGCATTACCTTCGCACCAGCCTTCACTCCTACACTCTTGTAAACCAGTAGTTTGCCCTCCTCCTTCCACTCCTCAACTGTGCTGGGTTTCCCACTTCCAGATGAAGGGGCACTACTGCCACTGCCTGGTGTGTCTCCATTTCCTCTCTCTGATACACCAGACGAAGTCTTCTCTCCTCCCCCATCAACCTGATTGCCTTTCACACTCTTTGTTTCACTGGGCTGAGGTGTGCCGGCTAGCTTCTTGGATCTGCGTTTCTGCTCTGCCTCCTCTGCTTTTCGTTGCAGAGCTGCCAATTTGAGATCAATGTCGTCCACTGGAGGTTCTGTTCCCTTCTTGCTCTTCTTACTCTCTGGCTTCTTGTCTTCTGCACCATCACTATCATTAACATCGCCATCTTCATCATCACTGTCCAGTGGTCTCTTTTTGGCAGATTTCAATTTCTTCTCCTCTTTGGATACTTTGTCTTTTACGTCTGGAGTCTGTAAGCTTCTAGATGATTTAGAGGTACCTGGAGGTGTTGACTCAGTGCTACCAAAATGCACACTGTACTCATACTTCCCACTGAGAAGCTCAAAACAGTCTCCTTTGGATAACTTCGCTGTTGCTCCTTTCATGATTTCACTACCATGGCAGCAGGCTGCATTGGGTCCAATCTTCACGAGGTACAACAGAAAAGGAAATGTCAAAACTTGGAAGAGTCTGAACCAATCATTTGCACAAACTTAAAAGCAAACAACAAAATCATACTAAAGTCGACTGCCAATCCATGTCCCTAATCTTCAAGATTTCTTTTTTAAAAGGCATTTTAAATTTAAGCGAGGAAACTGTTAATCATCTCCCTAGTTTAAATTTGACTAGCTTAGTATTCTCATAGTTAGTCTTCAAGATCTTAGAGTCCAATAAGTGTGAATTTCTCATGCGCATCAGTTCCAGTGAAATATAGATAACTTGACTTGACTTCATAATATATATAAAAAAAAGTTTTAAATGCAATAAATATACCAAAAATCACATTTTCTTTTCACAGATTCAAAGGAAACATATGGGGTCACATGAAGAGAATTCTATTTAAATATTAATCCTTTTGTGGTAAGCAATGCATAAATACTGTCAAACTAGATATCTTCACTTCATAGAGTTTTAAGATTAACATATATGCATACAGACCTGCTTAACTGTAATTGTCTGAGAAGAGTAATCAGCTGTGACTTCCACTGAAAGAAATACACAAAACCAAAGCAATATCATGAAAATCACATATTTATGAATGCAGATAAATACAAAACTTTTTATTCTCTCAGATTCTGACAGTGGAACATTTCTGTATGTAGTTCAAATCCTTGCCACAGCATTAGAATCCTTTGGCAAGACATCAATATAGTTTTGCAACTCTGTACCCATGTGAAGGAGATTGGTATCCAGTTGAAAGTAATTCATTGTTTTGAGTGCCTTTATTGCTTTTTCATGGTAGCTAAGATTAACATGTCAGAGTAAAAAAAAAAAAAAAAAAGGTATTCAATTCTGAACTTTGTACACCTGAGTGACCTGACTGCCCCAATTCTTAGGAAAAGTACTCAGTTCAACAGTTATTATCACATAGAGATACAGCCCAAGGTGCTAAAGTGTTTCTTAAAAAAAAAACCAAAAAAAAAAACAGAATTTACTATCAATTAAACAACAGTCTCATTGCAGATCCATTTAAGAGAAAAGTGATTATATTCTGATAAATTTGCATTATTCATTTACAATATCAATTCACCTACTTTAATATGATATTTAATATGCTATTTTGCCATGCATGAATGAATATAAATGGTATTAAACTGAATAATGTCAAAATCTGTTTGTTCACAAAAGCTATGAATAATGTACAGCATGTAATTACACCTGTATTAAAGGAGAATGCAACCCAGGCATCAGTGTGCTCTTAGAGAATAAAGATGATCAAGAAGAGTAAACAGTGAAAGGTTGAGCAAAATCGGACAATCTGTTCAAGAGTTATGAATATTGGAAGTTGCAGTAAATTCCTATTATGGGGATCCTTGAGTTGGCAACTTTGCCAGCATCTGTGATGTCATCGTGGACAACTCTCAATTCATTTTGTACATAATTTTTCAAAAAAATTGATTTATATGAAATTTCAAGTCAGGAATCAACATAATTCTTCGCAAAATGCTTGCAGAATTGATATAGCCATGTCATACTCCAACAACACATCAAAAGAATTTTCATTTTTCTTGAAAATAAAGAAAATGTTAAATTCTGTGTACAAAATGAATGGAGAGTTGTCCACGATGACATCACAGATGCTGGCAAAGTTGCCAATTCAAGGATCCCATAATAAGGATTTACTTAAAATTTCAAAGTTCATAACTCTTGAACAGATTGTCTGATTTTTCTCAAACTTTCACTGTTTATTCTTCTTGTTCTTCTTCATTCACAGGAAGCACAATGATGTCAAGGTTGCATTCTCCTTTAATTACAAAAAAACACACACCAAAGTGAACGAAGGATAAAAATAAACAAAGATAGGTGACCTAATCATGAAGTTCTTTTATTCACTGGGTGACATTTCTGCAGTTTAGAGCTCAAATCTTTAGATTTTAGAGTTCAAATCTTTACATGACCCACTCTCCTATACGTCCACTGAAGTGACAGCGAAGGTTCAATGAATGGCTGTTGGTTGTGTTGATAAATGCACAAATCACTTTCCACATCGCTAGTATGGTTTTTTTTTTTTTTCTTAATTCCATCAACACAAATATGATGTCATATGGAAGTAAAAATTACCTTTTTAATGATAAAAGTAGTCATGCTAATTGAGTTTCCCTTTTTAATTAAGAAACAAACTGCACATCTATAATTTATTAAAGTCTCCAATCATGATCACTGTATCATATATCCCACTCCACTCAAATTTGATCAAAGAAAATGCCCCGGGGGGTCACTGCTATTACAAGGTGGACACCATGCTTGTACACAAAAATGTGTAAAAAAGGTTGTTTTTCATGGACGGGCAATGTACATGTATGTGCATACAGAGAAAAAGGTATCAACATTGCAAAAATCAGGAAAAAAGGATATTACTAATACTTTTACTACAGCTTGATATGAAAATACTTGTTTAGGGTAATCTGAGATCAAAGGATGACATGTGTACTTGTTTAGGGTCCATTTTAAAAGTCCATGTATGAGCATGGTGTCCACCTTGTAATAACAGGCCCCCTCCCCCCCCCCCAAGAAAATATTAAATGTTAACAAAAACTAAACAAAGAGTACAGTCAACTCTGCCTAAGTCGAAGTCGCATAAGTCGAATAATCACCCAAGTAGAAGGTCTGTACTAGTTCCCATTCCTTTATTTTCTATTGTTTTTGACCCCTCATAAGTCAAATTTTCTCTAAGTCGAAGCATTTTCTTCAGTCCCAAGAAATTCGACTTAGGCAGAGTTGACTGTATATGTTTTCGATTCTGTAGAATGGACATTGATATCCCCCCTCCCCCGCGTATTAGTTTTCTTAAAGGCCCTGTGCCATACTACCATTTAACAATTCCGTCTGCCTCCGTCTCAATGTTTATGTTAGACAGTGTTGTTAGACATCAGATGGAGGCAAATTAAAAAAATTGAGGCCATGAACTAGCACCATCTGCCAACGGCAACGTCTAGATACATCCGTAAACCAGCTTTAAGAAGTCCAATAAACATACGCCTTCATCAGGTTCATTTCTCAGACGGAATTGTTAAATGGTAGAATGGGACAGTCACAGGGCCTTTAGTTAGTATGTTTTCTCCTCTTCCAGAGCCTTTTGGCCTTTCCAGGCTATTTCCCCTCCCCTTGGTTTTTATTTTGTGGGTCACCTTTCAATATAATATTCTTAGAATACAAAATGATTAAACTATTTGTCCACATACACATGATACACATTCAAATCTTTTGAATTATTTGCTCATCAGCCTAACATGCCTAACACATTGTTGTGGAATAGAGTGCTAATCGCGTTAAGTGTACTGTTGTGCATTGATGTTTTGTTTTGCCCATTTCTCACCATGCTGTCTGGATAGTTTCTTGTCTGTGATGCCAGTAACGGGACTGCGGCCGAGAACGATGGGCTGGTCACGGGGAACATCGATGGTATGAGGACCCCTGAACTCGGCTTCACTGAGCCGAGTTGGCTTGAGCTGACATTGTAGTGGCATGGTGTGACATCTGTGTAACGTCAGACTTCGACAAAGTACTGTTAAACGTCTAAGAGTTCGCAAGTTATAACTCATATGCGGTGCACATCAACATTAGTGCTTCCACTCATCTACATGTAAATAACATCAAGAACATACAAATTTCACAGCTGAAGTAGCGCGCGCTTGGCACGTATCCACGTGTGGTAATCAGCTGGCTCAGGTTACAGGCGCATGCGCTTTAATAGGCCTAGAGCCTATGCCTAGAGCTAGTGTTTTGATTGCGCAAGATCTATCTTTGGGCTTTGGCCGATCAGAGCCATATGCATTGAGAGGTCGGTAATAACATCTCAGCGTTTGTCGAGACAAGCGAGGCGAGGAAAGAAATTAACCAATTGCATCAAATTTTGGGAATGTCATCCCCTGTCATCCCTGGAACTCTGCTCTCAGATCAGCACTGAGGTTCATGAATTAAGTGGGAAACATCAAATTATCACTCAGTCACTTCACCTCGGCTTTATTTCACCTTCCAACTGATCAAACTCCCTGGCTCTGATCAAAAATCAAACTGAGAAAGATGTCTGACACTGCCAACATTACACTGCCGTCCTCAACCTACAGGACTCCATCAGGACTGGCTTATCTCAAGCTTCCAGAAGGCATCTTGGAAATTCTGGAAGTGGTAAGTATATAGTCACGAAAAAAACAAAGAGTGGAGTGTAAGTTACTCTAAGGTCTAAAGAAAAAACGAGATTTAATTTGTCATTCGATCAGACGAATTAGGTGGTCTGTCGTCTTTTTGACATGGACATGATATCTATGATTATGAAAAGTGTATGATAGTTGGCCTTTTATTCATCATTTTCATCATCAGGGTTATCACCGTCAACAACATTACTATCTCATTATCATGGTCATCAAGAGTATATAGTCATTCGCACTTAAAATCCTCATTCAGAGAATATTTAAGACAGTGACACAATTCATCACTATATTAAGCCTAACGCTTACCCTAATCCTAATCCTAATCCTAACCCTAATCCTAACCATAATCCTAATCCTAAATATGGCCCTAATCCTAACCCTTACATGCCTTATTCTAACCCATATCTTAATCCTAACTAACAAAAAAATAAATCTAACCGTAATCCCTTGGTGAGGAACATAAAGGAAGCCTGCATGGCCCTGCTTTTGTCTTTGTTTTGTTTTGGTTGGTTTGGTTTGGTTATATGGTTTTAAATGTTTTGTTTTTGTTTTTTTGCCTTGTTCCTGTTCTTGTTATTATATATTTGTATTTATTTGAGAATGGCAATCTGCTCTTAAAGTGCTTTATAGCATCCTAGTGAGTATTGTAAAAAAAAAATGTCTGAAGATGGGCCAGTCAAAGACAAAACTTTCGGACATGGTCGTGCATGGTGTTGGTGTTATTATATCCTTGTCTAGGAATCAGTGATGCTGGCATTTATGTGAGATTTGAGATGGGAGGGGCAAGCTTTTTTCTATAACACCGTCCACACTGATAGCTAATCAGATACATGTACTTATGAAGAGCTGAGGTCAATTTAATCACCCCACCCCTGTTTTGCTACCAGTAATGCCATTATGCATTAAATTGTGGGAGACATGTGTGCTGTCAACAACTGTGGAACTTGAAAATATGCCACTGGTCCTGAGGAAAATATTTCATAGAATTATATTGCAAGCTGTAAACTCTGAATTTTGTACTTATTGTATGTCTCAGTAGCCTACATGTAGGTCTCAACAGCCCCGTTCATATTACCCAATACCGCAATATTACAGATGCGCATCGGTAAGCGATTTCCTGTGGACACCGTTCATATTACAGGAAAATATAATATTACCACAATATTGCAGTATTTTCTCTTTCACCCCATTGATATTCGCATCCACAATATTACGGTATTCCATTCTGTCGGCAAGTCCCGAATTACATCTTGCTTACCCAGCATACAATGTGCTTTGGGCTGTAAGAGGCAAACTCATTGATCAGATGCTACACTCCACTGCACAAGCCGTAAATGTTGTGCCTATTTTGCGGATACTGTTCATGTCCTCTAGTCAACCACAATATTACTAGGTCGCGAAGCGTCAAATATGTGCAAAATTAGCGTAAAGTGGGTGGCAGCAAAATACCGCAATATTTGGTGGAGGCCATTCATACTACCAGCTGTCCATTACATATCTGTTAAATAGCCATAATATTTGCATCTATCTTTCAGATCTTGTAAATGGCCATAATATTTGTGCCTGTCTTACAGATTGGTGGGTAGTGTGAACAGGGCTATTGTCTACAGTGTATATTTATGATAGGTCTATTGTAGAAACTTTGACAAAACATGAACTATGACAGGCTTTGTGCAGGGTTTTTTTTTGTGGGGGGGGGGGGGGATGGAATATATACATGTACAAACTTTTTCATGTCATTGTTAACATTTATTCCAGTAGAAGAGATCTGGCTAACTTGGCACTAGGGTCACAGGTGAAAAATTATGACTAATTTTCTTAAGAGAGTAGATGTACTTGTGTTGATATTTGCATTTAGTACATGTTTCAAAACACAGAGTCAAAGTCAAGATTATTTGAACATTTCGATAGGAAATTTGAAATGGTAAAGAAATCATTTTGAAAATCCCAAGGGGTACTATTCTACTAAAAATCTCAGGCTATTTGAAGGTACTGTGCACTTTAATCCCTGAAATTTAATCACCAGGCAGTGCTGACTTTGCCCTTTTGCAAAATTCACCTGACCAAAGTAGAAGCATGCCTGGAAATTTTTCTGTGAGTATAGAAAGGTCTGTCGATTTTCATAACTCGAACCAGAATGGACACCTAATGCAGTGTAAAGTCAGTATAACGAAGTTCTTTGGACCATTAAAATTATCCTTGTTATATTTATATTAGGAATCTTGTTATATCAGGGTTAAAATAACAATAGAATATAAAGAGCTGGGACCAGAATATTACCTTGTTTTTATCAGGAATATTGTTATATCAGGGCCCTGTTTCATAAAACTTGTCATCAATAACAAGTTGCATGAACTGTTATAAGCTACTGAAATCCTTCAGTTCGATTGGCTGAGAGCAAATTTATCAAAGAAATGTTGCAGTTGTTACTGATAACAAGTTTCATGAAACGGGACCCAGATCTCTTTATACCAAATTTCCACTGTATTACATTTGGCTCTTCATACTCACCACATGTGGAGTTGATTGATGATGGAACAGTTAATAGCACCACAGACACATTGTGTTTACTTAAAGAGATAGCAAGAGATTTCTGTTATCTAAAGTAGCAACAAGGGCACAGATCTCTAGAATAAACACTGAGCTTAGTTTACAGATTAGCCTGTTTCTCGGCTTAACAGTCCAGTTGGTCTGATATAGTCTGATAATAATTCATATATTTTTTTTAACTTACATGTTAACCAGCTTGTCAAGTGTGAATACCGGTATTGTGTGAAGTGAAGACTTGTTAAGACCCATGAGATGAAAATCCTACACTACCGTGCATCCAAAAAAAAACTTTACACTTTTGAAATGGCTGCCAAATGAAAAATTTATGATTCTGGCCAAGAAGGTTTATATGTATGGATAGCTTATGGACTCAACTTTCACATGAGACCAAAAAGGCCAAAAATAATTCATGCTTGGGTGAGCACTGCTAACTTTTGTAAAGGGTATGAAAATTAGGTTGCGCAGGAATTGCGTCTTCCAATTGTGAGAGGTGAGTCGTTTAGAGCTTACAAAATTGAGGGGGATATGATGAATTCATGATCAATTGCAATCAGTTTGGGTTTGCTGATTGAATTTTATGGTTTATTAGATCAAAATTTTATGCATGAACGAACAGGAATTGCATTGATTATTGTAGCATTGTACCACTTTCCCTGGTTTGTTTATGGGAGTCAGGATGTGATGGTGTAGGTTCTTTTCAGTTGATTTTCTTTTCAATTTTACAACTGTTTCATCCATCTTGTAAAAGAGAAAAAAGGAATGTCACAGAATGTTGGCTACTTATTCTTCAGGTCAATGGGTGAGAGCAATAAGACCAAATATGGGACATAATAGAATTTGGGATAAGGGAAGGAGGTCTTGATATTGTGGAGAGAAGACCAAATGACCAATGCATATGAATTGTCAAGATATGCACCACCACACCCAGAAAATGAGAGAGAGAGAGATTGAGAGAGAGAGAGAGAGAGAGAGAGAAAGGCGGGGGGGGGGGGGGGGGGGGGGGACCCTTATCCCATCCACCCTCCCATCCATCCCATCCTACCCTCTATCTCATCTCCCTTGCAACATGTACCATCACCACATCCTGACTCCATGAACACACCACTGAGTCTACCAAGGAAAGGTACAATGCTACAATAATCAATGCCATTCCTGTTTACTCATGCATAAAGTTTTGATTTAATAAACCATAAAATTCACTCAGATCCAGACTGATTGCAATTGATCATGAATTTATCACATCACCCTTAATTTTGTAAGCTCCAAAGGACTCACCTCTCACCATTTGGAAGGTGCGATTTCTGCGCAACCTAATTTTCATACCCTTTACAAAAGTGAGCAGTACTCACCCAAGCATGAATTATTTTCTGTCTTTTTGGTCTCATGTGAAAGTTGGGTCCAAGAGCTATCCATACATATAAACCTTTCCTGCCAGAATCATACATTTTTTATTTGGCAGCCATTTCAAAAGTGTAAAGTTTTTTGGGGGACGCATGGGTAGAACCTGTTTTGACTTCAAAGTTGTAATTCAAACTGTTCACATTATCAGTTTTAGTGTCTAAAGGACCATATGTCGTCACTTGAAAATAAGTGTAGAAGATCCAAAAACACTTGAGAAAAGGAGAGAGAGAGAGAGAGAAAGAGAGTGAGAGAGATAGAGGGGGTGGGGAGGGGAAGGGATAGGTAGCCTTAAATTTTCAAAATGATGGTTCTTTCATATTACACATACAGGAACATGCTTTACATGCATATCTTTTATAACCATGCAGGAGAGAGATCTATGATTTGCAGACAGCAGTATGCAAAACATCAATTCTCAACAATATTCATCATCTCAGGACCTAAAAATATAGAGGTTTCTGTTATGAATAAAGAGACTGTGCACAAAGTGCTTTGCAAACTTTACATGTAGATTTGCAGAGGTCAAAGTCTTTCTGTTTGTTAATTGCTCTGCTGGTTACATCACTGTGTAGCAACGGGTGCCGTTTCAAAGGTCATTTTAAAATTTACAAAGGACAATCCTTTGACTTTGACAGAGATGTTGAGTCACTAATATATCTAATCATATCCCTTCAATGAATATTCATGATGAGTATTCAGAAGATGTGATTTGTCAGTTGGTGCTTGCAAGGTTAAACATAATTTTACTAGGAATATAGAATCTCTGCCAAAGTTAGTATTTACTATTTTCTCTTGGTCAGCACTTTGGATGCTTTATTTTTTAATATCATTTTTTTTTCCTTGGCATTACCTGGCATGCTCACAGCTCATTAACAAATTTGTGTCCAGTCAAACGCACAGACAATCCACCTAGTGGGTCACATACAGATTGCTCTTAAACATGCTGCCTGACCTGTAGTAGCGTTGTAAGTCATCGGTTAGCCCCGCTGCTCAGCCCAGATCAGCGGGTTAGAAATTGGTCTTTTTCATTGAATTAGCTGTGAAAAATAATATATAAAACAGATATACCAAGTGGTATATAGTGGAAATTGCATATCTTCGCAGGGACTGGTAATAGTTACATAGTCACTGCAAGTTGGAGTTCCCTCCTCAGATAAGTAAAACTTTATGCCACTTATATTCTGCCTGCATGTGTAAAGTCAACCCATATTTTGTGATCATGCACATAAGTTTTTTACCCAACTTTGCCATCAATCCTTATAGGTTCCCTCTTTTCTCTCTTTTCTCCCTTTTAGGTAGCATGCCTGGGAGCTCTGTTGGGTATAGCGATCCAACCAGATAAAGCTGAGGATGAATCGTCTTACTGGCATCTTGAGGCGGCATGCGGAGGATTCTTGGGAGTCACAGCAATCCTCATCCTCCTCTATGTTCTTGGTGTTCCTCAGAAGACAACACGCTTCCCTTGGAGTATGCTGGTAAGTAGAGCCAGATCGGCTCATCACCGAGGGGCATTTTTAAAATTTTGAAAGTTTGAATAATTGAATGCTTGTAAAACATATTGTATTGAATGAAATGTGTGGAGCTGTTTCATGTTTCATCTTGAAGGGCGTCATTGAACGATTTGAAATGCGATGAAATTTTATTGCTCTGGTTGTCTACTTAAACCAGAATCCATACAATGATAAATTTCACAGACAAGAAAAAATGGTACTTTTAATCGATCAGGTTCTTTGTGAACTATATTCACAAAATATTTTTCAAAGTCAATACTACGCGTCTTCATGTGCAGCTCCATTTAAATAACCCTTTGCATTCTATGCGAGAGATAACTTGTGCTAGAGTTAGTGGAAAATGTGTATGCACCAAAATCAAATGGTATCCAGCAGGTTAAGGCTTTAAGTCTAGTCTTGAAGATTATTGATTCTCTGAGAGATTCATGAGATGATAAAACTTCTTCCTTGGCTTGGTTGAATATGTAATAATCTAAATTCTAAAGGCAGCACCCAGACTTGTGAATTTTCATAATTTCATGAGATTTTGAAGCTTTAGGTACCTGATAGTTTTTAGGGGAGATACCTTAATTCGTTCGAACACGATTTAGGTTCAGTATAACATGCATTCTACATAGACCCTATTCCAAGTAATATCTCTGGCTTACTCAGTATTCAATGGGTTAATAATATAGACTGGAATTAACCCATTCATGACAGGAATTATTTAAAGCCTAATTTGATCAGCTTTTATTCTTCAAATTGGCAACACCAACATTTTTATTTTATTGCTACATTTTATTTATATAACGTAATGTATCAGAAATGAATATAAATTGACAGAAATTATGATCAGTCAAAAAGTTGCCAATTTGCAGGGGGAAAACAGTGATTTTAAACTTTCTATCACATTGCCAATTTAAGGATTTTAATGCTTTTTTTCCTTTAAAAAATTTTCAGCATCAAACAATGAATATTGATGCAACCAAAATGGGCACAATTTGTGTAGAATTTTTTGCTCTTTCTGCTCATGTATTTGGTATGATTTTAGGGCTTTGCATTAAAAGATATTAGGCCAAACCACAAAATGTGGACCTCTGTCACGAATGGGTTAACATAATATGATGTAATATCAGACATTATAATGTCTTTTCAAGTTTTAGTTTTACTTTAAGCCTAGAAATGTAGAGAGAAATAACATAGCTTTTTAAAATCTGTTACAACTTTTTCATACTTGTATGATTTGAGTGATTATGATATAATAGGACCATTGTAATTGATAGTTTTTCTTATGATACTGTATGCAGCAAGTATTCTACTGTGCTGGAGCAGCCATAGCTCTGATGTCCTTGGCGGGCCATGTTGCTGCCAACGTCTTTGGGCAAGCTGGACTCATAGTTGGTGTGGTAGGTTTACTTCCATGCTCCTATCATTCTGCAACCCTTGGTCTATTGAAGCAATACTATAGGAATATTCTAGACTGAGCATGGTTTGAACCAGGCCCCTAAAGCTCCGCCACTTTGTCCAGATCCATTAGAAGGCCGACCTAGGCATCCATCAATATTTATGAGCAAAAATGAATAATTCATTTTGTAAGATGATTCCAAGGAGTCGCGTGCGTTTGTGCATGTTTTAAAATATTACGCCCATCAGCTAAAAATATGCGCAATGATGCATAATCAATGCGCAACAAATGCGTATTAAATCAAAATATCATAATAAAAGTGATATGCGCCACATGCGCAGTAGATATGAATAATGCAACAAAAACGGGTGCTTAGTTAGGTCGACCTTCAAATGATCCGAAAGAGGTGGGGCCTCATGCTATTTGCGTAATGATATAAGCGTGTGCTGCTTTTCGTCTAGTAAATTTATTTTATGTCTATGGTTTGAACCCTGTAAGATTTTTTCTTCGTAGAAAGTGAATCAAAGTTTTACAGTATCAAGTTTAGATAACTTTTTCACTCTCCACAAATCTGCTGAATCTAATTGATCTTTGATTTTAGCTATACTGGTATTTGGTATTGTATTATTTCATACATGTATAAACAGTGAGAAAACAGATTTCACATTAAAATTGTGCATTAGGAATTTTAAAAAGGGAAATTTATGTAGAAACTTTATTCTTGAAAGTCAGTGAACTGTACCCTGACTTAATTAGTTTTAATTGATTATTCAAACTTTGCATATATGTAGCCATCATGATGCTGTGGTTTCCAGGGCCAGATCTAGCATTTTTCAAAGGGGGGCTGTAGGTTTTTTCAGGTTTCTGTTTTACCCCAAAAAATTAAAAATTTGCTTACTTGCAAAAAAAAAAAAATGTCCTCAGCATTTTAAGGTGTCTATTCTACCACCAAAATTTGCTGATTTTATAAGCAAAAAAAAAAAAGGGGGGGGGCCCTTGATTGCAAAAGGGGGGGGGGCTGCTGCTAATTCGCCCCCCCCCCCAATCTGCCCCTGGGTTTGTATCATTTGTGAGGCAAGGTTAATTTCATCTGCTTACAGGTTTTAATTTCATTTTATTCAGTATTGATTAAAGCTGTGTTCTACCATGCTATCATGGAAAGGAACATTCCATTCTTCATGTTAATCATTAAGAAGCATCGAATTTGAATGTAGTACCGAGCAGCCAATGCTAAATCTGGAATTTTTCCTTGATTTCGGGACTTTATTTCTCATCAGATCCTCTCCTTTGTTGCCATGGTGCTGTACTTCATCGAGATCTTCTTCGCCATCCGTGCCTGGAAGCGTAGCATCATCGCCGAGACTCTCAGACTCGTTGAAGAGGGGAAGCTTGGGGTCAGTGCACCCCCCTCTATGACCATGAAGGAAAACAACACTGTCTAGAGCTTCCTCATCAAGCGATTCTGCTCTTTTAGATGGATTTTTAGGTATTAGAAAAAAGGGAAATTTCAACAACATTTTCTAACCTATATACTGTATAAATCATATGAAATTGTTCTGCAATCAGTTTAGGGAAAGTGGTATTATAAGGGCTACATTTAAGATGGTGGTATATCTGATGACTGTAGCAAGTTGAATGCCTTACTATTAGCTTGAATCAGATAAAATATGAAATAACATGTGATTTCAAACAGTAAAAATACACTCTTATACAATTCCTTAACAAAATTCCATATAAAATTCCATAATTTTAATTCATATACATGTACTTGGTAAAGTATATCAGTCACTTTCACTTGTCAGTTATTGAGTATGAATTGGAAAACAGGTATTCCATAGCAGTTCATAGCATTCGCTATAAATATTGATTAGAAATTACAAATTATTATGTGGTGATTTTAGTGAAGTGGTGAAGTCACCACTTATTTCTTATATCCCAACAGAACTTAATAATAATATTCCGTTCTTGTATAGCGCATATCACATTATTATCTAACGTCACTGTGCTTAATAGATTAACGTAGATTAGATAATATAGATTTTAGATCAATGAATTATTCTATTAGTTGGTTTAAAACTTATGTTGATTTGTTCATTTTCTTCTAAAAAAGATAAAGATAATTTCTTAGAAATTGTAGTGTTCTTTTTATCTCTTTAAAAAATGATATTTGTAGCTGAAATGTATCGGTGATGTGTGATTGAAAACAGCATTTAGATTTTATTTTAATATACAATAATCCAGCATTGACTGAAGCAAAGCATTAAATGTGGGTGCCTTGTGAATTCAAATTCAAAATTACTTTTTAAAAACAAAACCAACAGAGTGATTGATGAGAATTGACCACTTTATAAGTATTCAGTGCTATGAAACAAGAAAGAAGTGTTTTTTTTTTTTTTTTTTTTTTTGAATACTGTTTGATGGTTAATTGTACTGGTCAGTCAGGCTATTGAGCATTTTCAAGATTCATCATTGGGAAGCATTTTATTCTTGTCTATTTTAGATACTAAATGTATGTTCTGAGGTCTCTCTCTTTCTCTTTCACAGAGCCGTATCTATAGGCTTTGGTGATCATGCTGTTCCACAACCCTCAGTTACTAGCTTTCTCTATGAGCACCACTCCCAGGTCTCTCACTCCTTTTTCCTCTATTTTTGTAGACTGTCCATCCAAAGTATCCTTCTCCTTCCCCTATTCTTCTTTCCCCTGGTCTTCCCTGTCATAGCAAGGTTCTCTATTAAGCCTTCTTAACGTATAAAGTGTCTCATGAATTCCAATTGCCTATAATCATTGGCTCACTTATCAGTTTCCTTTTCACTCCAGCTCATCTCAAAACTTACGCATTACTAAAGTCGGCAGTCCAAGGGATCTTCATCATTCTTCCTAGAAACCATATTTCATAACTTTCCAGGTGCTCTCTTGAGTCACAGGTTAAAGTCCAAGTTTCATTTCCATAAAATACTGGGTAGATGTAACAGTTCATTACTCTTCTCCTGGCTGCCATTGCATAATAACTTGCTATTATAGTAACTTTGCCGTCAGTGGTAACTACCATGGTAATGTTGCTCAACAGCCAATCAAAATCCAGTATTCCACAAGAGTTACCACTGACGGCAAAGTTACTATAATAGCAAGTTTTATGCAACGGCACCCAGGTCCTCAAATTCATAGAGCAATTTGTCAGTATGTTGTCAAGCTTTGAAAATGCAGATTTTGCAAGAGCTTCCCTTCTTTTGATCTCCTTCTCACATCTGGCATCTTTTGTGATTATGCTGCCAAGGTAGTTGAAGGAGGAGGCTTGTGTGATAAATTGTTCTCTTTCACTTACATTGTGGACTGCTCTTCTTGGAGACTACCAAGCACTATATCTTTTGATAGTTGCAGAGACTCCAACCCCAAGCACCTCTTAAGCAGGAGATTCTCCCGCTGAGACCTCCTAGCAAATGGGAGACTCTGACTCAATGTGCGCGTAGCCCACATCACCAGCGTAAAGCACGAAATTCCTTGCGGCCGGAGGCCACTTTTAGGGTTATAAAAGCTCTCTGGTCCTATCTTAGGCTTATTTTTGAACTTTTGACAGCACTAAATGAGGTAAAATCCGATGATTTAGATTCATTTTTTTCAAAAAGGTGGTTGGGCGGGAGAAAAAAGGAGAAACACAGCTCGGGTGGGAGAAATTCAAACTCAAGCGGGAGAACAGGAGATTTTGTGAAAATGGACTCAAAGCGGGAGATCTCCCGTGGAAAACGGGAGAGTTGGAGTCTCTGTAGTTGATATCCAGTCCCATTCTTTCGCTTTTCCATATTACTACATCCAGAAGTCTCTGAAGATCCTTTTCTGATTCACCTAATAAAACAGTGTCATCAGCATATTATTTGCGACTGATTGACCACCAACTCGTATTCCTTTTTTTCATTTTCCAGTTCTCTGAGAATAATTTCGCGTAACAGATTGAATAAGTAGGGCGACATGACGCATCCTTGTAGGAATCCTCGTCTGTGTATTCACTGCACTGCACTAAAGTTTATCATGTGTGATTGCTTCATATGCTGAATGCTATTTTTTCATTTCTCAGATATTCTAATATGGTTGATTTAAAATCATGTTCTTTTATGAATTAACAGTACACTGTTCTGGTGCATGTTCATCACACTTCAGTATAAAACTTGAATTAAAAGGCATTGAAGGTTTTCATAAATGTACCTCAGTTAAATATTCATATTAATATGCATTTGCTAATGGAGCAATTTTCATATCTGAATGACTGGAATGAAAGATTTTTATTTTTATATATACTGTAAATATTTCCACTATTTATGCTGCACAAAGAGGGTTTTGTCACATAAAATGTGGGATTCCCTTTGCATTATACCATTTTGGAGCCGATCATTGTCATTGCCAAGTTTTCATAGTAATTTTGTTACACAGGGTCATTGTTTACTGTGATAAAGTATGATCTCCTTCTCACGTCTGGCATCTTGGTGATCAGTCTGCCCAAGTAGTTGAAGGAGGAGGTTTGTTTGATAAACTGTTCTCTCAGTTTCAAGTAATATTGTGGACTACTCTTTTTAGGAGACTACCAAGCACTATTCTATGTCTTAATTGATAGCTGATATTCAGTCCCATTCTCTCACTTTCCCTTACTACTGTATCCAGATGTCTCTGAAGATCCTTTTCTGATAAAACAGTGTCGTCATCTAATATTTGTGAATGATTGACCACCCGCGTATTCCATTTTCAATTCTCTGAGAATAATTTCAATGTACAGATCAAATAAGTCTGGCGACACGAACCATCCTTGTCTGACTCCTCGTCCATTTGTGTATTCACTGCACTTAGGTGTATCGTGCGATTGCTTCATATGCTGAATCTTATTTCTTTATTTCTTGGATATTTTGATAATATTATGGTTGATTTAAAATCATATTCTTTTATGCATTAACAGTACACTGTTTGGGTACATGTTCATCATCCTTCAGTATAAAACTTGAATTTTAAGGAAATGAATGTTTTCATAAATTACCTCTGTTGGATATTCATATTCACACACATGCTAGTGGAGCAATTTTTATATCTGAATAACTGGAATGAAGATTTTTATTTTTGTATATACTGTAAATAATTCCACTATTTATGCTGCGCAAAGAGGGTTTTGTCACATAAAATGTGGGATTTCCTTTGCATTATAGTCCGTTTTGGAGCCGATCATTGTCATTGCTAAAGTTGGACAAAATTGTTTCCAAGTATTATATGCATCATTATACACAACTGTTTTATGGTGGCCATTAATTCGGAGTTCAAAGTGAACTTTATGAACATTTTGCGTAGATCGTTACTTTAGAAGTATTCCATACTTGACTGCATTCAAATACCATGTTTAATTTTCTTCTAAAGCAGAGTCGTGTTTTTCATTATTAAAGAAGGCTCTTGGATGATAACTCTCTTGATTAAATGATAATGACTTTAAGTACAGGGGCAGATGTTTGGTAGGGCTGTCTTTTTGATTGTTTCTGGATTATATATGATACAAAGTAAACCATAGCCTCACCTGACATTTATGGAATCAGTAAATGTGCTGACCAGCAGACTCTCACTGAGAGCTCCAGTGAGCCACTCAAATGGTTCATTGCTTTTCTAATAAATAATTTACTATATATAATATGAAACAAGATGAACAAACTATTTCACATTCCAAAGAACAAAATCTGTGTCACATGAAGATTAAGTATGTATGTAAGGATGGTCTATTTGTGTATTTTTTATTGCATTTTGAAATTGGTCTTGATTTTTTTGTTTGTTTTGTTGTTGTTTTTTGCATGTGGTTCAGTAGTTCAATTTAGAAAATGATTGATATGACAAACAACTCATGTTTCTTATATGGCTTTCATGTACCGCATCTTGATGCAGATTTTGTTCACCAGTGCTAAGACTGGAGATTCTACATGTGTTGGGGGGGGGGGGGGGGGGTCTTCACATATGACTTGTTTTTTTTGGAAATGAACCAGTTCTAAAAGTAACTAAATTGAATTTTAAGTGAGTGAATTAGTTTGATATGGAAGTTCTCAAGATTTTTTCTTATTGCTTTGACTTGTAAGAAAACAGATCCACAAAATTTTAAGAAATAATCGTCTCACATGTCTAAGGATAGATGATGATGGAAATATTGATAATATGGTCTATAGATTAATGTATGCAGTGGTGATTTTTGTCTCACCTGTGTAGCAAGAGCGAGATATAGGCGCCGCTTTTCCGACGGCGACGGCAACGGTGTCAACACTTTAAGAAATACTCTCATTCCCAAAATTTTTGTTAAATTTTCATGAAACTGGTACACAAGGCTTATCAAGTACCAGAGATCATGTGGAAAGAATTTCAGGTCGCAAAGTCAAGGTCAAAGGTCATTTGAGGTCAATAAACATAAGTTATGTTGCAAAAACTTAACTGCAAGGTTAAGTTTTGGATTTCTCCCCTCATTTCAAAAGGGTTTTTTCAATTTTCATGAAACTGGTACACAAGGCTTATCAAGTATCAAAGATCATGTGGAAGGAATTTCAGGTCACAAAGTCAAGGTCAAAGGTCATTTGAGGTCAATAAACTTAAATAATGTTGCAAAAACTTAACCGCAAGGTTAAGTTTTTGATTTTTTCCCCTCATTTCAAAAGTATTTGTTCAATTTACATGAAACTGGCTTATCAAGTATCAAAGATCATTTGAGTTCAATAAACTCAAATTATGTTGCAAGAACTTTCCCCTCATTTCAAAAGTGTTTATTCAATTTTCATGAAACTGGTACACAAGGCTTATCAAGCATCAAAGATCATGTGGAAGGAATTTGAGGTCATAAAGTCAAGGTCAAAGGTCATTTGAGGTCAATAAACTCAAATTATGTCTTCAAAAACGTAACCAAAAGTTTAAATTTTCGAATTCTTACCCTCATTTTTAAAGGATTTGTTGGAATTCTATGAAACTTGCTTGCATGAGATATCAAGTAACACAAATCATGTGGAACAAGTTTCATGTCAAAAAGTCAAGGTCATAGGTTATTTGAGGTCACTTACCATGAATTTTGTTGCAAAAGCTTTACCTAAGGTTAAGTAGTATTCAAATTTCATGAAGCTTCTTGATAGGGGTTTCCAGGTAAAACAAATAATTTGGAACCAATTTCAAGTCACAAAGTCAAGCTCAGGGGTAGCCCCCTTCATGTGCTCCCACCACAATTTTCACTAAATAAGAATGCTGCCATGGCAGTTTGCGTGATGCAGGTGAGACCGCCAAGAGCGTTTCACTTGTTCATTTATATATGCAAAGTCTTTTTTGATCTCCAGCATTATGTCATTCAAAGTGAGTAGTTACAGAGATAATTTGTCAAATGATTATATTATGAAGTTTTTTTTTGTATAATTTGCTCATATTATTAGTCTTCCAGTATGATGTTGTATGAACTATTGAAGCAAAGCTGAATATTAAATACAAGATATTTTAATTGACAAGAACTTTCTGTCTTATATTGATTTACTGAAAATGCATTGGTGCATGGGAAATACTGTTACGCACATTTGGGGATGGTCCGAGTATACCTGGGCGCGAATTCATGGGAGATGCACAGGCATGGTTCTAGAGCAAAAACTTGGGGGAGGGGCTGCAGGTGGATTGGAAGATTGTAATGTATATTAGAATATAAATGAAAAGTAAAATTGCACCTACATCAACCAAAATTGCCCCCAAAGCCCCTGTAGAATGCGCCTTTATACATGTGTACTTATACTTTCTTTCTATTCCCGTCTCATGCCCTCTCTCTTCTCGTCTCTCTTACCTCTTCCTCTCTGTCTTCTTTTCCTTCTTTTGTTTTTCTCTCTTCTCTCCTCCCCCTCCCTTCTCTAGTCTGCAGACACAGACCCCATTTTGACATTAGAACACAATTCTGAAAAGCTGAGAGTGGAACCTTGCTAGTCTGGCTCTTTACGTTTGTCAGGCCAGGGCTCTCTTGCATAAATAGTCGTAATTAAACGCAACTCAAAAATTTGAATGCAAGTCCCAAATACTCGATTCTGATTGGTTGAAAATTTTGTGATTTGCGTTTAATCGCAACTTTATATGCAAGAGGGCCCTGGAGCAATTACTATGACTGTAGTCTCATAGTTCAGACACTCCAACGCACTTTTTGATTGACAGGGTTTGTGCCTGCAAACTACCTCTCTTTAACCCCTTATCTACTGTGTCTCTCCTTTCCTCTCCTCTGGCTCCTTTCCCTCTCCACTCTCCAGGTTTGTTCACAAGCTTTCTCTCCGACTCTCACATCCTTAATGATCGCATGAATGGTGGCCCTGAAGTGTGCTCGACAACAGGTCACGTGAATTTCGCGGCCAACTTTGCGCCTCAGTCGCGAAATTCGCGACCCGTGACTCGAACTTTGCATCCCAGTTGCGAAATTCGCGACCCGTGACGCGAAAGTCATGACCCGTGACGCAAAAATTCAGGACCTGGGATGCAAAATCCATGACGCGTGACGCAAAGTTCAGGACCCAGGATGCGAAATTCATGACCTGGGATGCGAAATTCATGACCCGGGATGCCAAATTCACGTCGTACATGACCTGTTGTCGAGCGTACTTCAGGGCCACCATACATGAATATGTCCATGTAAAATCACACAAAATTTAAACACTTCAGAGAATACAATATGAAGACAAAGAAACTATTTAATGATTGTATACCTCGTACCATACACAACATGATTTCAATAAAAATGACAAGGGTGCAAAAATATTTCATTTCATCACAAATTGTAATTATTACACATGATTTATTCTTGATACATTTTACATTTAATTACCAGCCAGTTTCTACTGTAAGGAAAAGTATCAACAGATGAAAGAATTTTTTTTTTTTTTTTTGGGGGGGGGTATAAGTTGAGATGGCAATTGTTCCTTTTGTTTTTTTTGCAGTATCTTGTCCTGATTCTTAACAAAAATACTACGGGTTTCATCGAAAATACCTTTTCACCCAGATTGTATTACCAAACATATCTTTTCCACATAAAATACCCTATTTATCCCTCAAAATACGGCAATGCTTTTTACAAGGTTGGTATCCCTTTATAAGTATAGACCGATTAGACTAACACATCAGTTTTCAGAGAAGAGCAATAATCTGCCTTAAATCTATTTGACAAGGAACACAAGATGATGGTAACAACATATGGCAGTAATCGTTCGGGGTATATACTGTGATTTGTTAATGGACCCTTGTCACAAGACTTTCCCCACCTCATGAAAGGTCAATATATGATACTTGTCCAATATTGTGAAGTCATGGCAAAACCGGGAATTCACTCATTTTTTTCTGCCTTGCATAAAGATGAGAGGTTGAATTGTCGAGCTGTATATGATGTGCTGTTTGGTACCATCGGGTTTCAACTAGGAATTCACCGTTTTGCTGAATTTTTTTTTTTTTTTAGCGCTGTACCCTGGGTACCAAAAGTGTGCAAAAGTCATTCTTAAAGTGATTACACAATGGTAAAACAATTTTTGATATATGATTGGGAATAGAATTCTAAGAAGAATAACATTAAAAATTTGATGCTTTTCAATCAAAAGCAATGCATTTTGGCTAATTTTCTCATAAAAAGTCAAGAGTTGACCTAAAAATTTGAGTATGAGGTATGACGTAAAAGTGGGTTCCCAGCTTCGCGCATTGCAGTTGTGCTGCACGCTAGACTGTACAATATGTATCATACCTTGTGCGCATTTTGCTAGAAGTGCGCGACAAGGTACCCACTTTGACGTCATTTTGACGTAATAGTGGGTACCCAGTTGAAACTGGGTCACAGCTGAGGGGTCAAAAATATCCTGAAATCTTACCACATTTGGGGGTTTCCTTGGCAACACGACTTTTTAAAAAACTTTAGGCAGATGATTTTCTGAAAGTAAAATCATGCTCTTTTAAATGAACTAACATTGTTTCAGCATTGGGTAACCCCTTTAAGTATTTTATGCAAGAAGATTTAAATGAATTTAAGAAATTTGTTGTCAGAAGTCGTGAGTGAAGAGGAGAAATCAGCTTTGGGATCGTTATCCCCGATTGGGACATGAAAGTCGCCTGACAACACTGCATATTACTATATTCTGATGGACGCAAAATGGTGCTACACAACACTGTACCTCCGGTAACGGCAAGCCGAATCATATTCCCATGTATGACATCATAGCTGTGCACAGACTTGTACAATATACAATGCAGTACTAATACAGAGCAGTGCACCACGCTAGTTTGAAAGTATCTCTGTCTACTAATATCTTCATAGGCATTCCTTACTTTGTTCCTTCCAAACTCAACAATTCTTGATTTTTCATTTCACCTTTGGTACCATGCAAATGGATATATGAATTTTTGTACACAAGTGCAATGGACATAGTATAAAATCTCTGTACAGATAAGACTTGGCATTATTTCATTACATTCATTATACACACATTCACGATTCAATAGCTACAAACTGTATTATAATGCTAAAACACACACATGCTGATACCAAAGACCTTGATCAATGACCTGAAATAATGAAAGGTATAGATAAACACAAACAAAATACTCTACAAGAATTGACTGTAAATAATAAGAATATAAGACAGAGAACAAGAGAGAGGGGGGGGGGGGGGAAAGAAAGAAAAAAGAGAGAAAGAGAGAGAGAGAGAAAGTGAAAGAGGGCTATAAGAAAGAGAACCACATGTTCACTTGCATTTGATTGGTAAATGCACAGATCACCAATGTTTAACAAGAACACACATGGAACTTAGTATACCAGTTCATATACTAGCAAGACAGAGACAAATTTTGGCCACGCTTTTGGTTTGGCATAAGAAAATTGCAGTAAGGTGGTCGGAAAAGAAATAAAAAAATTCAAATGATCAAGAAGACATTTCAGTGGGATTTCAGAAAGGGAAAGATGATGATAAATGAAATGTAAACATTTCTCATAAATAGCAAAACTTCTAAATCACCAAAAGAATACAGAAAATGACACAAGACCATGCTTCCTTGTCAGTAATATCGAATTTCTATATCAACATTTTACTGTTTGAACAAAAAGCTACTTATGACATCCACATATGCAAGCTGAAGGCAAATTTTGGAAGCAGTGGTAAAGGATTTGCATTTTACACAATCACATGAAAATTTACAATGAAATATGCACACTATTTTGTGAAGCTGTCAATATATAACAAATAGTTTATTTTGCTTTTTACTTATATATATCATACAGATTAGAATGTAAACCACAGCCATTTAAGTAGAGAATCAGAATGCATAGTTGTGATATGTAACAACTGCAAGCAACCAACCAGCTTAAATCAGAAACCATGACACAAATGCTTCTGCGACAATTGCTCAATATCGATTTCATACACTAACCGAATAAAGAACTTTAACCATGGACCAAACGCTATGCATAACCCTAACCTTAAGCCTGACCTATAACCCTACTGCCACCCTGACCTATCATAACCGTGCATCTTTGACATAATAAAGCCTGGAGCAATTGTTGGAGGAGCATATGTCAAGTGACCCTCAAATCACGCTTCACAGCAAGTTTTAATCTTTAGAAACACTTCCTATAACTTTTATTCAAGAATGTATGTTTGTATTTGTTCTTCAACTTTCTCTATCTTCTCTTTCTCTTTGTTCTTTAAATTCTTTCCTGCACTCTGATAGGAACATTGTATTAAGCACCCTATAAATGTTACGTATTATCATTATTATCATCATTGTTATTTTTAATCATTATCATCATCGTCTCTTTGTTCTTTAAATTCTTTCCTGCACTCTGATAGGAACATTGTATTAAGCACCCTATAAATGTTACGTATTATCATTATCATCATCATTATTTTTAATCATTATCATCATCACCACCATCATTATTTCTCTTTGTTCTTTAAATTCTTTTCTGCACTCTAATAGGAACATTGTATTAAGCACCCTATAAATGTTATGTATTATCATTGTTATCATCATCATTATTTTTAATCATTATCATCATCATCACCATCATTATAATTTTTGATGTTTTTGTTGTACTACCTTATATTCGTTGAGCCAGGGTTCTACATGCACGTAACTCAAGACAAAAAACATAAAGACAAAATTTAAATTGTGTTTACACATGAAAATTTCAAAATATCATCTTTCTACATAAGGCTAAAAATAGCTATTACAGCTTATGGTAAACTTCAATACGGAGAAAAGCCCTAAATCACTACCGGGTTGCAACAGTCATGTGACTGTGTTTTTTTTTTTCTCCTCAATTAACTAGAGTCGATTAAGCCTTTTCCCTGACAATATCCTACCAATTTGACCTTTCTGCTAATTGTAACCTTGTAATCATGACTATTTTCACAATTTTAAAAAGGTCATATGTAATATCGTGTTTACTGAGGAAGATTTTACAGTCTATAAGCACAATTTTTGATCAAAGTTCAATACTGGTAAATAACTTCCTCTCAAACATGGTAAAGATTATATTGTATATGTGTAGCATCCACATTATATAAAACTTGTATTTCAATACAAGACCCTGGTCAACTGTCCAATATGAAATATATAAAGACCCTAGAATGACAGAGACAGACAGGAATACTGATAGGTTTCAATTTTTTGGTAATCATCAACACCAAAGCACCAACTGAGCCTTCCTAGTGGAAACTTGTATACAGCAAATCTTATAGATGATGTAACATCTGGGGAGCATTTCATGAAAGGACTTGTCGGATGTTTTATCCGACAAAGTCTGTGTTATCCGACAGTTGCCATAGTAATGATGCTTCTCAGCCAAACAAAATCAAGGAAAGATGTCAGATCTGACAACTTGTCAGACAACAAATGTTGATGAAATACTCCCCAGGGCCCCCATTTCATAAAACCTTTTATCAGTAACAACTGCCCCATTTCCATGATCACATTTCTATGATTAGATGTAAGGATTTCAGTAGCTTATAATAGCTACTGCAACTTGTTATCGATAACAACTTTTCTGAAACGGGGCCCTGTAATGCTATGTTCTTCACAGTAATTTGCAATGATTCTCATATACTCTCCTATAAAGTAATGAATGTCTTGATTTTATTGTCCATGTGATACAGAAACTATTTCTCATGTTTCCATATGACAAACTATTATTTATAGAACAAGCATTCAACGTAGGCACTCACAAAGCTGTTCAGGAGTGCATATTGGTGATAGGTGAAATGAGGCAAAAAAAAAAAAACCTGCTCCTATTCCATGTAAGGAGATTGGGGAAATATAATACTTGATATTTGCATGATTTGGTGTATAAAGATGAAATAAATGTATCAATATCATAAAAAGCATATCAACCATTGGGAAGACAATAGGAAATTGGAAAAATAAGAGTAAAGCAATATGTGAGATTATTAAATATTCCCATTCAATGGCCATATCACCTAGCACACAGGATATCACTTAATTTATGTTCTTTTAAAATTCTTACATTAACCTCATATTTTCTCTATCTACATGTAAATACAAAATCCTTACAATATTATATAAAACTGTATGGCAGGAAGGTGCATCTGTACTTCAATTGTTAAAATCACACAAAATACAAATATTTCTTTTCTCATTTTTACATAAGAGATGAAGTTTAGATATTTCATTTGCCTACCGGTAATTATGAAAAATATCTCCTTAAAACTGTAAATAACAGAGTTTGGATCCATAAAAGTTATATTTGAGGAAAATGGATAAGCTATATAAAGTCTTTAAATGAAAACTTACTCTACAAGCTGCAACAGGAATTAAAGCTCAGTGCAATGTAATGTGGCATCTACATGTCTAGTATCTATGGTGGCCCTGAAGTACGCTCGACAACAGGTCACGTACGATGTGAATTTCGCGGCCAACTTTGCGTCCCAGTCGTGAAATTCGCGACCCTTGACGCGATCTTTGCATCCCAGGCGCATCCCGAGTCATGAATTTTGCATCCCAGGTCATGGATTTCGCATCACAGGTTCTGAATTTCGCATCCCAGGTCGTGAATTTTGCGTCACGGTTCACAAATTTCGCAACTGGAACGCAAAGTTCGCGTCACAGGTCGCAAATTTTGCGACTTTGACACAAAGTTGGCTGCGAATTTCACGTCACCCATGACCCACGACCTGTTGTCGAGCGTACTTCAGGGCCACCATAAGTGTCTGAGTGGGTATATTAAATACTTTCCTACACTATACTACTAGACATAACCAACATCCTCAACCATAAATTAGCAGTGTATTTAATAAAAGACTTGAATAGCTTGATCATTTGTGTCACAAGTAACGGTAGACTATCATATTTATAAAAACCGAGCTTCATGAAAATCAGTGTTACTTTCTGACTAAACTGCTCGGGACCTTGACTTGAAAACAATTTTATGTTTATGTGTAAAACTGACTTCATATGAATAATTTCACACTACCTAATGATGTTTCACATGACATACCTGTATGTTACCAAAACAATACTAATAATCCATTTCAATCTTGGTGAAACATATGTACATGGTATCATTTTTTTCTTACTTTACTGCTCCCAATACACTGCACTTTTGAAAATAGAAAATATATATCAGGCATGTACTGGCCAAATGAGGATTGCAGTATCTGGAAGGTTTTCTGCAAATGTCACTTGTAATTTGGTTCCTTCTGAGAGTACATAAAAACATGTCTACTTCCGCACCTTTTACTTTTTAATACTTGTATAGATATCATCTGACGCAATGAATTTGTATTTCTAGTGTTTCAGAAAGTTTTACATTGCCACAAATAATCAACACTACCTTCACTTAATTGCTAGTAAACATAGGAGCATATCGTCGTTTTTACGAACTGGCAAATGTGCTAAGATATGAGCATTGGAGAAATCATTTTTATGAACTGTCAAATCGTGTTTGATTGGCCAGTGCTTCCTTTTTTTGTATTAATGTAATATACACCATTTCAAAATTAAAGTCATAAGCTTTCTTTAAATGTATGTATTGATATTTGAAATTATGCAAAGAAAGCAAATGCCATTATCTAAGAACAATAATTGTGTTTTCGTCCAATTCACATTTCTGCTCACTGCACGGGGATTCACTGGTTTGTAAAATCAACAACTATGTCCGACAGACACCTTTCACATCAGCATTTTAAACAGCACCTGTGCATGTGATTCTTTCCATTAAAACATGAATTTCAGGTATTTGGAAGAGTTGTTTGAAAGAATAAAAACGAAAAAAAAAAGGTACTATCTAACCTAATAACCTACTTCCCTGCAGTTGCATCACTGTAAAACCTTGTTTAGAATGTTTTGACTGAATATATCAATTCTTTAATGAAGATACCTGGCACGTGTAGGTATACATGCATTAGAACAATGTGGGTCTTTCACTCCCTATGTTCTGTCTATATACCTATTTCTTTCATGAATAGTCCTGAAAAAAGGTAAGGCATATAACCTGAGGTACAATTTTGTACAATATTATTATTAATTTTTTTTTAAAAGAGGTGGTACATCTCACAAATATTTTCTTTAAGATCATATGCACAGTTTGTGTACAAATGCTACAATTACAATCATTCAAGATTCAAGAATATTCAGGAATGACTAATATACAGTGTGTCTCTTTAAAAAAAAAGGAAAACCCACTTTCCCCAGCAATATCTCATCAGACAAACGTCACTAATTAAACATATGAATGAATCATCAAACAAAGAGAGGACATTTTCCCTTCTTTCTTATGACACAACTGTGGTGATGGAGCTAGCTAGGGACAATCAAGTTATACCAATTTTTAACCAGCTATGCTGAAAATGATATGCTCACGAGAGTATAATCGACACAATGGCCACCCACTGATCCTCTCTTAGCTTTTAGTTTTTTGGACAGACAGGAGAGGGATATATGTGGAAGGATCTCGGGGCTAAATATGGACCTCACTTCATTTCAAACCTGCAAAAATTTTGACTGATGAATAAAAAAAACATCACGAAAGACCACCTATTTTGTGATTTGTCTATATTTTTGCTCATTTTCTTTTACTGTAATTGAAAGAAATGAAATGACATTCACAACTATGTGCACGAACTAATTTCCACATTACCCATTCCTTCGATACCATTCACATGCAATCATGCATGGCAATATCATAGCATATTTGATATCATGTGAAAGAGGAGTAATTTGATCTTTGACATGAATTAACAAAATTTTCAGGACATAATCATTTCCTGAGTAATTGATGGGAAAAGCTGGGTTTCCCTTTCAAAGAAACATACTGTACATGCTCTAATTTACTAAAAATGCAGGCATATATATATACAAAGTATTTAAAAATACAACTCTGCACATGAAACTTCCTCAGATGTAAGAACATCATGATTAAATAGTGATTCATGCTCTAATATAGATATCAAACATATACATTAACAATGCAAAAGTGTATACAACTTACAAGATAACGAATGAGTGTATATAGAGGCATAATATAATCATCAGAACTATTTGATTCTTTCTTGAAACATCAATTTGATATCAGGCCCACCTCACACCTTGCAACTTGTCTATGATACTATATCTAAGTCTTTTAAAGAAGATATTGCAATAGTACTACAATACAAAGATTTAATTATGGAGATTCTTGGATTTTTTTATCAGGAATAGTCAAATGAATACTGATACTGGAATAGCAGGAGGTTTCTTTCAAGCCTCCCAATCTAAGGAAGCACCTGATCTGCTGTCATGCGCAATGGTGTTATACCATTAGCACCACTGCCCATTGGCAAGTAGGTACCTGACTGGGCCTCTTGTCCTAGGTGTCCTACCCTGCAATTTTGCTACAACTACTCATGACCATACAGAACTGCATTAAGCAGAATTTCGCATCTTTTAAAACTTTATAGCTGCAATATTGTAATGTCTTTCTAAAGGGATCTTGGTGAAGTCCTGTTGTAAGGTGTGAGGAGGTCTTTGAAGGCATTCAGGGCTCCTAATCATGCAATTACACTTAAACAAATGATTATGTTCATGGCACACTTTTCTGGTGGAAATACAACTGCTGGACATACACTGGACCATTGGAATCTGTTGCCGCTTATCAGTAATCGACAGCATACTGATTGTCCGAGCTCTGTCTCTTCTTGCTCTCCCTCCACCTCTTGAAAGAATAATAGACCCCAACCCCATAGCTTGCCACACCGAAAAAGCCGAACACCTGGGATCGAGAAACAAACGACCAGGGAAGGGAAAAGTGAAAGCAAAAAAGCAGAATGATCTACACGAGTTTCTATTCCAGGAACACAGTTGCAAACATCTTCTAAATATAATCCCCAGACTCCTCCACCTGTGGATATTTTCAGATATTTTGTACTTCCCTGATGATACAAAATGTGAAGTCTCATGCAGCGGCAAACTCCAGACTTTTTTCTTTACACCTAAATTGAGAAATGCCCTGACAAAAATTAGCGTTTGTGCCTCCTCATGGCCGAAAGGTGAGGACCAATTGAATTATAGTCTATAAAGTTAGCACAAAATGTGATGCCATATGGGTCCTGCTAATTAGTTATGAAATAATAGTACATGAATTGAGTATGAGCTAATATTGATTTCTTTTCTTTCCCTCCCAAAGTGCATAGGGATAAATCACATAATGATGTAATGTGTCATGCACTATACAAAAACTGTTCATTATAATCAGAGGCATGGTTAACCACACCATATGTGAATGACCCTTCCCCCCCCCCCCCTCCAAAAAAAAAAATACACAAGGGTTTGCCGCTGGCTGTATCTGAATTATTCATGGTGTGCAGATTTTTTTTTAAGGGTCCAGATCTCTCTCTCTCTCTCTCTCTCTCTGACCAAAAGATAAGAAAACTTCGAAATATTGAAACAGACTTCTAACTACCCCATTAAAAAGCCGTTATTGGCAATTGAAAATATGACTATTGGATTTCAAGAGAGGTAATTTTCAAAAATGTTTGCAACTACTGTTTATACTGAACTGAGATGAGAGCAGAAGTTCAGGAAAAAGGAAAGGTGTAGATATATTTTTTTTCAACAGAACTAAAAATATAATGCAGAAAATCTGATGATTCAAAACTTCAGATGATATGCAGTAGAGATGAGATTGAAATCATTGAATCATAGAATTTTTTTTTTCAAAAAGAAGTTCTTTTGCTAAAATGGGGCATGATGGTGAGAAGGAAAATAAACCAAAGGAAAAACATGCAAGGATTCACCTAGATTGAAAATGATGATAAGCCTTTTAATTCTACATGCATATCCCAGTATTTGGAATAAGCTTTGTTATCCCATTCAATCCAACAACATGAAAATTGGGATTATCCAACAGTAACTTACTCGTAAATGTTTGTACCAACATAATTATTTAGCAGGACGGACACCTTTTTTTTTGCTCAGTGAATGGCAAAGTTGCAAAGAATGACTGATAATGAAGGATAACAAGATGGAAAACTTTTAAAAACCCATTCATGATGGTGTCCACATTTTGTGGTTTGGCCTCATAACTGTAAATGTAGAGCCAGAAAAGACATACCAAATACAAAAGAAGAAAGGTGAAAAAAAAAAATCTTCATATACATGTACACTGTGGCCGTTTTGGTTACGTCAGTATTTGCCATTTGACACATGTACTGAAACTTTTATGAAATAAGGGCAATTCCGCGTCGGAAAAACAGTCACCTTACTTCACGTTTATTGTAAAAACAATCACTCTGACAGCCCCGAATAGCCAAATCTTTGAATTAAAAAAAGCTGAAACAATAAAGAATTCCACAGTCTTAGTCCGTGTTGGTATAATGCATGTTTGATTTTAATAGACATGTTTGAAGTTTAAAATTGGCGCTTTTTTCTGGTAATTCCGTTACCAAGGTGTTATACCACAATATTATGAATGTAAGAATAAAAGTGTTGGAATGAAAGAGCTCACATGAAAGAATGGGCATATTTACAGAGTATTAAATGATGAGAAGGGAGGCAGAGTACAAAAGAGGTGCAGAAAGTCTAAAAATGTTGGTAACGGAATTACACCCTTACCGTGGACTTGCCCTTAAACAGTTAAAACCCTTAAATTGGTAGCTCAAAATTACTAGGTTTTTCTTTTCAGGCAAATTGGCAACTGTTTAACTTTTTAACATATACTTTTCATTAATTCATAAACAATTTACATAACTTTTCATAAGAAAAATATAGTGATTAAAGCAAAACACTGGTGTTGCCAATTTGAAGAAGAAAAGTTTCCTTATCTTGAATGGGTTAAAAAATCAAAGCATGCAAATGGAGATGGGGTGTAATGAGAGATGCAAGACAAGAGACTAGAACGGATTTTATAATTCCATTCATTGTACAGTTTTTAAGAAGCTATAAAGGTTAACAGTAATCCAAAGCTAGGGTTCAAATTAAAAATTTAAAACCCTTAAATTCAAGATAAAAGTGAACAGACAATATGACTTACAATTTTACAAAACAAAAACAAACAAATAAAGAGGTAGTATTTTATTTTGGAGTTCTGTACAATGATGTGCCACAAGTGCATTTTACTTTTTTTCTGATGTAGATATACATGGATGTAAATTGCACTGTATAATTGCACTAACAAATCAATATTGCCAATATACATGGAAATATATCTCATCAAAGCACATAACTTCTGGGGCCAGATATATAGCTAGTTATGAATGATAAATATCAAGCAACAATTTATTTTAGCGAACCTGGTATCAGGACAGTAACGTTATTGTTAAGAGTTTAGGAAATGAACGTAATTTTACACGAAATGTATAGGAATGCCCTGGTGTACCAGGCTTGTTTATAATCAAGTTTCAGATTGGCTATACGAGTCTAAACCTCTTACAAACACTCAAGTCTGTCTATCTGCATGCCATGGCATAACGAAGTACAGGTACCTAGTCACATGACAGTAATCCCTGACAGTGACACCACAGCCTTGACCTAAATATCCTTTCTAGCACCGCTAATTTGACTCTTTTGTGAATAATACTAATTGAAACATTTATTCCATGAATAATAACAGCAGCAGCAATAGTGTTAGTAGTATTACTACTACTACTACATCTATTGCTGCTGCTGCAGCTGCTGCGACTACTACTACATGTACTTCTACTACTACTACTACCAGGCCTTAAATTTCAATAATTTTAGGGCAGGGCCACATTTCTTTAGGGCACATTCCTATATTACAGCATAAATAGGAAGAATTAGAAAGGGCACCAACATTCTCCAAGGCCAATGATAGGGGCATTGAGGCCAATCATAAGGGCATCCACAGCCATGGCCTTGGTGGCCTTGAATTAATTTAAACCCTCTACTACTACTACTACTACTACTACTACTACTACTACTACTACTACTACTACTACTACTACTACTACTACTACTACTACTACTACTACTAACTACTACTACTACTACTACTACTACTACTACTACTACTACTACTACTACTACTACTACTACTACTACTAACTACTACTACTACTACTACTACTACTACTACTACTACTACTACTACTACTACACTACTACTACACTACTACTACTACTACTACTACTACTACTACTACTACTACTACTACTACTACTACTACTACTACTTACTACTACTACTAATGGTAATAAGTGATATGATTACCACCATTATCCTTAATACCATACTTTTATTATCATAATTACTGTCATTATTATTCTTATCATCATTTTTTATCATTGTTGTTATCATTATTATTATCATCACTGTCATTATCATTATTATTGCTGTTTTTGGTGTTGCTTTTATCATTATCTTAAATTTATTTATTCATTTATTAATCCTTATTATTAATATCAAATGTTTAGCAGTGCAGTGTTATGAAGAGTTCCATAGTGCTTGTAAAGTCACAGAGTTGAAGAGAGAAAAAAAATACCTAACACACAGACATAAAACTTAGTAGATTACATAAAATTACAGGCAATAAATTGAGTCAAGAATCATATGAAGGTGGCTAGAGAAGTTATATTTATGTCAAAAAAGTGGGATGTTGTTCCATGGTTTAGCTCACAAGAGCTTACATTGATGTTTTGTTTGACATTTGATAAATTGCATCCCGGGGGGGGGGGGGGGGGGGGTCACTTCCATTGAAGAGTGGACAGCATCCGCGAGAAAAAAAACGCGGAAAAAGGGTATTTTTTCAGGGATAGGTGCGGAACGCGCAGAACGTGAATAGAGTGTCAAAAACGAAAAAAATTGAAAAAAGCCCCCTAAATCACGATAATCTAAAACGCAAAAAGGGTATGTAATTTGCACCGACTGCAGGACCGACTGTAACAAGACCCATGAACGGAAAATCCTGTAACGCCTGTGTAAAACATAATGAGACAGTGAATTATCTTGATATAAAAATGGCTCCAGACTCTCAATGGACCCCACTATCACTCTCAAGGTATGAAAATAGGAATATCCTCGTTTAGGGTATAGGGTGTGCAAATCTGGGACACATGCACAAAATCCGTGTTTAGGGTGTCCTAGCAGCCTGCCCTTGAATCCTCATTTAGGGTGTTTTTTAACCCATTTGTGACAGGAATTATTTAAAGCCTAATTTGATCAGCTTTTATTCTTCAAATTGGCAACACCAACATTTTTATTTTATTGCTACATTTTTCTTATAAAACGTCATGTATCTGAAATGAATATAAATTGACAGAAATTATGATGAGAAGTCAAAAAGCTGCCAATTTGCAGGGAAAAACGGTGATTTTAAAGTTTCTATCACATTGTCAACTTAAGGATTTTAATGCTTATTTTCCTTTTAAAAATTTTCAGCATCAAACAACGAATATTGACGCAACCAAAATGGGCACAGTTTGTGTAGAATTTTTTGCTCTTTCTGCTCATGTATTTGGTATGATTTTTTGGGCTTTGCATCAAAAGATATTAGGCCAAACCACAAAATGTGGACCTATGTCACGAATGGGTTACAGGACGATTCTCGCGGATGCTGTCCACTCTTCAATGGAAGTGACCCCCCCGGGATTGCATCTAGCATTTACTGTGCCAGTGCATTAGCAAAAGAATTCTTAGCTCATGGAAGGTATATTTGATTGATTACACAAAACAATCACAAAGTATTTTCATTGTAAATGCCATGAAATACAAATGAAAAAAATGTAAATGAAGGAGATAAAGAAAGTTCACAGTACATTTTATATGATATCTTAGACAGAAATGTGAAACACAAATCATTATATAGAGATCAACTGACATGAAGATAATCTTGATCTATCCAAATATAAATGTCATAGATTAATTGAAGTCATTACCATGAAATAAATAAACATACTGAAGAAGTCAAGGAGCTTCTCAATATTTTGAAAAGGTCAGGAAAGAAGCCAAACTGTTGACTAGATTGATAAATAAAAACCTGAAGAAACTTTAATTTGTAAAAAAAAAGAGAAAAAAATATCAATGAAGGTGATTAATACCCCCGCCCAAATGCGTGTGCCAAATTTTATGAGCATTAAAAATGAGGAATTTGTTTGATCCACTATATTTCTTTGATTTATTGCCGTAATATGCCGTTACCGTGGCAATGCAGTTTCCGACATTCGAAAAAATAGGTCTTGTACATGTTCATCCCATAACCAATGTGTGTGCCAAATTTCATGAGCATTGTTTGAAAAATGAGGAAGTAGTTTGATCCGCAAGATTTGCAACGGCCCGACCACCCGTCCACCCACCTGCCACCCGACCATACACTGATTCTCACATACCCCCCTCAAACTTTGTTTGGCAGGGGTATTAAAAGAAAAGGGAAAACAAGTGTTAATTTTGAATTATGATAATTCTGTTTCTACAAGTATGCATAACATTACAAAATACTCTAAATGAAAAAAAAAAGTTTAATTCAATTTTGCTAGTGATAACTTTTGGGACTGATTATTTAGCATAAGTTTCAAATTAATTAAGTATCTTTAATGCAATTAAAAACATGAAGTGAACATCCATTCAATGATAAATCAGTTCAAACACACTGTAATCAATTATATATGAAAAACTTAAGAAATATAAAAGCAACAAATTAGTAAATTATAACACATTAAAGAAATAAGTAGATATCTAACTATCTAAACATTAGTAGTAGCAGAAGTGATCATAGTAAACTTTATTAGATAACTTATTGAGCACAAGGCTGATCTGTCACAAGGTCCAGTATATATAAGCAATGAAAAATACACAAGCAATGGGCTAAATATATTTATATGCAAAACACAAAAATCAAACACAAAAGCAATAAACTGATTAGAAAGCAATTATGTGCTGCCAGTTATTTACAAGTGTAAGTGATAAGTTAGCATACATGTAAGTAACCCATGTTCCCATGCAACCACAATGTAGTGTTAGAATGATAAGTGTTAGTAAACAAATTTAATTAAAATAGCAATGTAAAAGCAATCCTTTAGTACAAAATGAATATTTTACTCTGTTGCATGCAAATAAAACAAATGATTTAAAGTTAACATAATAATAATATTAATAATAATAATAATAATGATAATAATAATAATAATAATAATAATAATAATAATAATAATAATAATAATAATTACAATAATAATTATAATAATAAGTTAATATGTATATAATCAGCGCAATACGACTAAAAGTTGTAAGAAATGACAATGTTAAATCACAACATAGTACACTTACATACTGTAGGCTTTAAGATAATAAATAGCAATACTCTTAACAATTCTCCTACTGCATGTATAACCCATCTATGACAGAATCCCACATTGCATTGTGGTTTGGCCCAATAACTGCTGATGCAGAGCCAAATAAAACAAACCAGATACATGAACTGAAAGCACAGCAAATGCATGTACATGTAATTCTACACATCGTCGTGCAGCTGGCAGAAGGGCAAAGGCATTTACGAGTACGCTGTTTTTAAATTTTGTGCGACTGGCAGAAGGGCATTAACTCACACGCACACTACCACCCTTCTGCCAGCCGCACGACGACATTTCATGCTAATTTTGGTTGTGTCAGTATACGCATTTGTTGTTTGATGCTGAACTTTGAAAATTTTGAAAAGAAAAAGAAGTAATACAATCCAAACTTAGCAATGTGATGGAAAATTCAAAAATTTTAACTTCTCAATATACTCTGGGTTATTACAGATACACATGTATGATGTACATGACTTTTTATAAGAAAAAATGAAGCAATAACAGATGAATACTGGTGTTGCCAATTTGAAGAAGCAAATCTAATCAAACTAGGCTTCTACTAATTTCTTCCATGAATACCTAGGACTAGATTAACCTGTTCGCTACTGGATTCTTCTATTCCCATAAACTTAATACAGGGCTCACCTGGCTCTACTACCATAGATGGGTTAATATTCACAGCACAAGAAGTACACAAAATGGAATGTTGCAAAGAAGTCCCTAATTACAGAGCTAAAGCAAAAATCGCTTCCTAATTTCAATACATGATAATCACAAGATACATATTCACAAAGACTTTTATTGCACAAGACAGACGTGAGGAATCCATAATGAAAAAGAGAAAAGGAAATCTTAAGGGAGATCAGACTTCAACATAGGTTTGGCTACGGTAGTTTCTGTAGGCGGACCAAATCCCAATGCCATACGAGACAGCAGCTATGAATCCAATTACCTGGATATAATCAACAATGGTCGATTTCTATATATTACTCTTAATTATTATTATCAATGCATTTTTTAAACATCTGATATCATTTAATATTATTCTGCTGTGCTTGAATAAAAAAATCTATTGCAAGTTTTAGGGTAAAATACTGGAACGCTTTAGTGTTTACCGGTAACTTGAAAGATTTTATGCATATCTGCAAAATGGATATTCAAACAAATTGTTGACATTTTTTCATATTTTTTTAAGGGGGGTCATAACAAATATTGCATGCTGTTCTGAAGGTGACTTTGGCTTATTCATAATTCCTGTTCAAACTTGTCAATTTTTTGTAGCATTTAATACTTTCTACGATTTATTACTAAGCTCCATTTATATACAATTATCTGAACATTACAACGTGCAGTTGTACACATCCATACTAAAATACTAATATACTACTACTACTACTACTACTACTACTACTACTACTACTACTACTACTACTACTACTACTACTATTACTACTACTACTGCTACTACTTATGATCATGTCTTCTGCACCAACCCAACCAACCCCCCCCCCCCCCCCCCCCCCCCCGATAACCCAAGCTAAAGTCTATGGAAAACGTGTTATACCAAAATTAAATCGTATGGTCCAACTGGTTAATCAATATTAGCCTTAGTAAAAGTAATTTATAACAAATACAATGTACGATCTGTTGATGATAATGGGTTAGCCTGAACAGCTTTCATCAATTTATCATGTATCTGAAATATAGGCTTAAAGATGCAGGCATTCTACTAAGCATCATATTTCTTTTTCCCCATACGTCACAAGAATATCCCTTACACACTGCATTATCCAAATGCCAGGGTAAGGCTGTACAGTGTAGTTTGTGTCCAACTTGCCATTTTAACAGTCTATAATATATAGAGAGACTCAAATAAAGCTACACATAACTTTTTGATGAATGTCAATCTCAATTCTTGTTGGATTGTTCATCACCAAATCCAACCCCTTGCACCCCCCCCCCACACTCGCTATCTACCGTATTGTATTGCTGCTATGAACAAATATCAAGGATACAAATGGATTATGTAAAAGCTTAGCTTATACGTAATTTGCCCGTGCTGCACAATGACTGCATACATGTACACATGGATATGGTGCAAAAAAAGGAACTACTATCCAGGGGGTGGAGATGGTGCACATACAACATGCAGGCTTTAAAGGGTCTAGAAAGTCACAAATCACTGAGTTACGGCAGGTGGTCCAATTCAAGTCATATTCTGATATCTAATATCTTTGAAAATGAACACGCAATTGCAAAATATGGACGGGGCAACCCAAGCAAAGTATCACGATCATCAGTCAATTGTCTCCCTTTTCATGCTGAATTGCTCGCAATCATTTTTGCGTATGTTCCATTTACAACAAGCATTCGGAAGAACAAAAGCCAAAGTGAGTAATCTAAGGGCGAGATACCCATCCTCAAGGAAGTTTTATTTGCTGGTTCCAGATTGTTGTGCAGTTTCAGCCACAGATCCAGGATTCGGAAATAGAGGGAGAGCAAACGGCAAACTTGAAAATAGAGGGGGCCCAGGCGACAATTTTCTTATTCATACATGTAGCTCTATTAACATGTATGTTCAATGTGCAATTCTCCAAAAATAGAGGAGGCGTGCGTCCCTTGTGCCCCCGTCTGGATCCGCCGCTGAGTTTGGCTTGCAATGCAGAGAAAGTGAATGAGTTTGGGCCTACAAGATTTGTGACTTTCCGATCCCTTTAATACATGGTGCTGTGTTAAAATATGAATGAATGTACTACAAGTTAGTTATTAAAAAACAGTGTTATGCAAATATGCATTATATCATAGAGAAAGCAACACATCAAAGTCTTTCACCCTAGTTTTATACTCACCCCTGCTGCTATGGCAACTGGATTTATGCTGATGACAACTGGAATACCGATAGCAACATAGAGCACACAAGCTGCTAAACTTACAAGTAGGTCCTAGACAAGCAAATAATCATGATAAAAAAAGAAGGAATAAGAGTTTATAAGCTAGGAAATTATCAAAACTTTAAGGCTTAATCATTAGTAGCTATCTGAAGCCAAAACCATTTAGAAATTTATGTTATGAAGCATTATTTGAACAAAAAAAAAACCCCAAAAAACATTTTGAGGCAAGCTGAAAAGGGGAAGGGGGGGGGGGATGAGTAATTGGGATTTACTTTCATTTGGTCTTTACTGTTTCATTTTCTTTTAAAAATCATTTCGGAGCAGCAACTACATCTTATTAGCTCCAGATATAACATGGGAAAATGTATTTGACATGACATTAACAAAGAGAAAAGCAGCATCTTTACAGATAATAGAGAAAATATGACATTTTGTGTCCAGAACATATAAAGAACTGTCCACAAACAACCTACCATTTTGAAGTAACACTGCCAATTTGAGGATCGCCATAGAAAGAAAACTGAGACTCTTCAAACTTTCATAACTTTCTCATTTCGATACCAATTTGGATGGAACTTTTATCAAACTGCTTCTCTCTATCCTCTCTTTTCAATAAAATTGATTTTTTCCAAGGGTTTTAGTTCCCTTCAAACAACCATAACACTTATTAATGTTGTTATCATTTTTGTTTCTATCATCAATGATTACATGCATTATGCCGAAAGTACACTTACAGCTAAGAACCAGTTGATTTTTGTGACTTTCTTATACGTGTGAGTAGCAAACATAAACCAGATGACCAGCGTTGTGGTCCAGCCACACAAGGTTGCAATGATGAAAAAGACGATGGCTACACCTGCTCCCACTATACAAGCCAATGTAAAGGCCAACAGTGACCAGCCCTGGAAAGAAGAGAGAGAGAGAGAGAGAGAGAGCAGGAAACAAATGTTGAAATTTCTATGATTGTTAGACTTAATTCATCAAACACAGGCCACCTCTAACATACATTATCAAAACGCTCAGCATGAACTAGTCTCTAGGTAGCATTGTCACGACCTATACACATACATGTAGCAGGTTACACCTTTATACCAGTGTGACGTCCTATGAAAATGTTCTTCCAAATGTGGGAATTTGTCAAACTCTCTGCCGTTGTTGACTTTTCAAGGCTTGTTCTGATCCTGTATATGAAAAGGGAAACTGCAGGGTTTTTTTAAACACATTTTTTTTGTGTGTTACAAAAACAATGAAGAAAGACTTCCTTTTGCGACAGCCACCCAAATTTGCTGAATACAAAATGGAGCCTTTCAGTTTCACCTTTAAAATTCTTTTTTTAATTTCTTGACTTACCATGCCTAACAAGACTCAAACCCATAACCATTCACTTCTCAAGACCGACACGCTACCTACTGCACTAGCGAGAGATCGCTGAAAGTGATGGGTCTCCTAAATTTGTTGTTGTTGTTGAATTCGGTTTTTACAAAGGTGTATCAATCAGATATGATTGTTTACGACCTGTTACGACACCATCCAAAATCAGGATTAGTCTAACTCCAAGGATTCATTGCTTCTATTTTTCTGACTAAATAAACTGATGTCAATGTGAAATGCAAGGTATTACAAGTACCGGTAAGATTCTAACTCTGACCAAGGAGTTTCCAGAGCTGGAGTCACATCTAACTCATTACCTTTGAAGTGACGTTCGATGCTGCCAGGAAAACATGTCAGGCATGTGCTTAACTGGATCTTCCTTGCAGATGCGTAGACAAAAGATTCCTGCCTGGCTGTAACTTACGGGCCATTTTCAAAGGGAAATATGCTTTTGTAATGATAATTACTTTTCGCTACCACTTGTCTGATAATACGAGCAGTACACAGTGCTTACCTTTGCAGGATGCAAGCGAAAGGAAATGGTGCAAAATTTCCTTAAATATGAATCAAAATTACTCGACTGGGCATGTGTGGGCACTAATCTGACATGTAACATCACAAATGGCTGTACTTTAACAAATTCCCTTTTCATTTTCGTTTGCCGCAAGCAATCAGAAAAGTGTCAAATTGCGGGTTTTAGGATTGCAAAATTTTACTATTTTTCACAAATTAAAACTGCTATCATCCGACATACGCAGATTTCTGGAGACAAATAGGCTTTTGTATTCATATTTTATCATCTGTTCAATTTTCTTTCTGTTATTTCAAATAAAAAGTGAAATATTAACGATATTTCATTTGTGACAAAATCACAAAATCCCATAAAGTTGGCGGCATCGAACCTCGGACATCAAAGGCAACAGCACACCTGTAGATTCTATTGTGCAACCATAGAAAGGGACAGCTGCTTGAAATAATTTGTTGCCAGTTGGGACTCCATCTCTTAAAACTCCTTGTTCTGACAGAATAAACCAATATTTTGATATTTATCGCATTTTCCCCATGTTCAGTATTTATGGGTTCTATAGATCCTCTATAGATCTAGCATCTAGAATCTATATCATTCCAAGTCATATCTCTAAATTTGGGTGGCTGTTGCTAAAGGAAGTCTTTTCAAGAAGGGCAATGACCCAAGAAAGAACTGCACTTAAAATTTCAAGTACTCATTTACTTGCGTATTATAAAACGCATGTAAAACCTGCCACGGAGCCCCCCCCCCCCCCCCCAAGTTTCCCTCTTCGTATGTTTGAACGGATGCCTTAAGTAGCACAGGTACATTTAAATAGAGGGTCATTTCACAAAACCGTCATAACTACAAGATCAGCAACATTCTCACCCTGAGACCGTCTTTGCCAAGACCAGCGACATTTCAATGACAAATGATGCTACTCCAAAACTATCATATCTTTGTTTATCTTTTTAGAATGCCATCACAAGTCAAAAACTTTTTGTTAGATTATGAGCAGCTAAAAGAAAGTAATATAATTACAGAAAATGTAATCACTGATCACCAACCGCTTCACTGAGCGGTTATTATTTTCTGTCCATATGAAAGTATAATAAAATGCATTAGGGTATATTCTTATGACTTAATAATTAAATCAATTATTCACTGATTAAATCAATATCAGTTGTCCATACATCTGTTTACCATAGAAGTATAAACAACAGAGCTGTCTGTATATTCAGAATAATTACAATTTATCGTGTACATGTCATGTATGACTTGAGTTTTTCCTAAGTTTTTCCCCTTCAACATGTATAGAGTTAAGGAAATCCCATCGCACACATATGTAATAAATTCATGTAAAAAGAAACAACACAACTGTTCTTAATAGAATAGGAGAATCTTCTGGAAGTCATTTCCATTTTTAAACAATGTAGGCCTAACATTAGGCCTATTCATAGAGTCTAAGAGTTGAAAACTCTAATGTAATCTAAGTCAATGAAATGTCTAACAACATGTCTAACGTTAATAACGTTGGAATAGAAATCATTGTTCATATCATGACATAGTTTGTGTAAGTTTGATAAATAGTCACTGAATATTTTATACGATTGAATTTATGAAGTGTTCAATGTTAGGATCAAATATTCTAATTTAGTCATGTTAGTATAAACGCAGAGACTCCAATTCTCCCATTTTTCGGCGGGATATCTCCCACTTTGAGTCCATTTTCACAAAATCTCCCGCTCTCCCGCTTGAGTTTGAATTTCTCCTGCCCTTGCTGCGTTTCTCCTTTTTTCTCCCACCCAACCACCTTTTTTGAAAAAAAAAAAAAAATCACTGGATTTTACCTCACTTAATACTAGTGTTGCCATATGTTAAAAAAATAAGCCTAAGATAGCACCAGAGAGATTCTCTAACCCTAAGTAAAAGTGGCTTCCGGCCACAAAGAATTTCGTGCTTTGCGCCGGACCGCTGGTGATGTGGGCTATGCCTATGTCATGACCTATGTCAATGAGCACGTTGAGTCAGACTGAGAGACAGTCTCCCGTTTGCTAGGGCCTTGGGCCATAGGGGGTCTCGGCAGGAGAATCTCCCACTTAAAGGGGGTACCCAATGCCGAAACAATGTTAGTTCATTTAAAAGAGCATGATTTTATTAGCAGGAAATCATCTGCCTAAAGTTTTTTTTTAAGTCGTGTTGCCAAGGAAACCCCCGAATGTGGCATGATTTCAGGATATTTTTGACCCCTCAGCTGTGACCCAGTTTCAACTGGGTACCCACTTTGACGTCAAAATGACGTCAAAGTGGGTACCTTGTCGCGTACTTCTAGCAAAATGCGCGCAAGGTATAATACATATTGTACAGTCTAGCGCGCAGCTCAACTGCAATGCGCGAAGTTGGGTACCCACTTTTACGTCATACCTCATACTCAAATTTTTTGGTCAACTCTTGATTTTTCATGAGAAAATTAGGCAAAATGCATTGATTTCGATTGAAAATCATCAAATTTTTAATGTTATTCTTCTTAGAATTCTATTCTCGATCACATATCAAAAAATATTTTACCATATATATATATATATATATATATATATATATATATATATATGTACATATATGTACACACACACACACACACACACACCCTCACAGCTCTACATCACTCTACTCCCGAGGACAAGTATTGTCTCCTGTCCTCGCAAGGCTGACGGAATAAGGCTCAAATCTTTTGTTTGACGTGCGAGGACTATTGTTTGACATCCGAGGACCATTGTCCTCAGGAATTTTCTTTGTTCACTGTCCTCGCTCGCAAAGCTATACAAACCCACACTCACACACACATACACACACACACACACACACACACACACACACGTATATATATATGTATATAACATAGGCCTATATCAACGTGAAGCACTTTCAATTTGGGGAAATTATGCATTTTGCTAGATTGTGAACCATCCTGCTTTTCTTTTAATTTTGCGAGTGAGCGAAGTGAGCGAGCAAAAAATAGCAAATTTCTTGTTATGAGAGACGTGTTTAGTTATGAAAATACACTATAGGCATATATGATACCTAAAAAATATGGTTACCTCGCAGCCAAATATGAACTCTATTTTGTCACATCGCTAGTCCATTGTTGCTGCCCCCCCCAAACCACTCTGTTTTTTTAATATTACGAGCGAGCGAAGCGAGCGAGGAAGCACACACTGTTTTTGATGGTTGAAGTAGTAACCCCTTCGGCAAATTACACTATGAGCCCATGAAACATACATTATCTATTCGGTCTCATCTCACCCAATTTGTTTGCTTTTCAAAACCATTACTATCAAACGAGCGAGCGCAGCGAGCGAGGAAAAATATACCCTTTTCCATATGATGGAAGTGTTATTTCGTCATCATGATTATATGATAATGTGATAATAATGTGGTATGCGCTATACAAGAACAGTATATCATTATTATAATTATCATCAGAATACACTATAAACCTGTCATGCCTGTATATCTAAATAATACATCCGACCACCTATGTGCCGAATATGACACTGTTTTAGCTACCTTGCTTGCAGTCCGAATCCATTCTGTTTCTACCATAGCGAGCAAAGTCAACAACCAATCCTGGCAAAATTGTAAGGATTCGTCAAAAAAATTTGTCAACCACCCCGCTGCCCAAATATAATGATATGATGGAATCTCGCTGCTATAATAAGCTATTTGCTGCCTGAAATTATCTTGCATCTAGCTTTTACCAGCAAGAGTAGCGAGCGAACTAACGAAAGATATGTTTTTTTTTATATCTAGGGCTTTATCTCCTGAAAGTGTATCTATTTTAGGTCAACTGCCCGCTTGATTTCTTGGAGTGACATCTTGTTTGGTTATATTACTTCCTATGAATAGAAGAATGGTATAACATTAGACAAAAACACAAGATGCAAACCGATTTCCTTTCATAAGAATAGTAATTATCATCGGCATTGGTTAAGATACTTAAATGCGAGCGAGCGAAGCGAGCGAGCGCTTCCCAGTGTCCCATTTTCTTTCTTTTTTCCTTGTTTTCCGCTTTCATTTCACTTCCTTCCTTCCTTTTCCTTTCTTTTCTCTTTCTTTTTTTTTTTTTTTTTTTTTGGTTTGGAAATTATTGGGGGGCAAAATGATATCTTTTCCCCCCCGAAATTTTCTTGGGGGGGGGGGGGGCAACTGCCCCCCCCTGCCCCCCCATGATCGACGCCTCTGAATGGAGGTGGAAATAGGAAACCAATCATGCCAATGCGTGTGACTGAATAAAGTGCTGCTGTACCATGTGTACAAAGTGAACGGTGGTTTCCTATTTCACGATAATGCCGATAAGCCCCCCAAACCCCCAAACCAACCAACCAAGGATCCACTTGGACACATCATCACACAGAGTAACGTTACACAGGCGTCATACATTAGTGCCCCTCCCACTGAAAATCACAACAGTCCCATACGTTATCAAAAATGTAATCAAAAACTTACAATTTGTTTAGCCTTCAAAATCCCATTGATTGACTTGACGTAATCCATGTCAAGACCACATTTTCGTTCCCCATGTTCGGCACCTGAAGAGGTGTTTGCTTCATTTCCAGATGATGCCATACTTTGGACAACAGCAAGCTTAGACCTATAGTTATACGAGTTTCATGCACTTTGCAGATTGAGTCCTCTAGCATGGGGTATGTGCACTGCACTGGTCAGCGCCAAAGAATATTAATGCAAAGAAGTCTTAGTACCGAAATAAAGCACGCATACATATTGTCGTACACGGTACGTGGTGTACATTTGGTCATCGATAACATTCGGTTTCAATTGGTCAAAAGCATGCATATTCTCGGGGTTATGGGGGTATATTGGACTCATCGAGGCTCAATTATATATTTTCAGAGCTTAAAATTTCATGTAAATCACCTATTCCATAAATTGAGATAAATGTTTTTGTGTATTAACCTATGGCAGCTAGAGGGTCAAAAGCTATGGTCAAAAGTATGCATAGTCCCCAAAATTTATGGATGGCCTTTGAATTTTTTAAAGCCTTTACTAATCTTTTCCAAAGTCTCACATCACATGTAAATCATATTTGATATAAATTCAAAGTAGTAAAAGTGGAACTATCACCGGCATAAATCCACTTTGAGGAGTGGGGGGGGGGGGGGGGATGATCGACTTTTTTGCTGATTTTTTTTTCTGTTGAACTCACACTTTAAGTATAAACACACGCCCTCACCCACCTGCACAGACCCCCTTACTCACATTTTAATTTTTGTCTTGCAAGCGAGCAAAGCGAGCCAGCTAAAAATTACCATTTTTCTGGTTTTCAATCGCATTTTCAAAAGAAAATTATAAAATATGATGAGCGAGCGAAGTGAGCGAGCCAAAAATAAGCCATTTTCCGGTTTTAAGTCCATTTTCAAATAGAAATTCTGAAATATGATGGTTGTTTATGACAGATTATTAATGTATGGAGATATTTGTACATGCCATCCCCCCCCCCTCTCAAAAAAGTTGGGGTGATATATCCCCCCCCCCCCCATCCCCCAGGACTTACGCCAATGGGAACTATACAATCAATCTTAAAATCCCTGTTTTCATGTGTTGGTGACTCTGTCAAAAAGCAGGCATGATCCTAGGGATTTATAGTGCCATCATGGCTGTACGCAGCTGGGGCCAGGGGGGCACTTGCCCCCCAAGAAATTTTGAAAACTTACATTCTTTTACTGAAAATTTTCACAAAATTCACCAAAAGCAGTAGAAAGTGTGCACCAAATCGCTCCCTCCCTTCTGAGTTTCTTTGAAAATGTTTACGCATTTTGCCCCCCCCCCCCCCCCCCCCCCCGGAAAAAATTTCTTCATACCGCCCTGAGTGCCATTTATTGAAAATAAAGTTTTAGAAATTTTTTTTTTAAACTATCAATCCTTCCGTTCATGCAAAAATCAGTTTTAGATATGAAAAAGAAATGAGTTTTCACACGTTTATATTACTAGTAGTCCGTTTTTCACACAGCATTTACCCATGCCAAAATGTACTACGGTAGTAGGTGAGAGTAGTTTGTCTTGTAATGTGTTGACGACGTGCGGGCGTGCGTGCCGCGCGCGCCGCGCCAATTAAATCGCTGGGGCCTGGGGCCCGTTTCACGAAACCGTCATAAGTCAACTTCTCAGCTAAGATCGCCGCTAGTTGGCTAGTTGTCTGCTACGTGTTTCACGAAGCCGTGTTTGCCAAGATCAACGCCAACGTCCCGACTAAGAACTTATGACGCCTCTGACCCTGTCATATCTTTTTTCGTTGATATGCAGCGCCATCACATGCCACTAATGTGGTAGATTATGGCTGGCCAAAATGGAAGCTACATAGATGTAAAATAAATAATTCAAATCTATCTTTTCTAAGGGTTCCTGCAATCAGTAATTCATCCTTGCTCATCTATAAATATTATATTTCATGTTTCATATGAAACGATCTGCAAAAAAAGGTTTCCTAGGGGGTTTCTCCCGTGATTGTAACATCTCTCAAAAGAACGCAATTCTGCCACGTCAGGCAAGGCATAGTCAAATGGATAGTCTATAGATTTCAGACCCATATTTATTCAAAGATAATTTATATCGTAGATTTTTTAAAAAAATACTTTTTAAGACACATATTTTAGCTTGTAATTTGCCAAAATTATGCATATCAACGTTTTGGTCAAGACGTGACGATGGATAAATATTTAATTTGCCTCCTTTTTCCGATCATGAACGTGAGGGTTTATTTTGCAAATCTGCCCCCCCCCCTCCCCCCGAGGGGGGAGGGGGGCCCTTTCAGTAGACAAAAAACCAAAAATTCCCATCTGTTCGTTCGCCAGCCCGCTACTCCCGCTAGTAAAAGCTAGACACAAAATGATTTCCGGCACAGCAATCATATTTCAGAAGTGAGTTAGCAAAGTATCATAATATTTGGGCAGCATGCAAAGAGGTTCACAAAATTACAAAAACTTCTACTGTAATTTTGCTGACGAATCCATACATATACGGTACATATATCTTGAGTGTAAGGGGGTTGGGCGTAATTGACTTCGCTCGCTTATAAAAACAGAATGGTTTCGGAAGGCGAGCGAGGTAACAAAACGGATTCATATTCAGCAAACATGGGATCGAATTGATTATTTAAATATTTATATTTCGGTGACTAAATATCATTTCTACAATGAAAAAAGAATATATTTTTCTTCGCTCGCTGCGCTCGCTCGTTATATAATTGTTTAATGGTTTTTTAAAGCAAACAAATTGCGCGAGAGATGACCAAATAAATAATTTCGATGTTTCATATGCTCACAATTTACTGAAGGGTTAGTGTGTGTTTCCTCGCTCGCTCGTAATGGTTAGAGACAGGGTGGTTTCGGACAGAAAACAGTAGACCAGAGATGCTAAAATAGGTCATTGGCAGTGAGGTGATTTTATAATTGAAATATCATAAAGGCCTATCAGTGGTCTGATAGTGTATTTTGATAATTTGTATTGCAAATAAAGTTGTAATTTTCGGCTTGCTCCCTTTGCTCGCTCGCAAAATTTAAAAACAGGGTTATATCTACAACAAGATGCATCATTTTCCCAAAATTTAAAAACGCTTCAAGTCCCTAAAGACACCTTTGTTCGAGATTACTGTCGTTTTTTACTGTCGTTTTTTAAATATTTTATTTTAACAACACATGCACACGTTAGTGCACATATGCACATAGCACATCACTTTATTTGACAGACGATAAAAAAAGCAATGTAGATAAAATGCCTTGCTCAAGGGCATAAGTGCCGTGCCTTGGATCGAATCCTGGACCTTCGCGTCTCCAGTCAAACGCCTTAAACCACTCCACTACGGCACCTCTACGACATCTTATTGTTAACATGATCCACACACACCCGCACAAACTTATCCACTCGGTGCAATGGCTGTACAAATACGCAGCAGGGGGCAGGGGCAGGGTGGAGGATGCCCCTCAGAAATTTTAAATACATTTTTCTTACTGAAAATTGTCCAAAAATCCATCAAAAGTGTGTACCAGATCCTTCAATTTTAAAAATGTAAAAGCTCCCTCATGACCAGCTCGGTCGCTTCGCTCCCTCACTTTTGTATTTCTTCGAAAATTTATGCGCCTTGCCCCCCCCCCGAAAAAAATTTCTGCGTACAGCCATGCTCGGTGCCCCCCCCCCCCCCCCCCATGCATTGACCCACGGTATGCCACTGCTGGAGGAGATTTAAACTTGAGTCTGAAAAGACTGAAGTTTTGAAGACTGAACTTGACTCGAGTCACGTGTTCAAGAGAGGACTGAGACACTTCAAAGTCAAGGTTAGTAGGCCGTAGGCGTAGGCAGGGTAGATAGAATCAGGATATGGGGGGGGGGGGGGGGGTCGAATTCCGGACACTTATTTGTTTTTGATAGACTTACTCAAGAACCCATGCCCAAGAGTTTCATCGAAGAGTTTAAACTTTACTGGGGTAACAATACTAACAGTGTGGAGCCTGGGGAGAAGGCAAAAGTGCTGATTTATGAGGTGAAATGGTAGAAAATATGTTGGATGGTATCACAGAAGCCTAAATCTTGCAAAAGATTTTGAAAAAATAATAGTCAATGGAGAAAACTATGAATGATTATAATTAGTAAGTGAGGGCGCGACCGTAACGCTTCTTTTTCTTTTATTTTCTTTGTTCCATGTGTTCATATCTCTGCTAATAGAGTCGGACTGGATTTAATTTTCACAGATGATTCTCTGTGCATAAACAATTCATCCTTTCTCTCAGAAGTTTTGCACACGCCACACTCTTACCCTGTAGATCTAATCTACATTAATAAGGAAATGTTCACGCCAAACTTTCGAATTCGAACCTGTCCGCATTTGAGACCTAGAAAGGCTGCATCACTCATTCATTGAACACAATAATGTTACTAAAGGTACATGTCTACTGGGTAAGAGTGGTAGGAAGCGAGGCATGCAAAGTGCCAAGTGAAGAGGTGAAATGGTGGAAAAATATATATCAGAAGGTATCACAGAAGCCTAAATATTGCAAAAACTTCGGAAAAAATGGTCAGTGGAGAAACTATGAATGATTATAGTGTGAGAGCTTTTATTTTCGTTGTTTATATTTTCATTCATATCTCGGCTAATATGAGTCGGATTGGGTTGATTCTCGATCATGAGTTTAAAGGTCAGAAGTCTGAGGAATTTCATTTTGTGCATGCACACACTATCTTAACTCTTATTTTTGTGACCTTAAGTTAATATAGATTATGTTGAGATACTTATGTTGACTCGGGGTCTCTGTGAAAATGCCTCACAAATAAGCTGCAGGTGCCAATAAATTTATACCAGACATAAATATATGGAAAATATGTGTCATTTTGTGTTGTCTTTCTCTGGTTGTAATTCAGTTGTGCATGACAGATGTTGATTCATGATGTCATTAATCACAGTGAGGGAACAAAATATGGGTGAGAAAAAAAATATACCATTTTTTTTTATTTTAAGCAGTCACAAAATTTGAGACAGAAATATTCAATAATGTGCTTAATTGTCTTTTATAGATTTAAAGCAATTCCTGCAGCATCTCACCGAGAAAAAAAATGGTATCACATGAATTTTACATGCTTACGACAAGAAAGTTTTCCACCTCAGTTACTATGTCAACCAAATATTCCCAGGATCTATTTTGATTATAGAACTATTCCCCTTTTCAGCAAGCATTCCTATTTTTGTTTATTTAAAATTAGAATAGGGACAGGCAGAGTGGGAGTGGCGATGCAGGCTGGATGCATTTTTTTTGGGGGGGGGGGGCTCAGTCAATATTTTGTTTGTGTTTTGGTTTAAAAGTCATCACATTCTGGGACAGGATACATACAGATTTTTATACCCCAGTCCCTCTCTTTCAGGCTTCTCCCACGTGCATGAGAACCTTGCAAGTCATTGCACGCAGTTTTTGCATCGATTCTAGCCTACTTAGCAAATTGTTTATTGCAAATTGTTCAATTTCTATTATTATTTTTTTATTTGATTTTATAATTTTTTTATTAATTGATTTATTTTATTTATTTTCTCTTTTTATTTTATTTCTTTCTTTTTATTTTATATTTTATAGTTGATTATTTTATTCATTTATTTATTTGATTTGATTTGATTTTTTTTTTAGTCATCTTTTACTGCGGAAATTTTGAGGACCCCCTTTTTTTTTGTTAGTCATCTCTCACCCCATTTGGGCATAATCTTCTTAGCATGGGTTTAGTATTTTTTGCTGCTCCATGTGTTATTTCATTTGGCATAATTTTAGCATAATTTTGCGGTCCCTCCCTAGCATAATTTCAATTTGGACGCTGCCACACTGCGTCATAAGTTCTTACAGTGGCGTAATGAGCCAAAATATTTTTTTTTTTTGGGGGGGGGCTCATCTGTGCGAGGAGCGAAGCGACCAACCCTGAGGGAGTGTAGCGACCGAGCCGGGGTACCCCCCCCCCCCCTCACAATACGGAGTGCTTTTCATTTTTTCGTCTTAAATTCCAACTTCAGTTCAGTTCAATTTTTATTTTCTCTCATTTCCAAAAGGATTTCATTTTAGTGGGGCGGTAGTGAGCACGCGAAGCGTGTGAATCACTTAATGAGCGCGCGAAGCGCGCTCCCTAGGGGGTAGGGTGCAGGGAGTGGGGAGTTTCCCCTCCCGCGCCGAAGCGCGGAAGCTCCGACGTTGATGACATGTTTGATGATATGTAACTGTTATGGATAAACGTGTCATGAATTCTACCGACCGGAAAAGGATATTTTTTCATGAACTTGGAAAATGATTATGAAAACATGCAGCCCAAATAATCTTCTTAAGTTTCAAACAAATGCAGCGTTACAACAAATACTTATTACTTATGATAATAATAATACAGACAAAGACACTATGAAATAAAAAGGACGAGCATGAAGAGGGTGTGATGCGGGATGGGTACCAGGGTTTCACTCCCACAGTGGCGTAGCTAGGATTCATTTTAGTGGGGCGGGTGTGTGAGCCGCGAAGCGTGTGAATCACTTACTGCACCCTCCCCTAGGGGGAGGGTGCAGGGAGGGGGGGGGGGGAGTTTTCCCCCTCCCGCGCGAAGCGCGGAGATTCTTTCTTTTGATTGACGTTTCTTTGAATTGTTCCTTGTCTGTTCCCGCTCTTCTTACGTTCTCTACCCTCTTTTCTTTTCTCGCTCCTGCCTTTTTTCCTTCTACTTTTCTTTTTGTTGGCGTTTTGGAGGGGTAACCGCCCCCGTCGTCCCCCAGGCTACGCAAGTGCACTCCCATGGTAAAGGAGTTTTTTACAGGTATTGATGGTTGCAACTCTGTAAAAGAACACTACATGTATTTGGGACTGCAAACTTAAGCCCGTGTCTAGTTTTGGTAAATCTAAGAATATTCATTATCAAGTTTGAATCCATTGTCAGATAAACATATAAAAACCAAGTGTTATATCATAAAACACGTTATAGTTATGCGTTGTTTTTCTGCCTGCTATGCATGCTATTTGGGAAATTGTGGGAATGCGTTACTTAACAGTAGAAAGGAAGTCTAGGGAGAAGCAATGAAATTAGCGTGATAACACTAATATATGAAATTGAAAATAAACCATGGTTGAAATGTTTTTTTTTTTTTGGGGGGGGTGCCAGCCCCCCCCCCCCCCCCCCCCCCCCCCTCCAGTACGCCAGTGAGTTCTTAGTCGGGATGTTGGCGTTGATCTTGGCAAACACGGCTTCGTGAAACACGTAGCAGACAACTAGCCAACTAGCGGCGATCTTAGCTGAGAAGTTGCAATTGACATGACGGTTTCGTGAAACGGACCCCTGGATCGCTGGCTCGTATGTGCAAGGAATTAACTGTAACAGTTAGAGTGAGTGAAATTCATGTTGTTATTTTTACATTTTGTGGTAGTCTAAATGCTCCTTTCATCAAATATATTTCAGTCAATGTTGCAGGCACCAGTAATTTATTTTGTGGTTTTTTCCCATGATCTTAAGAGTGAATTAAAGACAAGTCACTTAAGGTGAAAGAATTTGTGGGCGGTCTTTCTTCCACCGGTCCTGAGCCTGCCTGCCTGGTGGTGGTGGCATTTGTGTTGCCATTGTATTTGGGCGGTCACACTGAGAAAAAGGAGCGTCGGTTTGTGAGAGAGAATTTCGCAAGAAATGCTAGTGTGTTTACGAGCATCGAGCGTGATCATGACTCACTTACATTATGTCATACTCATTTGACTATGTCTGTTTGATGAAAATAGATTTTATTTGTCATCGCTCGAACTTAGACTTAGATCTAGATCTAGACATTACTCTTCAATTTCAAAAATTGTCAAAATATTGATAAATTAATTTAGCTAACCACACTCCAGTCGATTTCATTTCACTTTAATCCATCCGTGGTTCTAGTAGTGGGACACTGTTCATCAATTGATTGGGTTCTTTCAGATCAGTACTTGGTAATCCTGGGTTTTAGGGGTATAAATTATTTGCACTTATATTTAATCGCTAACTTCAGCACACCACATACAACACAGACTGTCATGTGGATTATGGTTAGGATAGGGTTAGGATTAGGATAGGATTAAGTATAGAGTATATATCCCCGGGGGGATATGTCTCATTGAAGCCTGTACATCATCCGTGTAAACAAAACAAAAAAGGGGTCGGTTTTTTTCAGCACCGGGCAGGGGAACCCGGGGATCCAGTTAAGGGTATCAAAAAACAGGTAAAATCAGAAAAAAGGGTATCAAAATCAGGAAAATCCGGAAAATGTTACTTAATTAGGAGATAATGATTCATCCTTGCATAAATCCCTGTTAAGGGTAAAAAAAATCATTATTTCCGTCCTGCTTTAATCCCCGTTTAGGGTGCTTTTTACACGGATGATGTGCAGGCCTCAATGAGACATATCCCCCCGGGAAGTTTGGGGCCGGGTCAGGATAGGGGTCAGCTGGGTTGTGCAGGAAGAGGTGTGCTGAATTTAGCGATCGAATGTAAGTGCAAATAATTTATACCCCTAAAACCCAGGATCACCCAGTACTTCAGTCAGAGTCAGACTACGGTACATTTTCAATCCTTCCAGTTCCAACTTCCAGGACAGAGCACACTCACAGGATATTTTTGTTGAGGTCTAGATCTATACTATAGTGTCAGTTACGTTAGTAATCTTATACAGGGAGTCGGGCTAACTCGGACTTGGGGACAACTCGGCCTCACTGCAAAAACAATGCCGAGTTGTCCCGGCATGATTGAATCGATCGAGAGATACTAATGTTAATGCGTTTTTGTTTATTTTGACCTAATAATGCCATTTCTAATCGAAGTCTTTAATGAAATTGTTGAAAATGATAATAATTAAGATAATCAATAACTTTTCTTTAGGTAAAATGTAAAAAAAACACGACATTTCAGACGACTTATACAGGCACCGGTAGTGCCTCTAGTTTGGCGTTTGTCATGTTTGTTTCACAACACAAGAAGGTTTGGCAATACTCGGTTTGTTACTGTGCATATTCGAACTCAAGAACAATTTCAAATAAACTCTGCAAAGGTAAATGAAAATTAGGATTTGCTTTTTCTTGTTTTTTAGTCAGGTAAGATTTCTTGTTGCGGTTTACCTACACGTACAGTACAGTACTTGTAGAATACTTGCTTCACAACCAAACAGACTTGGGCTTAGTCACTCATCCTGTGTACTTGGTCAATGAATTGACCTTGTCCCGAAAATGTGACAAGTCTGTACCGAAACTACATGGCATGCTTTTCTGTTGGTTACTCGACGACATGCTGTCGACCTACGAGTCTGATAAGCATCAGTTTTCTTCTTAAAATTCACCATTTTCAGTTCATTCATCAGATAAGAAGCAGAAAGGTGAAAATTGAGAGCCTCAGGAACATTGCTGGTAAGTAAAATCAAAAAAACTTTTCTTCTCTTTATAGAAGATTTAAAGTCAATGTATTTCGTGTTCGCATCGGCAGTTTGTTTCGCTATTCAAAATGTCGTTTTGATCTACGGGTGATCCTGGGTAAGCTTTAAACCTCTGTAAGCATGTAAGTCTAAAACAAGTGTAAATAGGTGCACATTGCCAATGCATGCTCAAAGAAAATAGATAATTGGATCGGATTATCAGCACACATACACTTCAAAATACCTGGAGGGGTTTAAACCACCTCATGATTTTGTAAATTCCAGCCAATGAGTTCAGTGAGTCAGTTACCGATACTTTAATGTTATGGATGCTGGGACAGAGCCACCACCTGTTCTTCAATCGATTGATATCATTCGAGTCATTCTTTCAATTTTTGTGGTTCTATTATTGCAAGGTTTAGTATGGTCGCTTAGCCAAACACTGGGGCAAAAAGTCGAATACAAACAAACAGACTGCATTTTGCATCAATGTGTTCAATGGACCATATCTTTTCATACATGAATGATCTAGGTATATAACTACAAGCAAATGAAAGACTGTTCCTTCGTCTTTAATTTGATATACAATTCAGTAGATTTTATGAACAAATTGTGTTAGAATAGTGACAATTCAAATTTTTGCACACTTGAAAACATAACAAAACTTAGTAAGGGTATGAATAATTGTGATGTTAACTTTAAGTAGCTTAAGTCTTAGTCAAAATATGTCTTTGTTTTGAACTCTGTTCTTTTAATTTTGTGGCATTTGAGAAACTAATTTTTGTATGATGATATATTGAATACCCAATGGTAATGGATATGTAATGTGTCTGATTTTAATTTCAAATGTGAGGAAATTTCCATACATGTGAATGATGTGATTTGACAAATCTTTTAAAACTTAAAAATGTTGGTCAATTCTATAATGACAAATTAATATGGAGGTCAGTTCTATTTGATGCCTATGTTTGGATCATGGATTCTTTGGCAAGAGTGAAATCTTTATTTTGTTACATATAGATGTGTCTTGACACCCCCCAGTCTACTATATATTTTGTTCACTTGAAAGCTACATGCACACACTTCCATTATTAAGAAAATTGCCTGTGTTGTACCTTGTACGAGGTTATACTGGTCAGACAGTTACATTCAAAAGCTACATGTGCATATTTAAATGTAACGGTTGTTTCAACCCCCTTCATGACAAGAATTTTTGAAGAAGCTTTTTTTTTTATCAACATTTGTCTTTGAATCGGACCTAAATCGGAAACACCAGCATTTTTCTTTTCTTGCTGCATTTTTTTTTTTATAATGATATATCTGAAATAAATATACATTGAAAGAAAGTATGATTAGATGTTTTAAAAAAAATGCCAGTTTGGTTGGAAATACAGTGATTTTGAAATTTCTATTGCATTGCCAATTTAAGGCTGTTAGTGCTTACCGAGTATTTTCCTTTGAACGCTTTCAACATCAAACGACAAAAATGTTGACGTAACCAAAATGGGCACAGTATGTGTTGATTATTTTTCTCCCTCTTTCTGCAAATGTATTTTGTATGTATATTGTTTTTAAGGTTCTGAGTTTAAAAAAAAGAAATGTTATAGGGTCAAACCACACAGTGTGGAGGTCTGTATTGAATGGGTAGTGTTTCAGCACAGTCAATGAATGCATGTGCTCAGAGAAGGCGGCAGGCGCTACAATTTGACTTCTATTTGCCATCTCATTCTATACTTTTTTGTCTGCAGGTGCGAACATTACTGTCCCTAGGAAGTTAAAATGGCAGAAACAGGAGGATTTCCCGACTCTCATACAACGTCTACTTACACGACTACGACAACTCAGCAGTCAGCCTCACCGGGTATTGTGATAGACAGAGAATATGCAACATCATTACCCGGTATCATAAAAATTGTAGAGATTGTGAGTATATTGCTGTTTCCTGTAGTAATTGAATTAATGTATTTAGGTCTAGATCTATATTGAAAACAAGAAAATCAAGCATACTGTCCATTAACACTTACAGATATGTGACAAAGAGACCATTGTTTAATCAGACATTACTCCACCAAAAAGATGTATGGTGATAAAAAAAATCAAAGGCTACAGGATGACTCTAGTATTTGAATCAGTCATTAAATGCTACCAAAGGAATTTTTTCAGAAAAGTGCATATTTTTTAAAGGATCCATTCTCACTGTAGCATAAAACAGTAGCAAACAAATGAGAAACAAACACATAAAGGACCAGAGGGAAACACAGATCTGTTTCATGATAATGTTCATGCATTAAATGGTAAAAAGTAGGAACTTTTAGTATCATTAAAAGAGTAATAAATTTTCTACCACTTTTGTGCACAATATATCTGTACGGAAGTTACAGTTAAAGAGAAAAGTAAGTATTGGTCTTACTTTGATTAAATCTTGGAACAAGCAAAACCCCTTGGCACCATAAGAGTTAAAAAGTATTGAATACTGAAAGTAGAAAGGTGACTCAAATCGCAAATAGTATTGAACTATATTAAGATGCTCATAGTGGTCAAATGTAAACATATTTGTTAGTGATGCATTAGAAAAAAAAAGTAATTTAGTAGTCAGATATAAATATGAAAAAAAGGAAAATAAAATCTAAAAAATGAAAATAAGATATAAATAGATTAACCCATTTTCCCATTTCAAATGCAATCAATGATTGACATTTAATGAAATTTTTGAAATGTCTCAATTTTATCTATACTTTAGTTTGACATTGCTATCAGTATTTTTGGCATTAAATGCCTTGGATTATTTGTTATGCATTTACTCAGATTGTGAGGACATATTGGCTGAGAAGGAAATGAAAGCTTAGCTGGACTCTTGTTTTGAATCCCAGTCAAGTTGAACACTAATCCAAAAGAAGTATTGAAATGTGCTGATATTTCATTTCTTTTTTAAAATATTAATGAAACAATTAAAGCAAAAAACCAAAACCAAAACAGAGAGTAGACATGTACTTGGAGTAGTCTAGTAAATAACTATTCACTAGATAGTTAGTTACATTTGTTTTGTTGTTTATTTGAATTATTTTGTTTGTTTGTTTATTAGTATTATT
>CM057158.1:18080345-18103745 GCA_029962745.1 Echinometra lucunter
TTATTAGTATTATTATTATTATTATTATTATTGTTATTGTTATTATTATTATTGTTATTATTATTATCATTATTATTATCATTATTATTATTATCATTATTATTATTATTATTATTGTTATTATTATTGTTATTATTATTATTATTATTATTATTGTTATTATTATCATTATTATTATTGTTATTGTTATTATCATTATTATTATTGTTATTATTATTATCATTATTGTTGTTATTATGATTATTGTTATTATTATTATTATTATCATTATTATTATTATTATTATTATTATTATTATTATTATCATTATTATTATTGTTATTATTATTATTATTATTGTTATTATTATCATTATTATTATTGTTATTATTATTATCATTATTATTATTATTATTGTTGTTATTATTATTATTGTTATTATTATTATCATTATTATTATTGTTATTATTATCATTATTATTATTGTTGTTGTTATTGTTATTATTATTATCATTATTATTATTATTATTATTATTATTCATTTATTTATTTATCTATCTGTTCATATTTGTATTTCGGTGGGGGGGGGGGCTTAAAGTGATAACACAATGATAAAAATTTTTTGATATGTGATGGAGAATAGAAAATTTTCTCACAAGAATAACATTAAAAATTTGATGATTTTCAATCAAAATCAATGCATTTTGGATAATTTTCTCATTTAAAAGTCAAGAGTTGACCAAAAAATTTGAGCATGAGGCATGACGTAAAAGTGGGTACCTGGCTTCGCGCATTGTAATGTAGTTGTGCTGCGCGCTAGACTGTAGAATATGTATGATACCTTGTGCGCATTTTGCTAGAAGTGCGCGACAAGGTACCCACTTTTACGTCAAAATGATGTCAAAGTGGGTACCCAGTTGAAACTGGGTCATAGCTGAGGGCTCAAAAATATCCTGAAATCTTACCACATTTGGGGGTTTCCTTGGCAACACGACTTTTTAAAAAATTCTAGGCAGATGATTTTCTGCTAATAAAATCATGCTCTTTTAAATGAGTTAACATTGTTTCAGCATTGGGTACCCCCTTTAATTCATACAGTAATGCAGCTGCACACATACTATTCTTTCAGGTGACTGGTATAAAACTACAGTAGACTAGCCTGGTACCTGTATACACATTTACCCTAATATACATGTACATCGTATGGATGACCTTGTATGTTTCAATCGTGTTAAGTCATGTGAAATACTACGTGAGCTATACATGTGTTGGCCTGTCTAGTGTGTAGTCGTTATTGGCATGTGGAGGCTGATATGGGCAGATCAGTACAAGGTTAGGTAAATGCCACTCATCGTAGTGATGATATAATTTACGGTTGTATCCCAGGGAAGGCTTTACAGTACATTCATGTCGGAAAAGATAATGAATGACCTTCATATTTCATTTTTGTTTTCGTTTTGACACCCATGGTGGCCGAATCAGCTGTACCCCCCCCCCCCCTCTCTTTGAAATCTTTTTCTTTGCTTATCAGCGAGAATTTGGGGGGTAAAATGATGAGAACCCTTTTCTGGAGCCGACCGCCCCCCCCCCCATTAAAAAAGTGTGGATCCGGCCCTGGCATTGCTAAACCATTTCAAGTTTGGAGGGGGGGGGGGGGGGGTGTGTGTCAGACCAAATTTGCAGACATTGTATAGTAAATCCTATTTCCCAACAGATAGATGTTCAGCATTTTCCTAAGTTTTGTTAACAGCCAATGACAGCGTATAATTTCATTCATTTCCAGTAAAGTTAAGTGTAAATATCTGGAAAAAATGATAACAGATACACTCTGCGCTATACTGGGACCCTCACCCCGACTGCTCCCTGCACGACGATAACAGCTTTGTGTTTATGTTTGACATTGTTTATCACGCAAACAGAACTCTCATTGATTTTACACGTGTGCAGACACAGTGTGATACATGTACACGTTGATGTTGTGGGAGGTTAACGTTGCTGCTGCCATGTTATCAAACCAATTTTTGCCTTTCATTTGTTAAATATTCAATGTGAGAAAGAGAAAAACTTCACAGCACTTTGTTTTGCTAGTATCTTGCTACTGACCATCTAAAAGCAAAGATATCAGACAAACAATTCTTGAGGACGAACCAAAACTGCATATGTGATCTTTAACCCACATCAGTGCAGTGTCCTGTTTGTAGTAACTCTTTTGCAGCATCTCTATAAGCCCAGCATCATACATGTAATAAGCCCAATCCAGGGCCCCATTTCATAAAACTTGTTATCAATAACAAGTTGCAATAACTGTTATAAGCTACTAAAAATCCTTGCATCTGGCTGACTGATAGCAAATTTGCCATAGAATTGTGGCAGTTGTTTCTGACAGCAAATATAAAATGGGGCCCAATGCTACATGTACATGCAGGAATAACACATGATGCATTAGCTGAAATCACCTGACTATCTTTAGTCTGCTTCTGATGCCGTACATTCTGTTAAAGAATTAGAGTGACATGTCATACTCAAACAATAAATCAAAAGAATTTTTATTTTTCTTGAAAATAAAGAAAACATTAAATTCTGTGTACAAAAGGAATGGAGAGTTGTCCACGATGACATCACAGATGCTGGCAAAAGTTGCCAATTCAAGGATCCCCATAATCGGGATTTACTTAAACTTTCAAAGTTCATAACTCTTGAACAGATTTGTCTGATTTTCTTCAAACTTTCAGTTTCACTGTTCACTCTTCTTGTTCTTCATTCACTGGAAGCACACTGATGTCCGGGTTGCATTCTCCTTAAAGAAAACTTTCCACTACTCACTGTACATGTACTGTATGTTAACTGCACAGTGCAGAAGTCCTAGTGATGTTATTAAATACATAATTATGTTCACAGCAAGACTGAGGTACAACAATATCATAGCTCTCTTTATTGCCTATAAATAAACTTGAAAGTAGGAAACACATTATAATAGTTTTGCACTATTAAAGGGGCAAGTGACTTTTGCGAGGTAGGCAGTCAAAATATAATTGACAATGAAGTAGTAGTTTAGATGAGTGTGTTTGGGAAAATCAAATCATTGTATGAAAGTGTAAGCACATATCTCTCACATGTAATCACATCACCGGTGTAGCCAGGGGTCGGTGTGGGTGGTCGCCCGCCCCCCCCCCCCCCCCCCCAAAAAAAAAAAAAAAAAAAAGGAAAGAAAAGGAAAAAAAAAAAGAGAAAAAGCGTGAGCAAGAAGGTAAGAGAATATAGGAAGAGTGGGAACAGACAAGGAACAAAGAAAAAGAAGCGCTAGAGCCCTCCTTGCACTCTCCCGTCTAGGGAGCGCGCTTTGCATGCTCAGTATGTGATTCGCATGTTCACTTCCACCCCCCCTAAAATGAAAACCAAGCTAGCACCGAATCACATCAATTAATGGTTTCTAATTCAAAGCTATCTTTCATTTCACTGGACAGTGAAGAACAAAAAGTGCCTCCAAAGTGCAGTCTGCTTCACTTCGAAATTTCTTAGAAGCAAAATTATCAGCTTTCCTTTCTCAAACAAGAGAAAAAAAAAAAAATCTTAACTTGCCAAGGGTACACCATACAAATATATTTGGTGCTAACTGTACATGTATGTGTACAATATGAATATGATATACTCTACATCTGCATGTACTGTATATTTCCAAGGGCTCTTCATAGGTGAAAGCTAATTAGTAATTATGATACATTTGTATTGTTGAGAACAGTGCATGCATTCCATTCGTGACATGAGCTACTACAACGAAGATGGATATTGTCAGGTTTGTCACCAGTCTATTATAATCAACCCATAGCAGTGTTTTCATCTCATTGCTAGATATATAATTATCCAAAATAAATGTCCGACCCATAAGTAAGCACAGGTACAACAGCGCCCCCATGTCTATGCATGAGTTACCTAGGTATGCCCGAAAAAATGGTGCTATGTACTGCTATTGGTAAGATTGCATCTATGAAAGGGCTGGGCAAGTCTAGCTTGGAACTGAGCTGAAGCATGTGGTTGTTTTTTTTTCTTTTACTCATCTTCCTTTCTAAGTTTTGATTACAGATATGTATATAAATACATGTAGTTCAAAATATACTTGATATTATATGCAAATTGAAAGAGAAAAAGAAAGAGAGAGAAAGAAATACTGAAGTTAATTCTTTATTTATAATGTCATTGGCAACAATAGTCAAATATGACTGATTGCCGATACCATACAACGGAAGAAGAAGAAGAAGTACAGAATTTTCTGAAGAGCTAAATTAAGCATTTCTTTCCTCAGATTGGTAATTTGTTTTCATTTTCCACTCTTACATCATTTGATTAAAAAAAATTATAATGAAGATGAATCAGTAAGAACATAAAATGCAAAATTTAACAGAAAAATGTCAAATTTGGACATGAGAATAGTAATTTTACATGGAGTTGCCAATTGAGAGAGTTTAGTGACCATGCATGATTCTTTCATACTCTGTAACATACATGTGCATTTATGCCTCTGAAGACATTTGTGAAGATGTTTATGTGTAATTAATATCCAGGAACGTAAAATTCAAAACATCAAAACGATATTAGGATTATCATTTTACACTGTATGTGAAATAATCATGCTACACATTAGAAAAAATGATGGTGACAACATCTTCCCAAAATTTCCCCAAAGAGGATGTAAATTTCTTTCTCTGTGAGGGCTCACTTGATCAGTGGTTGTCAAATTCACAGAGAAAAGGACTAAAACAGGATGTGGCATTCAAAAAGAGAAATGAAAAGAAAAACACTCCACTTACTTTAAAGAAATACAAAACTTTTCTATGGTTTCATGATTTTCTGTAAACCTACTGTACAAAAACCTTGAATTATAGCATATTGCGTAGTACTCCTGCATAATTACATTGCATCATGCTTAGGAATCATTAGGCAGTCATTATGCACACATGCAGTCATTGTTCACCGGTAAGGCAGTATCATTTACTCGCACTTACACATATGCTGTAATTTGCAGGATATCCTTTTATGCCATTAAGTGGTCTTCTTTTTGTCATCACTATTATTAGAGCTAAGTACTATCTATAAATCATATCAAGTAGCCTTTTTCGTGTTTTGTTTTACCTGTTTCTATGCAGTCTGTTATAGGCCGTGAATACAGTGCACTTTCATTTTTTTTTTTTCACTTTACCACATATAGAGGATAAATTAAATGTTTATAATTAGAAATTGTTAATTTGTTATTAAAAATAAACTGAGCCTTAGTCTGGAAGCTTTGCAGAAACTTTACTAAAATCATTACTCAAAACTTTGCTCAGATTTGATTGTTATAGAAATCAGCACTTTTTATCTGTCAGGGAAAAAAAAAATGAAAATTCAGTTATTACAGTGCATTATCAATACTGTATTACATGTATGCTAGTTTCCGGAGCTGTTCCTTCATATACTTTAAAAAAGTGCAGCAACAGAACCTACAGTGTACGACGTACAAAAACTATTGGTTGACAATTTTCACTTTGTGGCCTTCCTGTTTCAGAGGGTGATAGGAAAAGAAAGGAACCAATAGTTCCTATAGTTCCTGACCTTTTGTTGTTATGTTAAGATTCTCTGTCGTGTCAACTTTTTGTTCAGCTTAATAAAAGGGAACTGTAACTTACAGTTAAAGGGGGTACCCAGTGCTGAAACAATGTTAGCTCATTTAAAAGAGCATGATTTTATTAGCAGAAAATCATCTGCCTAAAGTTTTTTAAAAAGTCGTGTTGCCAAGGAAACCCCAAAATGTGGTAAGATTTCAGGATATTTTGGACCCCTCAGCTGTGACCCAATTTCAACTGGGTACCCACTTTGACGTCATTTTGACGTCAAAGTGGGTACCTTGTCGCGCATTTCTAGCAAAATGCGCGCAAGGTATAATACATATTGTACAGTCTAGCGCGCAGGACAACTGCAATGCGCGAAGCTGGGTACCCACTTTTACGTCATACCTCATACTCAAATTTTTTGGTCAACTCTTGACTTTTTACGGGAAAATTGGCCAAAACGCATTGATTTCGATTAAAAATCATCAAATTTTTAATGTCATTCTTCTTAGAATTCTATTCCGATCACATATCAAAAAAATTTTTACCATTGTGTAATCACTTTAATAGACTCACTGTTCCCTGGTCCATATGGCGTACGCAAACGTCTATCTATAATTTAAAACAGAAACCTCAGTTGCTGTGACTGCTGATGTTCACATGAAACTGAAACTATACTGGAATCGCATTGAATTAAAGAAAAGCAATGCATTGTACATAAAGAGTAAAGAATACTTTGTCTCTTTTAGAAGAGGATATCCTACAGTAATGATAATTGAGATACATGTAACTCAATACTTCCATGCATATACAGTGGTAGTGCATGAAATAAATATCATTTTAAGTCAAATGTAGTATTGTTGGTAACATGTGCCATGTGAATACAGAACATTCTATTTCTCAACAAAAATGCATAATAATTTCTTTTTGTTTTCAAAGGATTCCCCTTTGTCGTCATCGTCCTTCCTGTTACGTTTTCCTTCTGTGCGTCAGTTCATTTTATAGTTTGTCTTTCTATTCTATCTGCCTTTCTGACTGTACATGTATCTGGTATTTTTCTTTCTATCTGTCTCTCTCCCTCTCTCTGTCTGTCTATCTGTCTCTGTATCCCCTTTCTGTCTGTCTCTCCTTCTCTCTCTCTCTCTCTTTCTCTCTCTCCCTCTCTCTCTCTCTCTCATTCTCTCATTGAAGATGTGGGAGATATGCTGGTCCTGAAGACAGTACAAGTATATTAATTAGAGATCCAGTTGCTCTCATGTCCTTGATAATTTTGATGCTCATAGCAAAACAAATTATGTTGAAAAATACAAGCACATAAATGTGAATACTTCAAATTCATTTGGCTTTGAAATGTTACTGTTACGCATGTCCTGGATTTCTAGCCTGCTTACAAACGTGCACCATCTCCACTTTGCAGGGTAATGGCATTTTAAGCAGTCACATTGGCTTTCGACAGTCCTCACAGATACTGATTTTCTCCTTGGTAGAGAGTGGCAAGTTAGATTCATGTCTTGCCCCCCCCCCCAAAAAAAATGTTAGTGCTGCAAAGGGATTCGAACCGTGAAACCCATTTTATCCACAATCTGGGGATGTCTCCGCTAGACACCGCTACAGACCACCACGCTTCCTTAAATAGATTACTTAGGATGGCCCTGCTGTTAATTCATTTTGAAATTGAAATGTAATATTTGCTATGACTTTGGCTACCAGATCGAAAGGTTATCTTTCATCCTCTGAATGATACCATGTTATCGAATGATAAGTGTTTGAATACATTAGGTGGATTCCTCCCCTTCCCTTTCCCCTTCCTCCTCCCCTCCCCCCTTCACCCCCCCCCCCCTCCTTCACACCCCCCCCCCCCCCCCTCCATCCCTTATGTAGTCTTCTTTTTATCAAAGCTCAACCCTTTGTGGTTCTTTTATTCAGATTGTTGGATTCCTGTACTGGACGGTTGTGGCCAGCTACTATTACATATTTTCTGGTTACAGCTGGGTAATCTTCGTTGCAGTGACGTCATGGGTCTTCACCGTCATACTCTTCATTCTTTTCCTCTTGTCACTGACCAAGCGAGTGACCATCATCAACTGGGTACTAACGGTAAGAAGTCACATCACATCACATGATGTCCTAGAGAAATCAACAGTTGCATTTCACTTTATCATTATTATATTATTATTTGGTTTGGCGTCACCTGTGCCTGGGAGGCGAAAAGCGAACTGAATCACTGTAACCCTCGGGTCTCTCCTCCAGATATCACTAATTAGGGGTGTGCAGGTGGACCACATACACAGGGGGTTTCTCCCTACTCTTATACGAATAGTGCAGTGGGATTTTTAACGTGCAAAGGTGGTGACTCTCCTTTACACAGGACCTCCATTTAACGTCCTATCCGAGGGACGGAGTGTTTTCCACTGTAGTATAGCCTGCGTCTATGAAACGGGAGGGACACGTTAACACAACGTAGGCTTCAGTCATCCGCCTATGGGTTGGACTCAAACCCACGATCTTTGGTTCGACTAAGCAGACGCTTTACAGACTGAGCCAACTCGCTCCTTGAAGATCAATTCAAATGTGGTTAAGTTTCCATGTGTCAGTGTGAGGTACATTTGTAGGTTTCCTAGGCTCCTGCCATAGTAATCCGTGTTTCAGTTGGAAATCTTTTGAAAGACCTCACATTTATACAGGGAAATCTCGACATAACGAGGTCGGCTATAACAAGGTAACGGCTATAACGAGGGTTCTGTTACGGTACCAGATTTACTTATGTGTAAGTCTATGGTGGCATGAACCTGTTATCATGAGATCGGCTATAACGAGATATCGGATATAACAAGCTAAATCTTGAGCCCCTTAAACAAAGAAAAACATTGATATTCATTATAACGAGCAAGCAAATTTCACTGCAGCTTTATCGACAAAAATCATTCAGCAGAGAAAACGGCACCGCCATGACTGGCACAAGTCCCAGCTGGCTCAGCTGGGCGATCGATGCATGCAGATCACATGTTTTATTTGTATCATACTACAGCGTGCACCTTTTTTTTTCATACTTCGGCACAGGCAACCTCGATGGTGTAATGGACTTTCTTGTCTGTAATTTTTATGCCTCCGCCCACCGTAGGTGGTTGCCGGAGGCATTATGTTTTCAGGTCGTCTGTCCGTCCGTCCATCCGTCCGTCCGTCCGTCCGTCCGTCCCGTTTTCGTTCTCACGATAACTTAAGAACCGTTTGACGGATCAACTTCAAACTTGGCTCGTGTATGCATATGGGAGGGACAATGATCTGATTAGATTTTGGAGTCTCAAGGTCAAAGGTCAAGGTCATAGAGGTAATAATACACATAAAAATGGCTCGTTCTCGCGATAACTTAAGAACCATTTGACAGATTGGCTTCAAACTTGGCTCATGTATGCACATGGAAGGGAAAATGATCTGATTAGATTTTGGGGTCACAAGGTCAAAGGTCAAAGGTCATAGAGGTCATTATGTACATAGAAATGGTTTGTTTTCACCGTAACTCAACAACCATTTGACTGATCAACCTGAAACTTAGTACATGTATGCATATGGGAGGGACAATGATCTGATTAGATTTTGGGGTCTCAAGGTCAAAGGTCATAGAGGTCATTATGTACATAGAAATGGTTCGTTCTCGCGATAACTCAACAACCATTTGATGGATCAACTTCAGACTTGATTCATGTATCCATATTAGAGGGACAATGATCTGATTGGATTTTGGGGTCTCAAGGTCAAAGGTCATAGAGGTCACTATGTACATAGAAATGGTCCGTTCTCGTGATAACTCAACAACCATTTGATGGAGCAGCTTCATACTTGGCACATGTATGCATATGGGAGGGACAATGATGTGATTAGATTTTTGGGTCTCACGGTTAAAGGTCAAAGGTCATAGAGGTCATTATATACATGAAAATTGCTTGTTCTTGCGATAACTTAACAACTCTGTGACATTTCATCTCCAGACTTGGCTCATTTATGCATGTGGAAGTCTCATAATAGTCTCATTAGATTTGGGGGTCACAAGGTCAAAGATGTCATTTTATACATGAAAATAAAAAAATCAATATGAATGTGCCATATATTTCCGATCTGGCAATGGCGGAGGCATAAATTTTGGCCGCGCGCGGTCAAGGATTCATCTAGATGACATCTGAAATTAGTACTTTAAAACACATTTTTCAATATCATACAGAATATTATTAGCTAGATCAGAGGATGAAATTATTATCAATGCCTCTGTAGCTGCAAAATGAGTTCATAAATAGCGGCAGCAGACCTCTGTACATTCATGGTGTAGTCCCATACATACATTTTTTTGTTTGTTCTGATATAACGACGTAACAGCTATAACAAGGAAAACCTTTGGGTTCCGACGGCCTCGTTATACTGAGTTTCCCATGTATTTAATTGGTAATAGACCATGAGGTGTGAAGTTGCAATACACCATGATGCTTGAGAAGGAAACCTTGGTGGGACACATTTTTTTTTTTTATGCTGAAGTCATTATTGGCAGATATTTGCGTAGTTGAAATGAGGCACAGATGTTTCGTTCTTGTATGCCACAAAAGTTGCCCCAATCCCATGGAATTACCCATGTATCAACAGAGCTCTAACCTCAATTGAAGCACAGACCTCTCAAAATTTTGAATAGTACCCTCAATTCTTCACTATCTTGTATTTGTTTTTATGCCTTCGCCCACCATAGGTGGTGTCGGAGGCATTATGTTTTTCAGGTCATCCGTCCGTCCATCCGTCCCGTTTTCGTCCTCGCAATAACTTGAGAACCATTTGACGGATCAACTTCAAACTTGGCTCGTGTATGCATATTCAAGATTCAAGATTCTTTATTCTTTATTGGTCCAGGTATATCATTACACAGAAATTTTGTTTCCATTGGCTCTTTAACATAATACAATAACAATAACGAAAACAAAAAACAATGAAAGGACATAAGTGAGTACAAAGCAATGCAATTCATGAGAGTATAACATCTACATCATAACATTAAAACCAAGTGTGCGTACCTAATTTGCTGGATAGTTAAACTGATTACATATCCCCTCCCCCAAACTCCTCAACTAATAGACCCGTCCCCTACCCACCCCTGAAACCCTCATTATTCTTCAGTTGTCCGATTTTGCAATTTACATTTTTGATGATATAGAAAGTAATGATGGTGCATAGGCCTACTGAAAGCAAATTACAATTACCAAGTTCATTTTCTCCCTCCTTTCACAGACCATACCCCTCACCCACCCCTGCCACCTTGGACTTCGCCCTATTACATAATTAATTGCTCTTCCATTTCAATTCCAGGATGATCAGATGATTAAAAAAAATAATGATAATAATGCTTACTGAAACCAGAACTTATTTTACAATTATCAACTTCATTTTCTCCCTCAGTTCACAGACCCCCCCCCCCCCCACTACCACCTCGGGGTTCGTCCCATTACATAAGCTGCTCTTCCATTTCAATTACAGTATGATCATATAATTATACATGTCATCTCCTCACAGTTGAATTGAACATATGTATAGAATTTGGTACGAAAGAATGTCGAAAACGTGAAGGGCGAGTACGGGGGGGGGGGGGGGGCATAATCGTATCCAAGAGCGGTTGAACCTGAAACAATCATGAAGTGGGTGAGTATTATCTGCTATAATGTCCTGAATTTTAGCCACAAGACGTTTTTCAAAGAGTTCTTGAACAGGGGTCAAGTCCGAGCCTATGACCCTCTGCGCAACTCTTCGGTTTCGATCTTCTCTCTCCTTTTGCTCGTTTGACATGTTACCAAAAGTGCAAATCAAATTCAATATGGGAGGGACAATGATCTGATTAGATTTTGGGGTCTCAAGGTCAAAGGTCAAAGGACATAGAAGTCAGTATGTACATAGAAATGGTTCATTCTCGCGATAACTCAACCATTCGACGGATCAACTCCAAACTTGGCTCATGTATGCATATGGAAGGGACAATGATCTGATTAGATTTTGTGGTCTCAAGTTCAAAGGTCAAAGGTCATAAAGGTCATATACATGAAACTTGCTTGTGCTTGCTATAAATCAACAACTCTGTGACGGTTCAACTTCAAACTTGGCTCATGTATGCATATGGAAAGGGCAATGGTCCCATTAGATTTTGGGGTCACAAGGTCGAAGGTCAAGGTCAAAGTTGCAATTGTATAAATGAAAATAAATCAACATGAATGTGCCATATATTTCCCATCTGGCAGTGGCGAGGCATAAATTTTGACCGCGTGTGGTCGAGGATTCATCTAGTTTATTTTATTTTTCAATTCAATTCAATTCAATTCAATTTTCTTTATTGTCATGTTTTAAAAACACAAAAATTGTTTTCGGACTCTTTACATATGTAACATAAAATACAATAACAAGAAAAACATCTTTGACATGTACATGTACAGTATACACAAATAGGGTGCTTAACAAATACAAAATGAATACCTGAGAAAGACATATGCAAAATACAACTTATGTAAAAGTAAGAGACAAAAGAAAAGATTTATGCCATAAATGCCCTCCCCTGTTACCCATACCCCATATTGCACGAAATAATTGATGACCGATAACCTGTGACCAATGCTCCCCTCCCCCCGAGTATCTGCATGAATTTGTTCCTATATAAGAAAAATTGCATACATGTAATAATGAAGTACCAAAATCATATGCGTTAACAGTAACCACAAGTCCCCCTCCCACACAACACCAAAACAAGAACGGACCAGGGTGTACTGTAAAAGTAGCACCCCTGGTTCACCTTACATAAACCGATATGTAAAGCGTATTCCTTATTGTGCTTGTGTCTGTATGTGATGAGATACAAAATAATGTGGTGCAGTATGCTAAGCGTCCAGGAGGTTTTGGAAGTGATTTACTGTTTCCTATATGAACAAGCCTGAAATGTTTCAGGGTTTTTTCTTTTTTCATCATTTGTAGGAACTGATTAACAACGCAGCAGATTGCTTACTTCATTTCATCGCAGCAATAATCATCAGTGTACGTGCTGGGCAATTTGCTGCATACATTCAACATGGCAAGCTGGTTTGGGGATCCGTAAGTATCAATTTTTTTGTGGATTTTGTTCTATGTCAATCTAACTCAATCCTGGGCCCCGTTTCATAAAATTTGTTATCAATAACAAGTTGCAATAACTGATAAAAGCTACTGAAATCTTGCATCTGATTGGCAGAGAGAAAATTGTGTCATAGAAATGTGGCAGTTTTTACTGATAACAAGTTTTATGAAAAAAGGCCCTGTTCAAGTTCATTGTAACTCTCCCAGATGCAGTATATTAACCCATTCATGACAGGAATTATTTAAAGCCTAATTTGATCAGCTTTTATTCTTCAAATTGGCAACACCAACATTTTTATTTTATTGCTACATTTTTCTTATAAAACATCATGTATCTGAAATGAATATAAATTGACAGAAAGTATGATGAGAAGTCAAAATGTTGCCAATTTGCTGAGAAAACAGTGATTTTGAACTTTCCATCGCTTGCCAATTTAAGGATTTTAATGCTTATTTTCCTTTAAAAAATTGTCAGCATCAAACAACAAATACTGACGCAACCAAAATGGACAAGTTGTGTAGAATTTTTTGTTCTTTCTGCTCTTGTATTTGGTATGATTTTTAAGGCTCTGCATCAAAAGATATTAGGCCAAACCACAAAGTGTGGACTCTCTGTCATGAATGGGTTAACCCGTTGACTACTGAATTATCGTATTCCTGTAGACTTTATACAGGGGCCACCCGATTCCTGTACTTGAAGGATTGATAATTGATTAACCAAGTAAGCATGTATGAAGTTAAAATTTCTATTGTTCAGGTTCATTAAGATATCCAGCCGCAAAGCCCAACGTCTTTTTAGTTTTCACTAAACCGCGTCACTTAGGGTAATGAGATGCGCGTTATCATGTCAACTCGAAATAAAAGAAGTTTTGACAAATGTTGGACAGACAAACTCGTGGCATCATATTTTGCACTAACTGTATAAGAATTTGATAAATCCACATCTTTTTGCGACCAGAAGGCAAAAACTTTGCTTTTGCCTATGGGGTTTTGGGGTTGGTTTTTTTTTTTTTTTTTTCTTCTTCTTTTTTTTTTTGCCGCCTCATATTCCATTCGTTTGTATGCATCATAAAATGTGGGGACTTGCTGTGTGCTTCATATGCTATCAAGCCTTCACAATTATCCTGTATCTATTAAACAGGAGTGGGAGCCCCCTCCCCCAGATTCAAATCCACAGTCTTCAGTTCGATGGAGGGGGGGGGGGGGGTGGATGTGTTACTCGCCTCCTGCTGGATAAAGGAAAAAATGATTGTCATTTGATCTCCACTGTGTACATGTACCCTAATTGTCTCTCCTTAGCTGTGTGGCTGGACATTGGTTGTACTGTATGGCCTCAGTACATTCTTCAACATACGTGACTTCCAAGCCATGGGTGGTATGGGCTCCCTGCGCTTCCCAGGTCAAACATCCACCACCACCACCACTACGACCACCACGGTGGTTCAGCAGCAGCAGTCTTCGGAAGTCGTGGACGAGAAGGGTCAGAACCCCCCACCTTACCCAGGAGGTCCATTCTCATAAATCCATCAGCCGTGCTTATCATCGTGAGATTATCCAACTGTAGTATAACGGTAGCCAAGAGATGACTTAGGGGGATGACTTTATACATATTCATTCCTCACATTTTTTTTTGGGGGGGGGGAGGGGGAATGCAGTTTGAGTATATGGGGGAATTCAGTTTGAGAATATATGCAGCTGTACATGCATAGTGTTTCAGAAGGTGATTGGAAGGTACTATTGATTATTTTGAGTGAATGAAAAGTGGAAGCCATTGAAAGTGCACAAATTCAATCGCACCAATGATTTGTAATTATCGGGGGGGGGGGAAGTTATAATTTCAGGCAAAACGGTGAGCTTCTGTTAGAGAAGAAACTAGGCATGTTTGCTTTTCATTCATTATATTTTTCATTGCCACGATTGTGCTTCAATGTTCATTTTAAAAAAATAGAGAATCCTTTCGTGTTTGAATATCCTGTTGCTGTTTTTAGTTTCATGTTGGATTTCATTGCCCACCAAAACTTTAAGATAGAACCTCTTGTTGTGGCTCTTGTGGGGTGTTGCAAGAAAGTTGCAATCGATTGCAAGTTGCAACTGATTGTCACTGGCCAATCAAAATCATTGTTGCATGCATGTCTTCTTAAAAGGGCAGACCCTGAGCCAATCAGAATGGTTGTTTCAAAATTAGCAATTATTTGCAATTGATTGCAACTTTCTTGCAACACCCCATTGGTTGTTTCACCGTGGTAGGGAGATTCACCATGGTTTCCGTCAAATAGATTTTAACGTTGCTCGATAGATGATCGTCTCTCTTGTAATCACTAACCCTTAAAAGCAGTTGAGTCATTGGCATGATAGTTCTTAAAGAAATTAATGAAAGGCTGAATACATGCAATTATGCATGGATTGTGATATCGAGATCACAGCAAACTGTTAATATATGTGGTAGAGTTGTGTTTTATGATGAAAATGCCTTTAACATTGTGATAATATCTCTAATATATTTGGGTTTTGCACTCAGCTTCACAACATTTTGATGTAAATATGGCTCTGTATGTCATCTGTCCCTACGCAGCTTCATATTCCTAGGGTGTTATTCTGAAAATGTTCTTATCTTTGTTCTTTATGTTTTTTATCTTACTGTACTGAAATTATGAGATAAGATAAAGCTAGAATCATTGTAATATGGTATTCTGAAAATCATTTCAGCATGATCTTATCTCTGTAAGGATGGCCTTTTTCTCATCTTTAACATGCCCTTTTTTGAGACATTACCAATCAAAACAGACTTTTTATAGGTGATTTATCTGTAGCTCACATGTAAAACAGCATATTTATGCACCATTGGCACCAGTTATATGCACATTGAGTGCATAGCGCAGGCTGCAAAGATACAAGACAAGACTGAAGGAAAATGTAAGAACTTTTTCAGAATATTGCCCCTGGTTTTCGAGACTTGATAGGACGATTTTTGAAATTGGATTCGAAAACTAGAGATCAATTGAAATTTAGTATATAATGTAGAGGTTGCTTTCCAGTTGTCAAAAGAGTAGGAAATACATGTTTATAATTTGTATCTAAATGTATCTGTCAATACATTGTGCTGCCTTTTGACTGTTGTGTTGGGGATGTGTGGTATGTACTGAATCATTTGAATGTCTCTTGAAAGGAGAAATATGACAATTTATAGCGAAACAGAAACCACGGGGAAGTGTCATTTTTCCGTTTGAAATGGCATACAAAGTAGAGGATATGGGAGATATAAATGGGAGACATAAATAAGTATCTCTTACTTTTGTAAAAACGAACTCAGGACTGATGCATGATGAAGCCTTGCTGATTTGCTGTGTTGATTGCATGTAGTGTGGAGTGCTGAGGTTTTTGAGGCTAGTCCACATATGCAGCAGTAGACACTTCAAGAAAAATAAAGTGGCAGTTTTCTTTTGTGCAGTGTGTATCAAATGAATGGCAATCGCGGATACAAAACAATATTAATATTTATGTAGCGCTCTTACAATGAGTGCGCTTGTTTCACAGCTCTTCACAGATATCAAATAACCAACTAAGGAAGGAAAGAAAGAAAGATAGATTGCAAATGACATGAATGCTACTTGATACATAATTTATAATTTAACTATTGAAGAGAAGAGTGCGCATGTTTCACAGCTCTTCACAAATATCAAATAACCAACTAAGGAAGAAAAGAAAGAAAAGATTACAAATGAAATGAATGCTACATGATACATAATTTATAATTAACTATTGAAGAGAAAAGTCTGCCAAGACCATTTGAAAATGAGAGATGGTCATGATGGGATACAAGCAAGGACTTTATACATGTATGTGTTTTAGATACAAAAAAATGTTAAGGGCACGACATGTTTGCTTACCCCCTCCCTTTTGTTTTTGTTTTGTTTGAAGCACTCTGCCGCTGTGTTTGTGAACAAGCCGTTAGTAGGATAAGTGAATGTTGATACAGTGTTTTGATAGTGTATAATAGCTGTACATAGATCACTTGTGAGGGGTCAGATATTGCTAGCAAAGTGTTGGTGAAAAGAAAGATAGACACCAAAATGACTACTGATTAGATCTTTGTGGCTAATTTGGTCTTCAGTGTATCAACACACTAGGTTTGATGTGGAAATTCATTATATTTTTGTTAGAAATTGTGTGGAGTGAAATGCACAGAATGTGACTTTTTTTTTATAAAGTGAAACCAGGGCCTTGTTTCATAAACATTGTTTTCAGTAGTAAGTTATACAGTAATTGTTGTAAGCTACTGAAATCATCACTTCTGATTGGCTGTGAGCAAATTTTTGTCATAGAATTGTAGCAGGTGTTATTGATAACAAGTTTAGTGTAACAGGGCCTGTGCTTTTTTCTCTTCTTTAGGAGCATGAAAAAATTATAACAAAACAGCGTAATCTACTTCTTTTGAAACAAACTCTCTCTTGTACTCGAGCTGAGTTTTCACCAAAGTTCTATTTTGTACATTTATTTATAGTTCTGTATTTAAATGAAAATTATAGCACAGAAATTAATGACTTTATCATGATGCATTAGGAGTTATGAACTCACTTGTTTCGGATCATTGCCATTTAAAAGGAGCTGGAGTAATATTGCTGATGAGAGGGAAAGTATAATATTAATTGTAAACAGGATGCTAGCTACGGGGAGTTTTCATTGTATCTCATCTCTCTCACTAGGATTCACAGGCATACTTGGAACATTTGGGGTTACAAATATGAGATATATCCTGATTTTTTTTTCAAGTCTTTGACTTCACTGTGCCTTCTGGCTTAATAGAGCTGAAAATTATGTATGATATGAATTGCTGTCGTATCATATTTGAGTGAGTGCATGTATTGAACTGTAGTCTGAAATACTTTAATGCATACTTCTACATAAGTACATGCACATGAATTGTTAAGACAAAACCATACTTCAGTCATGGAACCAAATAAGAGCACATAGGAACTAAATGTTGCATCAAAGTAAAATCCTACATGTGTCTCAAGAGCTAATAAGTAGACTTTTCTGATGCTTTTCATTTTTTGTGAGTGCTTTGAATTGGATAGATTCATCAATGATGGCTACAATTACCGTTTCACATCCCATTACAGTTAGTGTCCAAATGATATGAGTTGCTAGCATATCATAGATTCATCAATGATGGCTACAATTACCGTTTCACATCCCATTACAGTTAGTGTCCGAATGATATGAGTTGCTATCATATCATAGATTCATCAATGATGCCTACAATTACCGTTTCACATCCCATTACAGTTAGTGTCCGAATGATATGAGTTGCTATCATATCATATATGAGTGAGTATATGTATTGAACTGTAGTCTGAAATACTTTAATACATACCGGTACTTTTTTTCTTAGTAATTGATCTACATAAGTACATGTACTTGAATTGTTAAGACGAAACCATACTTCAGTCATGGAACCAAATATAAGCACATATGAACTAAATGTTGCATCAAAGTAAAATCCTACATGTGTCTCAAGAGCTAATAAGTAGACTTTTCTGATGCTTTCATTTTTGTGAAGTGTTTTGAATTGGGATTAGATTCATTAATGATGGCTACAGTTAACGTTTCACATCCCATTACAGTAAGTGTCCGTGCTGGAATAGCAGTTCAGATATAAAGCTATTGATACCAACATCGATTTTATGATAGGTGTCAAATTCAAAGAGAGGGAGGTTAAACTCAGCCATAGATACCTGTATTTGCTGTATGACTTCTTAACGTTTGTCAGCTTAACCAGTTCACAATAGAATTCCACATTTTGTGGTTTGGCCAAATATCTTTAAATGGCAGAGCTATATAAAACACAGCATATCATGAGCAAAAAGAGCAAAATGTTCTACACATAGTACTATTGCCCATTTTGGTTGCAGCATTGTCCATTTGCTGAAATTTGAAAAAGGAAATAAGCACTAAATTAATTACTTGGCAATGTGAGGGAAGTTGAAAGTCACTACTTTTCGATGCCAATTTGCAACTTTTTTAACATCCAACATAATTTCTGTCAATTTGTAATCACTTCAGATACATGCCTTTATTAAAAGAAAAATGTAGTCTTAAATAAAAGGAAAATTCAGATGTTGTCAATTTGAAGAAGAAAAGCTGATCAAATAAGGCTTCAAATAATTTTGCTGTCACAAATTGGTTAATGGCAAGGATAAAAATACTTCAAGTTCTTCATACTATTTTCATTCAATTACCCATATGTTTATAATGGTATGATCCATTCATTGTCGAACGTTTCTGCTGGTATATAGGTTTTTGCCTCTTGAAATGACAGAAAAGGGGTAAACAATAAAACCGTAAATATATCATAGACTATATTTACATGCAAAAAGGTGGCTTTAGTTTAGAAATATCTTTGAAACACTGTTTGGTATGGACTTTTAATGCATTTTCAAGAAGCTCAGATTTTCTTTTCCAGCCTTAATATTTGAAATACAATTTAGATTTAGCCAAGTGTAACTTTAATAATCGTCGGAGTCAGGGGTTCAGGTGTGATTCCATTCAACAGTGCAGAGATCTTACCGTACATCTAACGGTTTCAACTGTCATCTGCAGTGTTCTGCAGAGTATGTTAAATAATGTGGTTTATTGTGTAATATTACTGAACAGTGTGAAGGGAATCCATTGTTCAATTACGCATGCTTTTTCTGCACCATTCCCTGTAATCTACCAACCATGTCTTTGTTATTCGCATTGGTATGTGCAGGGCAACGGCGAATGGAATTACCGTAGTTCTTGCATCCCCATGGGCCCAAACCCTATTATCCCCTGTATACAGAGTGGCAAATGTAGTCAAAGGGCTTACGGTGAAAACAGAATGTTTCCCTCCCTCGAAAAGTAGTTTACTTTCAATGGTTTTATTTGCTGTGTGGGAGGATCCCATATGTAAAGCATGCTGAGTGTGCAGTTATGGTAGAATAGTTAATGCATAGTGTGTTTAGCAAGTAGAATGTATATATTACCTTCAGTTACTGAAATTATTCTGCTGAATTACCCAATTTTATTGTTATTTCATCATCTTCTTATAGCAATATCTTTATACATGTGTAATTACATATTTCCTTCCACTTGCTCTGCCTCCTTCTCTCGCTCTGTCTCTCTCTCTCTCTCCCCTCTCTCTCTCCACTCACTCTTTCTTGCTCTTTATATATACTTTGTTATCATGCATTAGTTCAGTTACTATCTTGTTAAGTGAATTCAACAATATATAAATATGGCTAGCCACATGTTTTGAATCAAATGGTTTGTTCTTTCTCCTTTTTGCACAAATTCATGCATGGACAATGAAACTACTTCTTTGCATACTACAGTTTCTATTACTGTATATATCCAATATCCTCTATGGTTAATGTGTTAGTTAATATGAACTTGAAGGCCTATTATCCAACACATTCTCAGTTGATGTGGCATTGTGTGGAAAAAGGGAGGAATGTTTTGTTAATAGTGACATATTGTATAGCAGCAAATCTCACAGTTTGGTTCAATTGTGAATATATTTCTATACTTCATGCCTATAAATGTAGTCTTGACCACTGAACCCTCTCAAACAAATTCATAAATTATTTTTTGGATAATGCAGTACCTAATTGTCCCCCCCCCCCCCCAGAAAGTAACTAGATGGAAATGAAACAGGAAATTAAAACCAGATAATATGGTGTTTAAGATGAGTATTAAAAAGCTTACTTTTGTTCTGTGAGCTCATTATATGTTATTCAATTAATTAGATACAATCAAATGTATTTTGTAAAGAAATAAGTTTGCATGTGTTTAGGTTAGTCATCTGGGCAAATATTTTGTCTTATTGATTGGAAGAATAGAAATCAAATACCATGCATGTGAATTGTGGCAAGCTTGGTAGAAAGATTACCAAAACTACATAGCATCTTAACATTTACATGTACATAACATTGAGTTAAAATATGCCAAATGAAAATTTAGTTTGACTAACAATTAAACATTTGTTCACAGCATAATTTATGTACTTCATTTCATGGACAGTATAGCATTCTGAAATGAGATTTTTTTGAAGGAAATAAATAACCAGTCCCTTGATACCATTTGAAATAGTGCTGCAAATCTCATTTTAAAGGTGGTCTCTAGTTTTGGTAATTTCAGAAAAGTATCATTCACTATTTCAATTCGTCGCCAGATGATATGAAAGATTGTATGATAAAACTATTATGTGTAGGATATTAAATAAAAACTCATTTATATGTGGGTGAAAAACAGCATCAACACACGATCACACAGTGCCTGCACATGCCTAACATCAATGGGAATCTGCTGTTGCCATAAACACAACTAACGAAGCGCTGTGGAATGTTATGCGGGGAGCGTTGGCATGCAGGAGTCATAGTATAAGGCTGAGTTAAAATAACCGTTCTATTGCGTTGTTTAGACTTTACACTAAAAATCACCAGAATTCATGAAAGGAATATCAAACAGTCATATGCATATCTTTTTATGCAAGGCAGACAATGTAAGACTATACTTGATCAGTTTCAAGCCAATGCTATTTTTGCTACCAAACTAGAAACCACCTTTCAAGGAGATCCTCTTAGAAAGACGAGCATGAAAAGTACAATATCTGAAATAAAAATTGCTTTTTGTGATAAGAAATAGACACTTCTGACTTAAAATAAAAGTACTTCGGAAAATTTGCTTCATTTGTGTTTTTTTTTTTTAAACTGAAAATGGAAGGACTTCACATGGCAGTGAGGGAAATTTGAAAGGCAGTACTGTTGAATAGCTAGCTCATGAATACAGTGGAAACTCGGTATAATGAGGTCTTTGGGGGCATCCAAATTACCTGGGCTCTGGAAATTGGCAACACTGATGACATCATATGCGAGCAGGTCTCCATTCACTTTGTACATGAAATTTCACATTTTCTCAATTTCTTGGAAGTTACATATTTTCTAACCCCATAATCAATGTATGTTGAGGGAGAATTGCTTTGTTACATAACATACTTTGACTATGGGGTAAGAAAATGTGTAACTTCCAAGAAAATTGAGAAAATGTGAAATTTTATGTACAAAGTGAATGGAGACCGCTCCATATGATGTCATCAGTGTTGCCATTTGCAGAGCCGAGAGTAGTTTAACTAGAAAATGTAAATGAGTGTAATTTTCTTATTCTTTGAACCGATTTTGCTCATTTCTTTTTAAATGCTGTTCAAATTTATCTCCTTTTATTGAAACAGTGAAACTTCTAGGGTGGATTTCCTTTAAGCCACCAAAGCATGTGAAGTTGTGAACATTAGAATAGACATTGTAGGAATGCTTTGTGATGTATGCTCCTTAGACTGCTCTTGTAGCTTCACTGTACTAATGTTGTATATTTACTCTTGCATGATATAAATGATATTTTTATACTTCTAATATATGTGAGTAGTCTTTTCTACATGACTCCAGCATATGGAAGAGATATGTGATCAAGAGAAGAGTACAGAGCACTGAAAGAGAGAGAGAATGGAAGAGAGGGGATAGAGGAAATGAGACAGGAAAGAGGTAAATGGGGGGCAAAGGAAGAGGTGAGAATGGAAAAGGGGTTGAAAGAGGCAAAACCAGGGTTCATACACTGCACATTTTCAAAATTCCATGACTTTCCAGGGCAGAAAAATGACTCATCGATCAACATGTGATGCAAAACTTACATGAAAGTGCGCTGATTAAAAAGAGAAGCAAAGCTGAGCTGAGTGCGCATGAATGCAAGGGCTGGCCGGAGCAATGAATTTAATAAGCATGAAAAATATCTTGAATAAATGATTTTCATGACTTCCAGAAGAAAATTTAAAACAAATTCCCTGACTTCCCTGACTTTTGCTTCTGGAAAAAAGAATTTCCAAGTCCTTGACTTCCAGAAATTCCCTGACCCATATGAATCCTACAAAACAGAATAGAAGAGAGGGGAGAGGAGACCGGAAGAGAGGTAAGAAGGGGAGGGAAAGAAAGAGAAAATGGAAGAGAGGAAAGGAGGCAGGAGAGGTAAGAAGGGGAAGAAGAGATGGACTGGGAGGGGGTGGTAAGAGCAGGGTGTTTTTCATTCGGCTGTTTGTAAAGTTAGGTGTGACTTTACGAAACACTTAAATATGAAGTACCAAATGGGATGACCAAATTTTTTCCCGACATTTCAACAAATTGACTGCATTTCCCATAATTTCAACTAAACTATGGGGGGAAAAAATATAATTTGCAATAAAAATTTGTGTAAACAATAGTAATGTTAGTCTACATAATTAATCATATTTCACCTTTAGCAGAAGCAAAATCCCAGAGAATCCCATTTAGCTTGTCATATTCAAGTCGTTTGTAAAGTCATTCTTAACTTTATGAACAGCTTATGACCTGACCCCCCCCCCCCCAAAAGGAGGGGAGGAGATTGCTTAGAGAAAGCTTAACAAATTGATAGAAAAGACAGAAAGGCCGGAGGGAGGGAGGGAGAGAGAGAGAGAAATATGTTATGGAGAGATTACCTGATTAATACAAGAATAGACAGGTACAGAAATACATAATGTCTACTATTGTTTCATTTCTTCAATTCCCCAGATGGGGAACACAATAAAAGTAACCATTAATCACTAATTAGCATGAAAAACATAAATTGAATAAACGATAATCATTTCACCACAAATATCGGTAATTTGAGTTGAACAAGGAAATGAAAGTGA
>CM057158.1:18104245-18141706 GCA_029962745.1 Echinometra lucunter
CACAAATATCAGTAATTCGAGTTGAACAAGGAAATGAAAGTGAAATACATGTGTATATTACATTTCAGACACGTAAAAATTGTATACAAATGTATACATTTGTATGTATACATTTGCATAAATTTACACAAGTGTAAAAAATATATATACAAATTCAAATGTACTGTATGATCCATTATTTTGGTGCCCAGATATTTACATTAATGGCAAGGCCATATGACATTTTGTTAATCTTTTGTTGCTGTGGTTCTTTTTTTTTGGGGGGGGGGGGGTCAGTATTTACATCCAGTCTACTGGAAAAATATAAACAATGTATACAAACCCTGATACTGCACGCAAACCAGGACCTGGACTCGCCTGAGGTGATTTATAGTTTTTTATTATGATAACAAATAATAATGTTACCACCTACATATTTATCTATAAACTCTTTGAAATATGAGAGGAAATTTTTTAAAAATGTCTGATCGCTTTTTTTCCAAACCCAATTAAAACTCCCCTTGTTTTTCAGGAATTCAAATGTCCTGCATAGCACAACTTTAACCATTTGTGATTCCACTAATCTGCAGACAGCTAACTTGAATAGCTTAGCTACTGCATTTGTGTCACAACTATTACATATAAATAACCATCAAATAACAATGGTAATGGTATACAAATATGTACGGCCGTGAGAGCGTCTGCTTGGAAACTATGGTACCCGAAGTAAGGCGAATGCGACTATGGTCACATTCACGTTACTGAGGGCATCATAGTTTAACCAGACCCTCTCACATACGGCCATATATATTTGGTTTATATCCATCATCTTTAGTAGAACAGAATCTGCACTCTTAAAATCAGAGATTCTACATAATTATAGATACTAGTATTCTAGATAACATTAGCGCTGTTGCAGTGTTTGCATTGCGCGCGGATCTAAATTTAGCAAAATGATGACATCATCATCATGCTTTGGCGCCTAAAACAATAGATACACGCAAATTAATGTCGTCACAATCAAGTACGCACTTTTTGCGTGACATCATATGCCATTCATAGTATCCGTAAATAGTAGGTCCTGATGAACTATTAACGGCTTGTGACGTCAGATGTTACTGTCCATGGCAAATTTGCTCATTTGCATGATGCTGGTGGGAACTGTATTTTATCACATGATGCGCATTGGACCAACCAATTGCAGAGATTCTTATCATGACGGATATAATATGCTTTAATCCTGGTTATATTTCCATAGGACCAGCAGTGGCTCGAAGAAACTGCCCAGCTAGGGCACTCTTAACCCATTCGTCCCTGTTTTCACGAAGTGACGGATACGAGGAAAATCGCAAATTTTTCAATTTTGAGTTTTTTACATTTTTGGAAATCTGTCACTAACGTCTTGAACCTCACAGAGTTTCAGACCGTAATAATGTCTAATTACGTAACTATGGCAATGACGTCAACAAGAAAATACCAAGTAAAAGGATTTTCTGTTTTCACGAAGTGATGGCTTTCAGCCGCCCCGTATGTTTTACGTGTGCGGCTGAGTTCCGTCACTTCGTGAAAAAAATAAAAGAGCGCGTCTTCGCTTTGAATACGTGATCGCGCACAATTGGGTCAAATGCGCGCTCATCAAGTCCCATTTGTTTAACACGCGTGCGGATGAGATCCGTCATTTCGTGAAAACAAATTCACAGTGGGACCTTGAATTTTTGTTTTCACGAAATGACGGCATTGTTTACACCTCGTTTTCTTCTAAAATATAAAAGGAATATGCAAATGATTAATAATGAACATTGTCCAGAATATGCCCTATAGGAGGATATAAAATTTATTCACCCTTCATACATTTAAGAGGTTGAGATTGAGGTCTGAAACTTTGAAAGCGATTTACTCAAAACTAACTAACGCGCTCATCCGTCACTTCGTGAAAACAGGGACGAATTGTCCACTGGAACCAGGGGACACCTGTATTAAGCCTACGGGAAGGACAGAATTCAGTAGTCAACAGGTTAACTTTATCAACACATTGCACCATTAGGACTTGAAATGCAACACTTTTTCATGTTCGGTCGGTTGATGACCGGAAGGAATTGCGATGATAGTACGACTCATGTACAACCATACCGGATGGAATGCTCTCGGGACTTGTACAGCCTGTCAAGAAAATGAAATAAAACGAGATATTTGAATTTGTCACTGGAGATGAATTAGGTGGTCTGTCAAATTCTTATAGTAAGAGAATGTCTTGGGGGACATCGACATTTAAAAAAAAAATTTTTTAAATAATTTTTTTGGAATAATGCCTGGGATCAGGTTTTGCGTGTGCAGGATGTGATGTCTCGGCTAGAACATATAAAAATCCTGGCGAAAATTGACCAACAACAAGCGAGATAGCTACACGGACATGTTGAAAAACTAATATAATAGTTTTAAAATCGAATGTTTGACTTTAGATGAGAATATGAGGACTTTAACTGTGAAAACACTGCTTTTTCTTCATGGATTTAAATCTACAAGTCATAAGCTTTCAGAAAATGTAAAAAATTGGGGTATCTCCACCCTTTCTAAAGAGCTATGACGGAATACAAAAGGGCTTGCTTTTGCGCATTTTTACATTATTTGCCTGAGAGACGCACGCATGCATTTTGAACTTTGCCGTGTGCGTGTGACCCTACGAAAAGCTGAAATTCATTCCAAATTGTCGGAAACTGTCAGGAAATCTATCAGGAGTGCAAATAATGTGAAAAAACAGCATTTTTACCTCTTGTATAGGCTGCGCGCACAAATATGGCGCGCGGGGACGCGCACAAAATTTTGAAATGCTTAAAATGGTCTGAAACGTATGTAAAATGAATTTGAAGCGATTCTGAGCATTTTTCATTTTTGTATGCGCACCAACGCACAGATGCACACGTGCGTCTAGGTATCTGGAATTAATTGGATTTAAATCAACTTCAATCGTGACAAATATGAATGAGAATTGACCATCCGTTATGAAGATATGACCTTGAGGTGATTTTCACCTCAAGGCGCCTGGATGACGTCACGATGACCCGATGAACATGAAAATGATTGGAAAATCCAGATCTGATAAGGACTGACCAATGACCCAAATTTCGTGCCATTTGAACCAGCCGATTCTGAGATTTCGACTGCACAAAAAAGTGGGTGGAAGAAATAAAAATAAATAAATAATAAAGAAAGAAAATTTTGACGAAATTAAGAGGTGATCTGTCAAAGATGACAGACCACCTAAAAATTGTTATTCATCTGAGAGGAACAGCGAAATTAATATACAATGAAATCTTTTCTGGTGACCAATCATTTCAAAAGACCACCTGTCTCTCAAGACCACATTCCTTGTTTCCTTTAAGTAGTGTTTTTCATTGAAATGTGTAACCATATCATTACTATTATATCTATCATTTTCATTGTTATTATTATTATCAATATTATTATCATTATCATCATTATTATCTTCTTCTTTCGTATGAGGTAATAGTATTATAGTATTATCATTATTATTATCATCATCATCATCATCATCATCACCATTATTATTACAAATGAAAACAAGCCAATAGCAAGATTGTGTCTCGCCCATCCGTGACTAAATAACACGAAAGTTTCCCCAAGTACATCCCTAACCAAGTTTGATGTCACAAGAAAGTCTTGCAGGCATGCAAACTTTAATGTTTGACCTAAAATGACCTTTAACCTTACCATGTGACCTGATGGCACAATAGTATGAATGTACCCCTAGTGCATCTATCACCCAAATTTGGTTGCTATTGCAGCAACACGTGCCAACTTATGTGTCATAAGAGAGTCTTGCAGGTAAACTTTAACGTTTGAAATAAAAGGACCTTTGACCTTACCATGTGACCTCCGATACCACTATAACATGAAGGTCCCCCAAGTGCATCTATGACCCAAGTTTAGTTGAAAAGGGAGCAACAGTTGCAAAGTTTTTTTGTCATAAGAGATTCTTGCAGGTCAACTTTAACATTTGACCTCAAATAACCTTTGACCTCACCATGTGACCTCCGACAGCACCACAACATGATGTTACCCGTAGTGCATCTACCACCAAAGTTTGGTTGCAAGTGGACCAGCAGTTGCCAAGTTATGCGTCATAAGAGAGTCTTGCAGGTAAACTTTAACATTTGTGACGGACGGACGACAGACAGACGAAGGACGACGGACGACGGACGACGGACGACGGACGACGGACAGACGCCATTTGGATCCCTTAGTCTCGCCTTCACCTCCGGTGGGCGAGACAAAAATAACAAAGAATAATACAAACCACTTATATCAAATACAGACTCTAATTCGCCTTTTAGAATTTCCAAGATGTTGGCGACACCTTTTGCCCCCTGGAATGACCAAAGAGAAAAAAAGATGGAAGAAAGGAGTCAACAGTAGGTTTATAAACACAAACTCATATTTTCTACTGTAAAAAAGAAGTTTAAGAAATATATGACAAAATATACAATTTTTGTATTTGTTTAAAAGCAACTGTTACCTGGCAAGCCAGTCCCCATAGTATTGGTCTTCCTATGAATACAGCTCTTGCACCCCTCCCAAGAGCCTTGAAGACATCTGTTCCTGTCCTTACTCCTCCATCCATGTACACCTCTATCCCTCTACCACGGACTGCTTCTACTACCTCAGCTAATGCATCGATCTGTAAACACAGATTTTAAAAAGAAAGCATGTATGTATGTATTCTATTTTTTTTATGTGACACGTTGTTCTTGTGAATGTGATTATCTTTTTTGTATGGTATAAAAAAAATAAAACAAACAAACAAATAAAACAAATCATTCAGGCTACACTCGGTGGAGCAGAAGCGCCGTCCATCTGTCTTCCACTGTGAACTGGTACCAGTATCCCTCCCCCCTCCTATCATAAACCCTTAAGTATAAACTCACTGGAGCAGGTGCACCATCTGATCTTCCAAACTGATACCAGTATCCCATCAACCCCCCCCCCTCCCCCTCCTATCATAAACCCTTAAGGTATAAACTCACTGGAGCAGGAGTACCATCCGATTGTCTTCCACTGTGAAGTGATACCAGTATCCCATCAAACCCCCTCCCCCTCCCCTCCTGTCATAAACCCATCAGGTATAAACTCACTGGAGCAGAAGCACCATCTGATTGTCTTCCACCATAAGCTGATACCGGTAGCCCATCAAACCCCCTCCCCTTCCTATCGTAAACCCTTAAGGTATAAACTCAATGGAGCAGAAGCACCATCTGACTGTCTTCCACCATAAGCTGATACCGGTAGCCCATCAACCCCCCCCCCCCCCCTTCCTATCGTAAACCCTTAAGGTATAAACTCACTGGAGCAGGAGTACCATCTGATTGTCTTCCACTGTGAAGTGATACCAGTATCCCATCAAACCCCCTCCCCCTCCCCTCCTGTCATAAACCCATCAGGTATAAACTCACTGGAGCAGAAGCACCATCTGATTGTCTTCCACCATAAGCCGATACCGGTTGCCCATCAAACCCCCTCTCCTTCCTATCATAAACCCTTAAGGTATAAACTCAATGGAGCAGAAGCACCATCTGATTGTCTTCCACCATAAGCTGATACCGGTAGCCCATCAAACCCCTCGATCCCCTCCCATCATAAACCCATCAGGTATCAACTCACTGGAGCAGGAGCACCATCTGATTGTCTTCCACCATAAGCTGATACCGGTAGCCCATCAAACCCCCTCCCCCTCCCATCCTGTCATAAACCCATCAGGTATAAACTCACTGGAGCAGAAGCACCATCTAATTGTCTTCCACCATAACTTGATACCGGTAGCCCATCAAACCCCTCCCCTTCCTATCATAAACCCTTAAGGTATAAACTCAATGGAGCAGAAGCACCATCTGATTGTCTTCCACCATAAGCTGATACCGGTAGCCCATCAAACCCCTCGATCCCCTCCCATCATAAACCCATCAGGTATCAACTCACTGGAGCAGGAGCACCATCTGATTGTCTTCCACCATAAGCTGATACCGGTAGCCCATCAAACCCCCTCCCCCTCCCATCCTGTCATAAACCCATCAGGTATAAACTCACTGGAGCAGAAGCACCATCTAATTGTCTTCCACCATAACTTGATACCGGTAGCCCATCAAACCCCTTCCCTTCCTATCATAAACCCTTAAGGTATAAACTCAATGGAGCAGAAGCACCATCTGATTGTCTTCCACCATAAGCTGATACCGGTAGCCCATCATACCCCCTCCCCTCCCATCATAAACCCATCAGGTATCAACTCACTGGAGCAGGAGCACCATCTGATTGTCTTCCACCGTGAGCTGATACCAGTTGCCCATCAAACCCCCTCCCCTTCCTATCATAAACCCTTAAGGTATAAACTCAATGGAGCAGAAGCACCATCTGGTTGTCTTCCACCATAAGCTGATACCGGTAGCCCATCAAACCCCCTCCCCTCCCATCATAAACCCATCAGGTATCAACTCACTGGAGCAGGAGCACCATCTGATTGTCTTCCACCATGAGCTGATACCAGTATCCCATCAACTCCTGCATCCGCTGCTTCCCTTGCTGATTCAGCTGTTCAATGTCATTTTAAAGAAAAAAGCAACATTTTGCAATTAAAACTATGTCATCTGTTTTTCTTCTTCTTGAATCTGTACTTTCTCTATAATGAGAGGGTCTCCTTGATTAGTAGTAAAGTTTACTCATGAAAATACCACAGGTGGTTCTGTAGTCATTTTTTTCACCACATTCCACAACAAAACCTCTACACTATTATATTATTGAATATTATTTTTAATGAATTTGTATGGCAGCTAATAGGCTGAATTGTACAAATGTCTACAAAGAAAAAGGAGTTAAAGATGTAGAAACATTACACTCCTTCAACATTTCAAATTATATACCGCCTTTGTAGAGATGCTGCCTAACTGGGGGGAAAAATGCAAACAGAACCAGCACTTCATCACACCAACCTGTTAAGATCCCCTTACAAACAATAGGTAGAGATGTAATAGATTTCACCCATCTCACATCGTCCCATGTGGCTTTGTTATTAAACATCATCCCCCTTCGGTAATCAGTCATATTCTCATTCCCGGATTCTTTGAAGGCCCTGAGTGCGGGAATGTCCACTTCAAAATTCTTAGAGCTTCAGATAAAAATAATGCAGAATCAAAATGAATCCATATAATCCATATTTATTGAAATGAAGATGAATAGGCAAGCATTTTAGAGTGTGGAGAATATACAATGTTAAGACAAACTAATTATTAGCATGATATTTCAGGCCTTCTGCTTGGAGAAAAGACCACATCAGCTCCAAATCTAGACCAGGGCCCGTTTCATAAAACTTGTTATCAGTAACAAGATGCAATAACTGTTAGAAGCTATTGAAATCCTTGTATCTGACTGGTTGAGAGCAAATTTGTTGCAGAAACGTGGCAGTTGTTAACTTGTTACTGATAACAAGTTTTATGAAACGGGGCCCAGATTCACTCCAGAGACTTCTTAGAAAGTAAAATTCCAATTGTGATATCCCATTGATCTTGGAAATAATGATGAGCTTTTAAAATCCTTACTGAAATTTAGCCCTATCTCTTCTCATAGTCTCTCCTAATTTTTTGTTGCCTCCAGGACCAGGACGGGGCGAATCGACAGTGATCACTATAGCCTTGAAGCCCGCCTTCTCAGCTTCACCTACGATGTGTTGGGTCAGAAGATGATCAACAAAGAGGTACATCTGCATCCATTTCAGGCCATCGGGTGCTGCAGCTGCTACATCAGCAATGGTTGCACTGGAAACCACAGAAAGGATATAAAGAGCTCTAGCCTTGGCAGATCCTAGAATATACAACACAATGGTATGATGAAATAAGAAACACATACTTTGCTTTAAAAAAAAAAGAAATTTAACTGATGTCTTTAAATAAAGTTGATTGGGGTGAAGCTATATCTTCAAACATGATCAAAAGCAATCCCTCTTCCTTTCCCCCACCTCCCGCTTCCCTCCCTCCCTCCTCCAAGGGAGAATGATGAAATGCTTACCTATTATTTACAAGGCTACTGGCAATGTGAATGACTTCAAAAATTGGTGTACCCTCCCCCCCCCCCAACACGAGGCCATAGATATGTACTTTCTAGTATGACACAGATCCTAAATAACATCTTAATTTTCTTCTTGATAAGCATCACAGGTAAAAAAATATTTCAATCAATAAATCGTACATCAATCAAATTTGGCAATACTGAAGAAATTCACACCCCTCCACATTTTCATGAAATTTAGGGTTATGGTTAGGATTGGGATTAGGATTAGGGTTAGGGTTAGGATAAGGGTTGGAAGGGGTGTGAACTTCTTCAGTATTACCTCCATTCACCTCTCGCTGTTTCTAATTCAGCATCAGGATGAGCTCCGATGTGCCAGGCCGTGGGTGATATACCGATGGGATAATCGATAGGTTCCCCAAGGATGGTGGTGGATAAGGTTCGTTTGGACACATCTTGAAGATTACGCCCTCTTATACGATACCTATGAATGTTTTAAGAAAGATAGAGTATTGTGAACAAGCACTTCTTAAATTAAAGGGGATGACTCATCAAACAAATGTTTCATACTCTGTAATCACTAACCCCTAGCATGTCAGGTGAAGTTTTAACACAGAACAAAATAATCAAAGAAATGGCCATCATGAAACTAATGGTTAAAAATTAGAAATTAGAAATTAGAAATATTTTCATTGCAGTCATTATTGTCATTAGAGGTATATTGCTTCAACATGAGCAAGAAAGGTAAAACAAACAAATGTCTGTAGTATGGAAAGTCTATTAACCCACTAGTTACTAGAACCGGTTTGTCCCTGTATTAAGTCTACGTGGTCAACAGATTAAAGACAACTGTCTCTCTCGAATTTTTTTAGATCCTGACCAAACTATTTTACTGTACCATATCCCATAATGCAATATGGTCATCCGGGAGAGCTGTATTGTATTACCTTGAGAATGCAGCCATGTTGTCTTTCTGACACCATCCTCGTTCCTTGGTGTAGTTGTAGTAGGCCACTAACCCCTGAGGTAAGATCTCCGCTGCTCTTCTTTCATAGTCATCTAGCTCCAAGAACTGCTCTTCTTCTCCTTCCATGCTCCACCAAGATGATCCAAGATGAGAATCCGAACAGATAGAAAATGGCATCAAAATGATAATACTCCATTCTTGTCTAGTACCATCACAGATTCACAGGATGATCCAACTTCTCCAATTTCTCAACTTCTCAAATTTAAGGACTTTGGATAAAGTTACCCCCACTTTAGCCCTGGCAACCGTAGTGCTCTGTCCATTCAAGGAATAAATCCTACCAGGAACCAACTTCTACACCTTGGTTGAGTATGGCAAATGTAGACTGATGCCTTGTGGCTCACAGTCCGCAGGGACTTAGCTACTATACCCAACATCCCTATAGCTATGCATAAAAGGTGTGCTCAGCTGACTGAACCACTCCATGAGTGTCTAGTAAGCAAATACGAGGTCTTTTCACAAAAGACTTCTCAGTTTCATGACTGAAAAGACCACCCAATTTTAGCACATATTTTTCAGATATTTATAGATATTTCTGTAAAAGAGACCCAAACCAACACATTTCCCTCTGAATCTGTCTTGCACGCCAACGTTGGCTTACGTGTTGTACACAAACCCCTTAAACCAAATGCCTCTTGGTTCAATGTACTCAAACATGGATATTTCTTTTGCTCAAATAATTAAGGCATACATATAAACATCCAAATACCAGAAGAATGATACAAAAACAGCAGATTTTCTTACTCACCTGCTGTCTGTCTTTAATATCATGATTCTATGATCTCTTGTGTAATTACACTCTAAATTTCTTTGACTTGAATTAGAGAAAAATCTGAAATTCAAATAAAAAAATTTAATCTAATAGATTCAGAATCAACCTTATATATTTAATTTGATTATAATTTCTTAATCTAATTTTTGATTTGTCCTTTATATCTCTAAGATTAATGTCTAATCTAAGAGATTCAGAGTGTACTGAGACAAGTTTTAAAGAATAATGACATTGCACTGTATGCTTATTTTGCACATTTAAGGGAATAAATATCGATCTTCTACACATACAATGCTGATCCAATATACTTGACATGTTCATGCAGATCCCTTTTAATGAATAGCACTTGTGCAAACAACGGTATGTCAAGAGTTCACACTCCTACTTCCTACAAGGGCTAAGGTTCATGTTTGGGTGGAAGTAGGTTTACATTCATGATATCAACAGTAGCAAATGGGCTTCAAAGTACAGACAATATGCAAAGTATCCTAATTCACCGGCGTAATTCCCACTTTGAGGAGTGGGGGGGGGATGATCGACTTTTTTGCCGATTTTTTTTTTTTGTCGAACTCACACTTAAGTTTAAACACATGCCCTCACCCACCCGCACAGACCCCCTTACACACATTTTAATTTTTATTTTGCGATCGAGCGAAGCGAGCGAACCAAAAATTACCACTTTTCTGGTTTTCAATCCCATTTTCAAATAGAAATTCTAAAATATGAGCGAGCAAAGCGAGCAAGCCAAAAATAACCACTTTTCTGGTTTTCAATCCCATTTTCAAATAAACTTATGATAAAATATGATGAGTGAGCGAAGCGAGCAAGCCAAAAATAACCACTTTTCTGGTTTTCAATCGCATTTTCAAATAGAAATTCTAAAATATGATGGTTGTTTATGACAGATTATTAAAAATTTTACTAACTGATTAATTCAAATATCATTTCTTCCTTATAAAGTGGGGGGGGGGGGGATATTTGTACACGCCATCCCCCCCTCTCGAAAAAGTGGGGGGATATATCCCCCCATCCCCCCCCCCCCCCCCCCGGGATTTACGCCAATGGTGTCCTTAATCCCTTTTTCTTCTTCTTCTTCTTCTTCTTCTTCTTCTTCTTCTTCTTCTTCTTCTTCTTCTTCTTCTTCTTCTTCTTCGTCTTCTTCTATTTCTTCTTCTTCTTCTTCTTCTTCTTCTTCTTCTTCTTCTTCTTCTTCTTCTTCTTCTTCGTCTTCTTCTATTTTTCAACATCATTATCATAATATCATCACCATCATCATTTAGTGCTGCACCATTAGAGCAAGTATGCTGAGCATTACATCTAGTAGTAATACATAATTGAATCATAATAATAATGAAAACAACAACAACAACACTAATAATATTTCCTGCCTATTTAGCCTACCCGTCACCGTTACTTTCAGGAACTCCGGAGAATCCGTCGGGCTAACGACGTCAATACTGGCGATGTGCCAAATATAATTGTGCTGTACTGTAGCTGTAGCACACAAAAGTCTGTGACTTTGAGAGTTCAACAATTCACACTTTGAGAAGCAAATGGAAATGTCACCTGTTGTGTGAAACGCATGCATAGAGATCCTAGGATCTCTATGGTGAAACGACAGCTTATTTAACCTTCGTCGGCCGGTCGTCACCTGCAGTGCCACTGCAGGTTTATCTTGAAATGGACTAAAAACCTGTGAGAACTCTCCAAATGGCGGATTAGATAGTAAAGCACTGCGGAAATGTGACAAAAAGTACATTGGCCTAATTCAGGTCCAAAATGACACCAGTGCTGCAAGAGAAATAGTCTCATACCCCCGCTAAAACCAAAAGTCGGGTGTCTCCTCTTACATCAAAGGCCTAGATGCACGACCAGGCAGCAAGTACTGGTATGACGTACCGAAAAAAGAGCCGCTACTTGAGGCTGAAAATGTTATTTTCATATTTTCGAATATTGATTTACCAGTGCATTGTTTGTTTCTTTTTAACATTCAACAACTAGCTATAAATAATCATATAGTGGTTGTCAGCATTATGGCGTAGCCAGTGAGGCACAGGACTACCGCCAGACCGGGGCATAACCCCCTTCATTCCATAAAGTAAGGAGAAAACAGGAAAAGTCATCCACGAACATATAGGAGTCCTCCCCCACGCGTCTGTGCCCTCTCCCTTGTTCAATAATGCTGGCTAAAATCTGCAGGATTTTGTTGATGCATGCTGTTGTTGTTGGCTTTTTGGTTTTTGGTTTTTGTTTTCAATTTTCTTCCCTTTTCACCTTCTATCTGTTGGCAAATGCAATGTATGAGCCAGTAATACAAACCTTTCTTTTATTTTCCTTTTGAATAAAACCTACTTATAAGTATTATGTCTGGTATTGTAATCGAAATGCATTCTGGGAATGAGTAGAGAATCTAGCTGACCACTCCCTCCCCCTCCCCCTTTCTATCTGTCTGCCTGTCTCTCTCTCTCTCCTCTCTCTCTTTCTCTCTCTCCCTTTTACCTCTTATAAGCTCTCAACCTCTAACTCTTGATGACTAAATGTAAGTGTATATGTGTAAGTTTTAATATAAGAACTGTGCAAATTTTGCAAGTAGCAAAAAATAAAAAATAGAAATAAAAAATCCACTTATCTTATCATGATTGCAACAAATTGACTCTTACTGACAAATACTACTTCACCATAGCAATAACAACCCATGGCAGACAAAATTCGACAAAATGAACTTTACGACAATTGAACTATGGAGAGGTAGCTCATGATGAAGCAGTTTCACTTCTGAAGAATTATATTTCTGTGATTTTCCCTCTCCTAACCTAGTCGGTCTCAATTCTCACTTCACACTTCACATTTCTTTCATTATTGTTTTTCCCTCCCTAGGCCCGGATTCAAGAAAGACGTTTAATTAAATAACCCACAGTGATGTATACTTGTACACTTATAAATAGGAAAAGGAAACCCTGGAGATTTAAAGACAAACTATATGTATAACATACATGTATATTTATTGAACGATTTTATAACATGACTGATGTGAAAAGTAGTTTTGATGAATTTACGGCTAAAGTAACTAATTTATTCCAAGCATATTTTCCATGCACGAGAAAAGTAAACCCTCGAAACAGAAAAAAGAAATGCAAGATCTCCATGGATAACACCAGCAGGGGCGTAGATAGCGGGGGATGGGGTATATGCCTGAAAAATGTAATGTAAATATGTAAAAGAAAACATACTGATGTATACAATGTCATGTGTGAAGAAAAAAAGTGAGGTGAAGGAAGACTGAAAATTGCTATTCATGTTCTTTCGATGTCAAAACTATTTTCAGAAGGAAACGTGCAGAAGCACAAGATGCAGAAAACGGAGATAAAAGCAATGAAAATATAGTAGAAAATAAAGAATTATAATTTGTCATATTCAGAAAGAATTTCAGTGTAAAAACATTCATTAATAAACGGAGTATAGCTCGACTCTGCTAATTATCGACTCTTATAATGCAGGTCTGCAGCACGACAAAGTATGGCGTTATTTAAGCATGAAATAGAATAAAGCAGATAAAGAGTAGAGACGAGGAACAAGAAACACATCGAATAAATTATTTTAAAAACATAATCTAACACAAATACGTATGCAGTGTACACGAGTAAATACAAGTCTAAACCCAAGTTTAAAAATAAATGGAATGAAAAGCATGGAAATGATTGTCAAACAAAGCGTCATAAAAATATACGAAAAATAATTCAAACTTCTTTTTGCATAACCAAACAACGATAGATCATAAACGAAACAAGCTTCAGTTTGAACACAAGAGAATGTAATACACACTATAAAAAATCAGGCTAAAGTTGAACCGGGTTAAAGATAAGTCAAATTAAACTTAAATTGGATTAAGCTACAACTGGTCAGCACACCGTTGGGCTGATGACGGATTTACACTATGGATTTATATACTACTGAAGTAAATTTTCAAGAATATAATCGCCTAGCTAGCAACCGCCTTAAGAATGAATAGCTAGGATAGTTAAAACTCCAAAATTATATATGACACAAAATGATACTGAAAATGAGATATATAGGATACACAACGCTACTCGAACAAGCTAAATTACGTATAAATGAATCAAATAGTATCAATCAATATCATTTGGAATTTAATCCTAAATAATTATGTTCAGCAAAGAAACCTGTTTCTGTCTTTAGAGAAGTTATTCAACATTTAGCACTCTTAACAGTTTTGAACGGATTGTACAAATTAACACTGATAAAATGGCAATGTTTCGTCAATACAACGACAAATAATAAACATGTCCCGGTGTTGTCACTCTGTATTTAAAAGGTGTAACCATGATCGTTCGGCAACCCAGAATTTAACCCCTATTTCTCGGTGTTTCAAGTGCATTTTCAGCCATTTTAGCCCTATTTGGCACAAAACAGGTACAAATTGGCCTTTAAAAAACACCCCTATTTTTTGCATTCCAAGTACAGTTTTTGCAAACAAGGACCAGAAAAAAAACATCCTTTTTTCAATTTTGAGTAGAGGTCTACAAGCTCAAAAACATCCTTTTTCAATTTCGAGTACAAGCTCATGAAAACAACCCCTTTTTCGAAATCGCGAACATTTCATATTCGCGAACACGCTAAAAAAAAATTTTTTTTTTTTTAAAAGGACCCCTTTTTTAGCGAAATTTCGAACGATCATGCGTACACGAAGTCAATACAGAGTGACAACACCGGGAAACAAGTCTCTCAAGCGAGATCCAAACAGAAGTTCTTGAAGCATGATCAGATTGAACATATCAATGGAACTATGTAATCTCAAGTAGAGAAAATGTATTAAAACATCCATGCAAATCATGTCCATAAAATACTTCAGACTTTTTCCTCACACAACAAATTGGGATCGAATACAGAAAACATATAGTATTTTCATGTAAAGCCCGCCGCACAATATGATCCGTCTGCGATCCGATTTAGGAAAAAATTGTTATAGCACTTGATATGAACATTCAAACATATAAAATCTTAATGGTCAAAGTTCCGTATAGTCGTTTAAATACTGAAATCGAAATTCCGGGCTATTGCGAGCCTCCCTGTAGGAATAAAAGCGAATTCAATTCGCAATCGTAGTGACGTCATATAGCAATCTTGCGATCGGCTACGATTTGAGGCCAATTTGGCCTTTACTCCGACCACAAGGCTTGCAGTTCACCAAACTTCCGATTTTAGCATTCCTATTATTATTTCGAACTTCAAATAAGATAATTTTACTTGTTTAAACTTTCATATTTAATGCAAAAATCGGGTCGCAATCCGATCGCATATTGTGTAACGGGCTTAAGTCTATCCTTATGACAAGAAATATGAAATATAGCAATCAAATGAACAAATATTATCTCAAAGAAAATCGTTTGGCAGCATACGGTGTAACATTGCGTAGTTCAGATATATTTTATTGGAACTTGTCCTGAAGAAATCGGTAGATAAATTCAGGCACTTAAAAACGAAATACAAAATACTTTACTTTTCTTTTTAAAGAGCCATCCCAATTGTTTAAATAATTGTACAGAGGGGTTAAATAATTAGCTTGAAGGATTATTCTGGCAGCATGTTTTTGAAGTTTGGTAATTTGATTTGTCTTGTTAAAAAATTGAAGTCCCAATACTTCGCAGCAACAATCAATCTGGCTCTGAATCAGTGGCGTAATGAGCCAAAATATTTGGGGGGGGGGGGGGTGGCTCAATCTTTGCGAGGAGCGAAGCGACCAAAGCGACCAACCCTGAGGGAGTGTAGCGACCGAGCCGAGGTACACCCCCCCCCCCTCACCATATGGAGTTTTTCATTTTTTCGACTTAAATTCCAACTTCAGTTCAGTTCAATTTTTATTTTCTCTCATTTCCAACAAAAGGATTTCATTTTAGTGGGGCGGTAGTGAGCACGAAGCGTGTGAATCCTTTAATGCTCCCTAGGGGGGAGGGTGCAGGGAGGGGGAGTTTCCCCCCTCCCGCGCGAAGCGTGGAAGCTCCGACGTTTGATGACATGTACTGTTATGGATAAACGTGTCATGAATCTACCGACCGGAAAAGGATATTTTTTCATGAACTTGAAAACATGATTATGAAAACATGCAGCCCAAATAATCTTCTTAAGTTTCAAACAAATGCCAGCGTTACACAAAATACTTTATTACTGCTGATAATAATACAGACAAAGACAGTATGAAATAAAAAGGACGAGCATGGAGAGGGTGTGATGCGGTGGGGTACCAGGGTTTCACTCCCACAGTGGCTAGCTAGGATTTCATTTTAGTGGGGCGGTTGTGAGCGTGCGAAGCGCGCTCCCTAGGGGGAGGGTGCAGGGAGGAGTTTTCAAAGTTTTCAAAGTTTGAATCCATTGTCAGATAAACAGATAAAACCAAGTGATCATAAAACACATTGGTATTGATATTATGCGTGTTTTCTGCCTTGCTATGCATGCTATTTGGGAAATTGTGAATGCGTTACTTAACAGTAGAAAGGGAGTCTAGGGAGAAGTAATGAAATTCGTGTGATAACACTAATATAAAAATGAAAATAAACCATGGTTGAAATTTATTTGGGGGGGGGGGGGGGCTGGCGCCCCCCAAGCCCCCCCCCCCTCCAGTACGCCAGTGCTCTGAATAATACAATTATAAATAATTTTGCCTGTAGCAATATCAATGAACGGTTTCACTCTTTTCTGTACTGCAATTGCTGCACATACCTTTTTACAAACATAATCAACATGGTCATTCCAGAGCAGTTCATCGTCTATAATGACTCCTGAACACTTTATACTGTGGACCCTATTTATTTCAACACCGTTAAAATTAATGGAAATAACTGAGCCTGATTTTTCATAATTGTTTAGTCTCAGTATGGTATCCATTATCATCATGTGTGTTTTGTCTACATTCAGTTTAAGTTATTGAATTTTACCAGTATCTATTTCATTAGAAGGGTGCAAATTAATCTGCAGTATTATAAGTAATGGCATTATTATTGTTATCAATATTATTATTACTACTATTATTATCATTTTTGTTATTATTATATTATCATAATCATCATCATCATCTCATCATCATTACTGATGAAAAAGTCACATCGAAATAAATGGCAGATTTTATTTCGACATAAAACCAATATTCGTTCAGATAAAATCCACAAATCTATGTGCAACATGCTATGTGTGAGAGAGCAGGCGGGTTTCAAATACATGGGTTATATTAATTTAATTTGTTATATTTTGTAAAATATCTGTGTATTCGTTTTCTTTCTTTGGACAACTGCGTACAAGCTTTTCAAATTTTCCACAGATGCTCCCTTTCAATTTGTGTTTCCCTGCTCACAAATCAATTTTGATGTTATGCCCATGCATTCTTGATATATATATATATATATATATATATATATATATGTTTTAGGACCATATTTGCATATATTTATAAACAATTAAATTGACAATTACAATTAAAAAGAAATCAAATTATACCATGTTTTTTTTTTTTACCGTATCATTTATTCGTAATACTGAAATCATTACGCTATTGTTGAAAATTCAGATTCAGAGCATTTTGGCATCTCGACTATACATGTAGAAGTCGTCATCTCTGCGTCTTCATCTAGTTTTAGCGGTCCGTTCACATTTTGCTTTGCAAGGGTTGATGGTAATATGATTCATGTACAACCATACCAGGAGGTATGTTATCAGGACTCGTACATCCTATCAAGAAAATAAAGGTAATTAAATTCACACTGTACTGGTTATAATCGAAGAAGTATATCATCAGAGCGCTGAGTATTTTGTTTGTTTGTTTGTTTGTTTACCGCGCAGTTCAACCCAAATTAAAGATGCGACATAAATAGTTAAATAAATAAATACAATTTCATGTATATGTTATGTATATACATGAGGGGAAATCGGGAGGGGGTGGATAGGGACGCATGTCTCTGAAATGTGGCCTGTAGAATGTAGTTGATACCCCCACCCCACGATTTGGAAGATGAGGGACATGATATCAAATGTGCCCCGCCCCCATTTTGGGAGTAGTCCCAAAAAATGAGACACTTGAAAATGGTGAGGACTTTTTCTTTTTGCTTATCAATGAATTTTTTGGGCGAAAAGAGGTATCTGAAAAGCCGAAGACTTTTTTTCTGGTCGTTGTTGTTGCTTGTCAACGAATTTGGGGGTAACAGGAGACACCCCTGTCGGGTAATTTTTAATATGTTCCCCTCACCTTTCAAATGTTCTATTCATTGGTTTCAATTACTGTATAAAGCATAGCATTTGCAATTTTCAAGAAATGACATGTTTCAGTATTGTTGATTTTGTAGGACCTATTGGTCACTTGTATCTGGGCAATTCCACGTCGAAACAGCATTTACCTTGCTTCACATTTATGGTGAAAACAATCACTTTGATAGCCCTGATTAGCCAAATCTTTGAATTAAAAAATGCTGAAACAATAAAGAATTCCACAATCTTAGTCTGTGTTGGTATAATTCATGTTTGATTTTAAAAGACACGTTTGAAGTTTAAAATTGGCGCTTTTTTCTGGTAATTCCATTACCGAGATGTTATACCACAATATCATGAATGTAAGAATAAAATTGTTGGAATGAAAGAGCTCACATGAAAGAATGGGCATATTTACAGAGTATTAAATGGTGAGAAGGGAGGCAGAGTACAAAAGAAGCACAGAAAGTCTAAAAATGTTGGTAACGGAATTACGCTCTTACCGTGGAATTGCCCATCTGACATCGCGACCATTCGTTACTTCGCAGTATCTAAACCTCATGGATCTCTATGAGAGATGCATGCTTTGGAAATTTCATTTCCCTAAAATATGACATTTTTGGAAATCTGGGCATTTATGTGCCATACTGACAGCTTTATCTTAAAACAAAAAATTAAAAAATTAAAAATAAAAAAAAAACAGAAGAATACAAAAACAAAGAAAGAAACAATTCTCTTGAACCACAAGCATGACAGGAATACAACATTCTTGCCTTCAATTTTCCGATCATGTTTTATGCATCTTAGGACAAATGTATGAACAAATTCAACGGCTTTCAATTATTTTACCTAAAAGATTTATAAAACGTCTATAATCTACATAATTATTGCTTTATTTTTCTGGAATTGTGATGACATATGTATTACTGAAAGAATAGACCACCTTTGCGATTTTACAAATTTGCTGAGTCAGGGTAGGACCATTAAAAAAAAATCAGTGTTTATTCAAGATAAAGTCTTTTTTCTAAAGATATAATGCATGTACAATGTTTTCATCGCTTACAATATTTATTTATACATACCAGTAATGTCAAGAACCGATTCTAATTCGCTTCTTAGAATTTCCAACACATGACTGACACCTTTAGCTCCCTACAAACATCAAATTGTAGAAAACAAAAGTGAAACCAAAAATTAATGGGGAAAAAAGTGAAATTTTGTTGCATAGGGAAATTAACACTTTGAACATGGCGGACAAAGAAAGCGGATAAAATAAACAACCTCTCATTCTACCCTTCACAATGGTTCTGGTAGTCATAAGTAAAATCCCTTCACAGCTATTATGTTTAATCATGTAGTTCCAGGTGAATATGCATGTGACACCACCTGTTCCACATATTTTAGGTAATAGCAGTGAAGGATGTTCTTTTGACTACCAGAACCATTGTGAAGGGTAGAATGAGGGGTTGTTTATTTCGTCCGCTTTCTTTGTCCGTCATGTACATAGTGTAAGTAATATGTGTGCTAATAATGCAACTCTTATGACACCATGCAAGAGGCGGTCTTAATTTGCAGGCATGCACAAGCCCTGGTGTGTCGAAACACATTATAGAGGTCTGAGTATAGGAAACCAAAGGAGGTCAATGGGGATTGTGTAAGAATGTATAAAGTCAAGCTGCTCCAGACCTATATATTACTAGGCTTCTCTCAAGGCGCAATGCAGTTAAATAAAGCGTCATTTAGGGTGTGTACCTGCATACTAGAGTGGTCTGGCCATGAAAAGTTAGGAGAGCTTTCCCAAATGGGCCGCTTCATAATTATTTTGGTTTGAAGGTTAGATGTTACAATTTTGCCTGTCACATTAAAATTCCCCAACCAAATTCAGAGTTGGCGAATCCTTTAACCGAGGCGCCTTCGAAATGAAATTTAAAAAGATGAATCCTTACTAGCTTGTTACTGCACAACAGTCGATGACAGTTTATACTGGAATAGAAGCGATTGTTACCTGGCAAGCCAGTCCCCATAGTACTGGTCTTCCTATGAATACAGCTCTTGCACCCCTCCCAAGAGCCTTGAAGACATCTGTTCCTGTCCTTACTCCTCCATCCATGTACACCTCTATCCCTCGACCTCGGACTGCTTCTACTATCTCAGCTAATGCATCAATCTAATTGTAGAAATTACATGTAGGTGACGGTCTTAATACACAATACTTGAGTATTCCATCAACCCTGCCCCCTCCTCCTGATACCAGCATTCCATCAACCCCGCCCCTGCTCCTGATACCACGACAGCATCCCGTCAACCCTGATCCTCCTCCTGATATCAGCATCCCATCAACCCCGGCCCCTCCTCCTCCTGATACCAGCATCCCATCAACCCTGCATGGCCCTCCTCCCGATAGCAGTATTCCATCAATTCTGCCCCTCCTCCTGATACCACTTTACCATCAACCCCGCCCTTCCTCCGGATACCAGTATTCCATCCACCCTGCCTACCTCTTCCTGATACCAGTATTCCATGAACCCTTATCCCTCTTCCTGATACCAGCATCCCACCAACCCTGCCCCCTCCTCCTGATACCAGCATCCCATCAACCCTGCTCCCTCCTCCCGATACCAGTATTCCATCAACTTTCCCTCCCCTTCCTATCAAGATAAAACTCACTGGAGCAGGAGCGCCATCCATCTGTCTTCCACCGTGAGCTGATACCAATATTCCGTCAACACCTGCCTCTGCTGCATCTCTTGCTGATTCCGCTAAACAGAGTCATATCACAGAGATATTTTTTTTTTTTCAAATCAAAAGTAAATCAGTATATATTACTTGTCTTGTTTGATTTTCCTCTTATCGAACAAACAGAACAGAAATAAGAAAAGTACATACAATATCTTGCTATGTACAGGGTTTCTCTAAATATCAACGAATCAGGCAATTTCTAGGCATTAGTCATTAAATGCATGGAGACATAGTGTTTCTGTCATTTCTGCTTTTTAAAGTCAGTATAGGATCTAACAATATCAAGAAGGAAGATGACCAGTAGGCCTAGGTAACTGGTGTTTTTCTTTGTGTGTGTGTGTGTGTGTGTGTGTGTGTGTGTGTTGTGCGTGTGTGTGTGTGAGTGTGTGTGCGTGTGTGTGTGTGTGTTTTACTAACCGGGTGCGATAGTTCCGGGAATATGCAGCTGCCACAGACAACAATGAATGATCAAAATAATGGAAAGTGAAATTTTGATTTACTTCTCACTGCCAGACTGATCTATCAGGAGGAATGGAGGAAAATAGATAACATACTACGGTCCAAAAAAAAAAAAAAGACAAAAGCGTAGCCTCGGGGAGGGTTGCACGGGGAACAATCTTCCTCCAAATACTGATTACACGGCTAGCTCGTATGCTGATACGGTGCACTATTAGCAAGCCAATTAAACTTGACATCAAAGTTGATGCTGAGGATAGAAAACTGTACTTTAGACCTCGACAAACCACATTTTGTAAAACTAAACTTAAAAACAGAGTCTGGTTAGCATTTCAACTTTCAAGTATACGTAGAAGTAGAAAACACTGACGGCAAACTCTAGCAGATCGTTCATCCATTAGTCGGCACCATTCTCAAGCCACCCCTACCCCCACCCCAAAAGTTTATGAACAAACGAAAAGACAAACTAACCGGACAGGATGCCTTTACAAACGATAGGTAGAGATGTAATAGATTTCAGCCATCTCACATCGTCCCATGTGGCTCTGTTGTTGAATTGCATTCGGAGGCAGTATAGATGAAAATTGATGTCCCCCGATGCCTTTGCCGCCCTTGATGATGGAATATCGACATCGAAGTTCTTGTTGCTGTGGAATAATCCCGGAATTTTCTTGAATACAAGTGTTTTCAATAATACTATCTTTTATGAATATTGTCCGTCTTCAAGCTTAATACTTTATATATATGATAAATATATGATAAATATATTTACCATCATTCAACTTGGGCATGGAAGTGCCATACACTCTTAGGAAAAAAGTGCCAGTAAGAAACATTTTTGTTCCGTATTCAGAACCTAAAAAGGGGGTTGTATAAAGGGTTCTTAATATTCTCGAGAACCACAAAACGTTCCTTGTACAACCAGTAATGGTTCTAAAAGAATCGTTTAGAACCCTTTAGAGAACATTTATAAGGTATCAATGGTACCTTTAAAGGTTCCAAACGTGGGACGAGAAATGGTTCTAATCAGCACCATTTTTCTACGAGAGTATTATTCGTGGGACTATAGGGGTAGGAAGGGCTATACAAGGCAAACAAACGCACACTGATTAATAGCAGTTCTTCGTTGGATATAAATAAAATTTCTATTTTCATTTAGTTTCTTTGATTTCACAGTTTGGTCTCCTGTCACTAAATCTAGCACTATAGGGTTGATTAGTTTTTGGGTTTTTTTCATTTATTTATTCATCATTTATCATGTTCATTCATTTATTCATTTTCCAGCAAGGCTGATAGGCGTCCACCAAAATAAAACCATTTTGAAATACACTTAATGCCGTTAACAAGATCAACGTAAATGATATACAGGATGATAAAGCGAAACACGCATGATAAAATATAAAATAAGTCAAAGCCTAAAAGGGAGCATGAAACAAATGAAGACCGCAATAAAGAAACAACGTCAAAAGAACTAGCGCAACAGCTACATGCAGGCACAAAGGCACAATATCATATATTTTCCACTTTAAAAAAAACCAACAAAATAATGATGATAATAATAATCGGTTTGAGACGTCCAATCAGAGGTCAATCTCTTTTCAGGAAGGCCCTCTTTGCTGGAGTGAACCCTGTGTATTGTTTCCTTTTCTAGTTTTACTTTGCTTTCTTGGAGATAGGTTTTTCCTTCTGTTTATGGGGCGGAGACGAACCAATGCACATGATTTTTTTTTTCTGATCAACGACTAGACGATTCCTTTTCATCCGTTACGAGATATTTGCAAGATTGAGATTTAACCCTTTGGCTACTGTCTGGAATCTGGTGGGCCCCTGTAGTAAGTCAGTGAGAATATAATGAATTCATTAGTCAACAGGTTGAATTATTTCTTCAGTGGTTTTTATCCTGTAACAGAAGATTATAAACAGCCAACTATAGCGTATACCAAAAGGATGCTGAATCCACCCTGCCACTTTTGCTCACAGCCTCTACCCATTTCCCGCCAGACGTCCCACGGCAAGGGGAATCGACGGTTATCACCAGAGCCTTGAAGCCCGCCCTCTCGGCTTCACCTACGACGTGTCTAGTTAGAAGACGATCCACAAAAAGGTAGATCTGCATCCATTTCAGACTACCAGATGTGGCCGCTGAAACTTCCGCAATAGACGAATTAGAATCCACAGAAAGGATGAAAAGAGCTCCAGCCTTAGCAGCTCCTGAGGGAAAATAAAATGCATTTCTTCATAAAAGTCCAGCAATAGAAAAGGTGACGGGATTTGATTTTCTGTTATGGTCAAACTAATAATCAAGATAATCCGGGCTATCGTTCGCGTGCTTGCCGCCGAGTTTTTAAGAGAGTTTTGAATCAATCGCCAAAACTTGCGTGAATTTTTAGAACACTCACATTCTTTAAACGAGAAAATATAAATTGATTTTGTTATTAAAATGTAGTGCTGAAAATTTCATTTGGGCAAATTCTAATAAAAAACAGAAGAATTGAATCTATATGGAGTTTCAGTGGTCCGATTTGTAAACTTGCACTTCCTCTCGTGAAACCCTTTTGCCACGCAATGCCGAGTTGTCCCTAGTGCCGAGATTGTCCGATCCCTTTCTGACCTTTGGCTGTTTCTACTTCTGATTGAGGATGGGCTGCAGCATGCCACGCCGTGGGTGACACCCCGATAGGATATGGGATAGGTTCCCCGAGGATGGTGGTCGACAAGGTCCTTTTAGACACATCCCGCAAATTACGGGCTCGTATTCGATATCTGAAAGGAAGAAAATTGATCCTTTATGAGACATCAGTCTTTTCTATATACAAAGACAACCAATTCACATTTAGGCACGTTCCTTTTTGAAGAAAACGTCAGAGACCTTCCATGAGACATAATATAATGACAAAACTACTCGATTCGCATTAGCCCAATCTAGCTAGAAAGCATTAGTGATAAAGATTCTGCTATTCTTTTCAATCGATCTGAAATAAAAATGTTGATGGTACGAACCCGGGAAAATGTGAGAAAATTCATGATAAATTGTTCCATCAACATATAGGCAGTCGATCCCATCACTCTTTCACACCTCACTGCAAGTTGTTCACCCAACAGAGCCATTCAAACCAGATAGTAAGTCATTCAAACCACAGTAAGTCGTTCATACCACATATAAAGCCGTCAACATAACTTGGCAAGTCGTTCCGTTACACCACATAGCAAGTCCTTCATATAAAAGTACCACTTTGTAAAACATTCTTACGATGTAAGTCATTCACACCACCTAGTGTCGTGAACAGCACCTCGTTCACACCACTTTAAGTTGTTCTTGCCAGTCGTTCCCATGCTAAGTTGTTGAAGGGTTGACTTGCACCATAGAGTTACATAGAGCGTATGTGACTATAATTTGCATTCATGTATATTTTATAGAGTACTCCTCACACTCCACAGCTGTGAAAATGTTCTTTTTTTTAAAGAAAAAAAAAGAGGAGATAATTTACAATATTTTCATATTCAAAGTACATTACAAGACGATTATACACACTAAGAATAAAATGTTCAATTTTGCACCCTTCAAATGCAACACTAGGAGCTCCTTTATGGGTACAACTTTGCACCCATAGGAGCATTATGCACCATTAAGGGTGCAATGAGTTACCCTTTAGGGGAGGTGCAAATTTGCACCCTTTTGAATGAAAAAAAAACAAAACAAAAACATCTGCACCCTTAAAGGTGCATAGCTGCAGCATGAAGAGTGCAGACGGGCATCATGGGTGCAAACAAAGGTGCATCTTTGCACCTTTTTTCACGTAGGGTGCAAGATAGCACCCCAAAAGGTGCTGCCATTGTTGCATTTAGGGTGCAAAATTAAACCTTTCATTCTAAGTGTGTACATGTACCTTGAGAATGCTTTCATGCTATCCTGGTAACACCATCCTCGTTCTCTGGCGTAGCTGTAATACATCACGAATTCAGGAGGCAAAATCTTCCTTGCTTCACTCTCATAGTCCTCCAAGTCAAAGAACAATTCCGCTTCCTTCTCCATCCTCACACGCTTTCCAGTCCTTTAGAACAAAGTACCGAAATTCCACTCAACTAAAAGAAGTGAAAGAAGAAAAGAAGGATAAAAGGTAGAAGAAGACGAATAAGAAGAAAAGGAAGAAGAAATAAGAAGTAGAAGGAGAAGGAAAAAAATGCTGTTTGTTTTATTTTTTCAGTAAAATCATCCATAATAAGCTAAAATACCGAATACAGTCCAAGAAGGCTACCTTTTGTCATGCAGTGAGTGCGTAAATTGAAAATAATCATGGCCGCAAATCTATCTTTAAACATGAAGTGCACATCCAAAAATTTTTCCAAGAAGCAACAATTTTCTTTAAAAAAGAAGTCCTCCGCTTTCTTTTGTTCCTTTTGTACACCCTAATTCCAAGAGTTGTACCTATACAGAGAAAGTTTGCTCGAGTAACTCCTATTCCAAGATCTCACCCATCATAATCTCATCCACCATGTATCAATAATTTGCGCCATATAGCTTTTTACTTCTTATTTTTATAATGTAGCTGAATGCTAAATGGTTATTGGAAGATACTGAAAACATATTAGACCTGGCTTATCTACTACTTACTAACTTAGTGGTGTTTTACAAATATGGTACGGTACCAATATTCATGATTATAAGTGTGGTGAGAACGCAATAACTGAAATTGATCAAACTAACCAATGGTCTCATTTTCATTTTCTCAGGGTACTCACCACATGACCCTTCCTGCGGGCTCTGAGGCAATCATTACCAAGTATTGTCTGGTTTAAACTTACACCTTGGTGGGTATAGGGACAAATGTTGGCAAAATACCTTATCCAAGGAGCGAATCCACGGAATGCCCTTTGTTATACCTTCACCAATAATATACCGCAGTCATGATGTACTGCCACTTGTCGCTAGAATAGCAAAACTGCCGTCAAAGAAAGCACAGTTTAACAAAATGCAACAATACGTACACCAGTCATGCGGTAGGATAATACTGGAGTAATAAGTGTGCTTGATGTAATTCAATACACAAATCAGGCATAATATGCTCGCATTGTGTCAAGGCCGTCTATACTCCACGCAAGTCTTCATTTCGCCTAATCTATTTTTTTCCCTTTCCTTCTTTCTTTCTTTCTTTTTCTTTCTCGCCTAATATGGTATACGGGGATGTGCTGTTCTAACTAGCCATGAAGACATGATGTGTCTGAATTCTTTCTCTGGAGAAAAATATAGCTACACATAATTCAAACATGTTAACATGCATGGATTTTAATTGATATTTTTGAGAATTTGGTTTTTATGCCAATATCAGAAAAATGCAAAAAATCGCATAATTAGCATATTTAACCACGAAGACGTGGTTTAAATAAATGGGTTCTGTGGAGAAAAATGAAGCTCTTGGCCTGATAAGTATTTGTAGAAAGTTTGGTGCTTTTGTACGCCGTGTCCCCCCAAATCGAAATTTGGGCCTATGGAGGCTGGAGCCTGACCATTTTGGCCGAAGGGGCCTTTAATTTATTGGGCCTATATACAAGACAACAGAGAAACGAACATTATATTATAAGCGTGTGGTAGAAAACTGAGATATAAACAATGCATAGTTCTTTTACAAATGATTACGAAAACAATGTGATGAATTATACCGAACAAATGAATGGTGTAAGTAAAATAATAACACCAAGTGAGGTAATATTATATTCGCCATGAAAATGTAATACTGGTGTAAATCTTTGGTCATCGGAGGTTCCACACACCAGTGCATATTAGACGGGGGGGGGGGGGGGGGGGGTGTGGTGGCTTGTACAGTAATTTAACGCAACATTATTTTAGTCCATCATAATATAATTCATATAAATCACATTATTTCACATAATTCGTCATAACATAATTAATAAATTCATTCCAGCATAACACATCACGTATTTGACTGCTACATGCTCGGTATATCATGACGTGATACCTCATTATATTTCATCACATTATTCATTGATAAGATAATTCCTCACACTGTCTCACGTAATTTCGCTGCTATTTTTAATGCTCTGCAGTACTCTCTTTGCAAAAAAAAAAGGTGAACGCGTTCACCCTGTTAGGGGTGAATTTCAGAAGAAAGTGCACTAGAGTGAATTAAGAGTAAAAATTCTGACATTCACACTTTGAGGGGTGACCCCAGTGATCACTCAAAAATTTTGAGTGATCACCGAGGTCACCCCTAAAAGAGTGAATAAAGAGTGAATATCAAAATTTTTACACATAATTCACTCTCAATTCACTTTAAATTCACTCTCTTCTGATATTCACCCATAACCATGATAACATAGTGAACATGCACATTCACTCTTTTTTTTTTCTTAAGAGAGCATGATTACAAGATTATTCATCAGGCAATTCATCACACAATCATCATAATTATAATCCAGCATTATAATTCAGCAAAATATATTATAACGCAAGTCGTCTTACAGTTAAACGTCAATGAACCGTGTGGCTATATATTCCGAAATGCTGATGTTGTGCAGGCGATATTATGCGCTTAAAAAATTATGAGTGACAAATTACGGAAATAGTTACCAAAGTGTTGAGAGCGATCCTAATTTGCGTGTAAGAGCAACTGTATAGGTGAGCTAGCGACATGATTGTAAAGGAAGAAGGTTATGGTCCCGGTTGTGGGTCATGAAGTACTCATTTGTCTACGTTAATGCTGAAGCAGTGAGGTAATTTCAGCTCTGTTGAAGCACATAAGTATTACCGCTTGCACTATGAACATGACAGACAAAGAAAGCGGACAAAATAAACAACCCCTCATTCTACCCTTCACAATGGTTCTGGTAGTCAAAAGAACATCCCTTCACTGCTATTGTCTAAAATATGTGGAACAGGTGTCACATGCATATTCACCTGGAACTACATGATTAAACATAATAGCTGTGAAGGGATGTTCTTTTGACTACCAGAACCATTGTGAAGGGTAGAATGAGAGGTTGTTTATTTTGTCCGCTTTCTTTGTCCACCATGTTCATAATTGGTGTCGATACGGAGGGGGGGGGGGGGCATATATCCCCCAATATTTCAGAGTGGGGTGGCCTGTATTATCATTTCCCCATTTTCTGGAGAAAATATGTAGACGTAGTGTGAGCCCCGTGCACAAACTCTCACCGATGACATTGTGTAGCTGCGAAAAAAAATTGTGCTGCAACGGTACCTGTGCATTTACTGCGACGGAAATTTGAATGATTTGGTGCGTCAGAGTGAACAAAAGACATTTTTTCTCGTGACCCGACAGTATATTCTCCGGCGACTTTCGTAAAAGAGTCAGGGTTGCTGCAATAGGGTTTTAGGACAGGTTTGTAGGGTTAAGGTGAGGGTTAGTGTTAAGTTTTTGGCCCAGGGTTAGAATTTAGTATATGGTGTATTAAGTGTACAAAAAATCATGCGAAAGCAATATTGTCGCCGGATCAAGTTCATCCCAACCCTCTCTGAACTTATTGAGAACTTAATGGACACTGAAAAAGGAAAGGAAAAGCAATAACAAACGGCATTAGTATGTGCAGTTATATGATGTTCATTTAATAAAGGAAATACACAGGGGCGGCGCTACAGGGGGAGGGCAGGGGGACGACCGCCCCCAATGATTTTTCAAGTTACAAAAAGAAAAAAAAAGAGGAGAAAGAAGAAAGAACAGTATGGGAGAAGAGATGGCTGGGTCATGTCACTATTATAATACCCATGTTTTTTTTTTTTTTTTTTTTTTTGGGGGGGGGGGGGGGTTGTCTTTTAAAACGTACATAAACACACTTGTTGGTCATCTTGCCCCCTATCAAAATACCCCGGCGCCACCCCTGGAAATACAACATAATTACATAAATTTATATTCATGTGTAAAAATAAAGGAGCATCACCGATAACTGTAATTCTTCAAAAGATTAATAGATTCGATGGCCACCAGAAGTATTATGAAAATAAAATGAAGAACTCTCCTTTTCTTTAATGTATAGCCGAGATAAGCCATTGCACTGGAGCCAAGTGAAAATCCCACGTCGTGTCGCCCTCGACGACGTTCCTCCCGGCCGACCGTATAGTGAAACATATCCGTAGTTCCGTCTCGTGAAATGTCCAACGTCACCCTTCCAGAGAGTAGGGGGAGACCGGGGACAATTATAACACCCCCCCCCCCCCCCCAAATTTGACATATCAAATTTATTTTGGTTAAATACTTGCTTAAAGGTATATAAAATGAAAGGTGCACATCTTGGCTTGAAATATGACTTGATTTTGGGTTAAGTGAAACAATTCATTTTGAAGCTATTATCATTTCAAAACCGGAAGTGTTACAATTGCCCCACAACACGGGACAATTGTAACACACCCATGGGGCGATTGTAACACATGAAATTGTACCAAACAAATCTTTTTTCTCTCTCTCTCTTTATCAAAGGTGAAGCGTTGAACAGATGCAAGATTTCAACAAATAAACAGCATTTTATAGAACCCCAATCAACTAATTATAATAAAACCAATGACAAATGCTTGGCTCATAAATATTATTTCCCAGTTATTGTGGGGGGATCCTGTAGCATGGCCCTTTAACTGTGGCAATAGAGAAAGTAAGTACTCCCTTGCAAACAAAATACACTAATGTGCTAACGTTTAATCCACATTTGTATATTCGGGTTCTGTCAGTCTAGTTTAAATATATCAAAAACTAATCCTGTACCTGCCCAGCATCGCTTTAAACTGACAACTGTGGTAAAACACTTTACATAATGCTTTTCAACTTGATTCCATTCCGATGATGAACAAATTTATACAGGACTGTATAATTGTTAGCAACATAAAGATAAGTATTATGATTAAATCTGGATAGGATTCGGAGGTTTTTGATAATGTTTTTATTATGCTTACACGACGAAAACAATATCCGAGGCAATTGTATCTGACGAGCAATTGTTTTAGGTATCATCAGTTCTACTGTAACGTTATTTCTTTTTATTTGTTTTCTTGTTACAATTCTTTCATACGTTTTAGACAACAGCGTATAATATCGACTCTTTCTCATCAGAAAGAAAAAAATGTAGTAGTCGGGTCACTTGGATGTATTTCCATTTGCATATTTTACATCCATTTACAGTTTGCTTTGAAATGTATCCCGATGATAGTATGATTCGTGGACAACCATACGAGGAGGGATGTTATCAGGACTAGTACAACCTGTCAAGAAATAAAAGCAAGAAAATAAATACACGATATAAAATTTTGTTAATGCATTTCAAACAGACTACAAAGAAACAACTGCTTTTAATTTGATGATCAACTTAAGCTGCAACTGCAAGGATTTTTCGTACCATTACTCAATCTAGGGATGTCACTCAATGCTTCATTATGAGGTTACTAAATTTCAATGTACATGTAACCCCAGACAGACGTTGCTCTTCTGAAAATGTAATGTATATAAAAGTTGTTTTCTATTATTCCGTTAAAACATGCTAAAAGCATAATTAAATTAGACCTTTTAAATCATATACATTTGAGAAAGGCGGCATCGTATGCTTAAGATTGCAAAAGCCAATTGCTTGTCTATTTCAACAAACGGTTTCTTGTGAAATTTTGTTAAAAAAATACTTAGTTGAAAAGTTATTTTCAACAGATACAGGGCCCCTTTTTTCTGTATGTCACAAAATGTTAACCAACATCATCCCCCATCAAAATGGTGAAGTAAACCTTCATCGACAGAAATGTTTAAAGCGTTTCGGTGTATGTTTAGTACCTACCACACATATCGAAGACGGATTCTAATTCGCTTCTTAAAATTTCTAAGACATTGCTGACACCTTTTGCTCCCTAAAAAGCAAGAAAAGAGGAAGTTTATGAATGATACTGACAGAAAATTAGTGTGAATTGATTAAAATGGAACTTGTTCATAGTATTGAATGGAAATCCATCTAGCAGCCGATGGGGTGACTTACATGGAATGTAAATTTCAAAAATTATAATTAAACAGATATAGAGCAGATCATATAAATATGAATAAAGGTACAAAATAGGCAAACACATCAATGATCATTATTTTTGCAGAAGGGCGTAGAAGCGATTGTTACCTGGCAAGCTAGTCCCCATAGTATTGGTCTTCCTATGAATACAGCTCTTGCACCCCTCCAAGAGCCTTGAAGACATCTGTTCCTGTCCTTACTCCTCCATCCATGTACACCTCTACCCCTCGACCACGGACTGCTTCTACTACCTCAGCTAATGCATCAATCTAAGAAATACAAAGAATCACGCAAAACTACATTTATAATATTCAAAAATGTATCTACTCAAGGTGTAATTTTTTTTAAAAAGGTGCATTCATGAATTTGGCGTCACCATCCTGAGGGGAAAAGCGAACTAAATCACTGTGTACCGCTACACACCGGGGTTTCCCCCATTATACTCTTACTTCAAGTAGTAGAGTGGATTCTTAATTGCTTAATGTGCAAAGGTGATGACTCTCCTATATATACACGGGATTCTTCACTTCCATTCCGAGAGACGTATTTTCATCTGAAACATATAGCCTGCGTCTATGAAACAGCCTGAGGAGAGGGCACGTTAACACACAGGCCTCAATCATCCGCCCGAGGAGGACTCGAATCCACGATGTTTGGTTCGACAGGGAGACGCTTTTAATACCGACTGAGCCAACTCGCCTCCTCTTTCCCCTTTCCCCTTCCTGCCCCTCCCATATCACCCAACATAATTTGTGTAAGCAATAATAATATAGAAATAACCTCAACATATTTTACATGGTTAGTTAAGTTTTGCGAAGAAAAAAGGGGATAAAAAGAAATTGGAAGCCAACGGGTTCCGCGTTGGCTATATTCTTGTGTGCTCTTTACCTTGCTTTAGTACTGATTATGTTGACGAGATCCACTCGTGAGTGGACTAGTCGATGCAGGAGTCATTTTAAACCCCTTTCTCTCAAGGCTCATGGTTTAAACTTGCAATATCTTCTAGCTTAAACAGAACTAATGTTTGAAGCCCATGCTTTCGACATAGTATAGCGACATGGAATCTCCAACAACACAACGAGCAAACTAATTTTGGTGATTGGTTAAACTCACTGGAGCAGGAGCGCCGTCCATCTGTCTCCCACCGTGAGCTGATACCAGTATCCCATCAACCCTGCGTCTGCAGCATCTCTTGCAGATTACAGCTATAAAATGATAAGAATCATTCTGATCAGATATATAGACCAATTTCACCTCCGGTTTATGTATTTGGCCCTCTATCGGCGACGCCATTGCTGCGGTGGGCAAGCGCGCTGACCGCGATTGGCTCTGTGTACAAAATGAATGTAAGATATGAGATATGCCCCGATAGTGTTCCATTTAACTTTATCTAGATCAATAAATAAAGCATGGATACATGGGTATGATGAGTTAAGACAATGGTCATATCTGACAGATGAAGGTATGATGTATTTTTGTACTTTCGATGGTTTTTCAACTTAGTTTTGTCAGTAAAAGTTCGATTGCAGCATAGAAGCCGTAGTCTTACCCAGTTTACCAAGTCATGTTTTCACTCATTAAATTTTACGCCAAAGTACATAATGGTAATGTTTCTTGACTTCAAAGTCCTTTCTGTTGATGTTTTTACCCACTGGCGACGAATTCCTTCACATTGCTCACGGAAACCTGTGTAGGGAGTACGGCTTCTCACACAAACAGGCTTCATGAGTCAAAAGCGAGTGAATTCGCTCTCAGTTAGCTTCCAATTTTTAAACTTTCTCTAATTCCTGTGGCATTTGAGCACCGCACAGCTGCGACCCTGAACTTCCCTGATAATTTCTCATTGCAAATATTAAAATAAATCTGCATATACTGGTCAAAATAGACAAAAATCGAACGAATGTACATAACGCGCTATTGACTTGTGTACTATAAAAGTTTGAAGCGCCCACCGCAGTATATGTCGAACTGTGTTGAACAGTCTGCTGCCCTCTTGCGTTGTGAAATTAGTCTATACGTAAGCAGTGTTGTATCCGAGGCCGGCTCAGCCGAGACCGAGACCGAGACATGGCTGTCGGAGACCGAGACCGAGACCGAGACACAGGCATTCCGAGACCGAGACCGAGACCACTAAAAAATGTACATTTTAGCGTGGGTTTAAATTTCACCTGTTTAATTTGCTTTGACCACTTTGGGGTCTTTATCTAGACCTTTTACTTGTTGAGCCATGTGAGCCATGTATATTTCTGGATTCTCCCCCTGATTTTTTTGTTGTTTGTTTGTTTTTTTTTTTTCTTTTCTGGAAAACTGAATCATTTGAATAAGAATTACTAAGGCTAGCAAATTAGCAAAAACAATCATAGTCAAGACATCAAGTCATCAACAGACTAATTAAGTAAGTTAACAAGGTATTGAAGCAACTAAACCAGCTCCAGGCAGAATCATTCATATTGGCATAATTCACGCAAGACCCAAGCAGAAGGGTTACAAAGTACACAATACTAACAAAGACATCATACACCGCCATTCATGACCTGAAAAATACAACTTGAGCAACCACCCATTTACTGTGCCGGGCCCATTTACTCAACTGCGAAAGTAAATGCTTTGGAGGGAGCGAACTACTGGGTATGGAGCGCTCCATAGAGTTACGTATAAAATTTATGCTCACTACAGTCGTGTGATGTTTTTGTTTTTTTTTATGAATGGAGCGAGGAAATTGGGCGGGCGGTTTTCTCCCCGATCCCCGAGAGTTTCCTAAATGATATTCGGGCTGCCGGAACGAGCGGGGAAAAAAAAAAACAGACAACGAGAAGATTCTGTACTGCCTCGCTCAGGCCTCGAGCCGAGACCATCGAGACAATTTAGCCTCCGAGGCCGAGACATCAGGCTCCGAGGCCAAGGCCGGGCAGAGGACGCAATTTTCGGCCTCGAGACCGGCCTCGAGGACGAGGCACGCCTCGTGGCATAAAACACTGTAGGTCAGGTCCAAGATCCTTCGGATAATGACACCTTGGCAAAATAATCGTTAGAATAAATTACGAACTCTGCTTTATACTTGGTTGTTTTTTAATTGGTTCATGCAAGGCCTCTCTTGCTTAGTCTTAATACTTGCATTTTCCACATGTATGAATACAATTTGGGGAATTTCACGTTTTCATTTCATAGACGCCTTTTACAAGGATCGTTCGAAACTTCGAACAATTTGTGTTCTCTGCATGTTTATGCTCATTACTATAATGACTATATAACAAAACAAACAAACAAACAAATAGAATAACACAACTTATCCATGGTTATATAATGAAATTGCAATAAATCTTTCTGTCCAAAGATCAATCTTACGTACACCAACTAACCTGACATGATCCCCTTACAAACGATAGGTAGAGACGTAATAGATTTAACCATCTCACATCGTCCCATGTGGCTCTGTTGTTGAACTGCATACGATGACAGTAAGTTGTTAATAATGCTATCATTCGCTGTTTGGCTGCCTCTTGATGACGGAATATCTGCTTCACAAAATTTGTCATTCTGTCAACAACAAAAAAAAAAAAAAATGTATATGAACTGTGTAGCCACGTAGCGATACGAAGTGCGTTATCAAAATGATCTTTACAATGTGATTCATTTTAAAAAGAGCAAAGACTGACATATTCGAAATGGGCAATTTTTCATTTGGCAAAAGTGAGGCACTTTGGCGCCTCTGCTTCTATAAGCCTAAACAATTATGTTCGCGTTTACTTATTACTTGTTCAGTAATAGTTGCAACATTCCATACCGAAATTTTGAAGATTATGGTTCTGCCTTCTTCTTGAGAGCTGCCCGTAGTTTTTTGCTAACTCCAGCGCGAGGCGAATCGACGGGTGATGACTATAGCCTTGAAGTCCGCCTCTCGGCTTCACGAACAACGTTGTTCGGTCAGGAGACGATCAACAACAAGGTTTAGATTTGCATCCATTTCAGGCTCCCTGGATGTGGACGCCGAAATTTCGGCTATGACGGAGTTGAATCCATAGGAGCATGTAAAGAGCGCGACCTTTGCAGCTCCTGAATTTGAATACAATATTGAAAAAGTATTATGATGACAGGGCGGCAATACATCGGGGGGGGGGGGGGGGCATGATTTTTCAAGTGATAGAAAAAAAAGGAAAAAGTAAGAAAACAGAGGAAGAAGAAAGAGGAAAGTATAGGAAAGAGAGGGGTAGGTCATGGAACTAGATAAACCCCTATTTGTTAATTTAAAATGTAAACAGAAATCACTATGGGTCATCTGCCCCTTATCAAAATACCCTTACGCCACCCCTGTATGATGATGGTGTGTAAAATAAATGATAGTCAGATCATTCCCTATATTTTTTTTGGAATTCTGTTACAATATATTCTAAACACGTTTTCTTCAAAATAGAAAGAAAATTTCAACACACGGACCATTTGCCAACCATTTTGCATATACCAATTCAAAGAGAAATTTCAGAGTAGACGATGTTCTTTCCTAAATGGAAAGTACGTTGCAAATTATTTGTTTAGGACCTATAGCTATACAAAGGAGCCGCAATGGACTAAATGCCATTTGGAATCTGGATCTCTCCTATCTGAACGAATTATCTCCCGGCATTCATGTTTGCATTCTTATTGCAAAATGAGCGCCACCCCTTCGTACTATCATATTTCATTGTTTTCCGTGCATTAGCAAGACAGTTTGGCCATCTAACCTCGAGCTGTTCTGCCTCAGCATCAGGCTGAGCTGCAGCGTGCATGACGTGGGGGCGACACCAATAGGATACGGATAGGTTCCCCGAGGACAGTAGTGACAGGTTCGTTTCGATACGTCTGAAGATACGACCCCGTATTCGATATCTTTAATGAAAAATGTATCGATTTTCATTGCAATTATGAAGCAATGAGTACATATCTTTGATGGTTAAGGGTAATCGCATCACAGTACGTAAAGAATGACTATCGTTATCTTTTTAAAATACAGACATTCGGTTACAGTAATTTCTTCTTTTAAAATTCCAGAGAGTAACCGGATGATCAGGTCCAAAACGCAAATATTTATGAATGTTTATGTAATCATGTAAGATTTGTATTTGTTAGTATTATTTTGAACGCAGAAATAAAAAAAAAAAGTCAGTCAATCAATTCAAAATGGAAAGACAGCAAACGGAGATCATCGAAATGCATGGAAATCTATAAAAATTATCAGAAACTAAACATCTCCAACAGCAGGAAGTGAAATGAACAGATTCTAGTGGCACAAGGGCAATCGAGTCCGCACGCCTCCTAATGGAGATTAAAAAAAAAATCTATTAAACATCCACTGACGTTCGCTTCTACTGGGTAGGCGTACTCCGTTACCTCGCGAAAGACGTTAGTCACAGGCTGACATTCAGGGGCGTCAATCCGTTTTATATACATATATTTTGGGGGGATACAATCTAAAAAAATGGGGGCATACAATTTTTTTTTTTTTGGGGGGGGGGGGGACAACACGCGCGCGCGCAACACACACACACACGCAAAAGGTTCCAGCTTAAAGTTTAGGGGACATACACAAAAAATTACTGACAAGCAGGACAAAGATCCTCAACTTGAATTTTTGTGGGGGGACATACCCTATTTTGTCACCCATCGTATTTTTTTTTTTTTTTTTTTTTTTTGGTGGGAGGGGGAGGTGTCCCCCTGTCTCTCCCTTGATTGATGCCCATTTGAGATTGGAACCCTTTACCCTTCGATTGAGAGTCAAGACATGGTGATCCACTTTACGACATCAACTACAAAAATGTCCATTTCGAAATCCCCCAACCGCTTTATCCATTGCCGTTTGATATCATTGTTCATACCTAGAAAAAGCTCTGATGCTGTCCCGATGGCACCATCCCCGTTCTCTTGAGTAGCTGAAGTAATACAGGAATTCAGGGTGTAAGAACTCCCTCGCCCGTTTCTCGTAGTCCTCTACGTCAAAATATTGTTCCTCCTCCCTGTTATCCATCCTCCATCTACATGACCTAAGAACATTATTATAACAATCATACCTGACCTCTCAAATGACAGACGTGTCAAAAGCTTACTCAAACGAAAATGGCCTATCCAAAGCTAAACAAAATTAAAAAAAGAATGACCTGTTATTATAGCCGACACAAACCACGACCTGCGGTTT
>CM057158.1:18142206-18197660 GCA_029962745.1 Echinometra lucunter
AACGCGTTCACCCTGTTAGGGGTGAATTTCAGAAGAAAGTGCACTAGAGTGAATTAAGAGTAAAAATTCTGACATTCACACTTCGAGGGGTGACCCCAGTGATCACTCAAAATTTTGAGTGATCACCGAGGTCACCCCTAAAAGAGTGAAAAAGAGTGAATATCAAATTTTTACACATAATTCACTCTCAATTCACTTTAAATTCACTCTCTTCTGATATTCACCCATAACCATGATAACATAGTGAACACGTTCACTCTTTTTTTTTTTAAGAGAGCATGATTACAAGATTATTCATCAGGCAATTCATCACACAATCATCATAATTATACCATCATTATAATTCAGCAAAAATATTATAACGCAAGTCGTCTTACAGTTAAACGTCAATGAACCGTGTGGCTATATATTCCGAAATGCTGATGTTGTGCAGGCGATATACATATATGCGCTTAAAATTATGAGTGACAAATTACGGAAATAGTTACCAAAGTGTTGAGAGCGATCCTAATTTGCGTGTAAGAGCAACTGTATAGGTGAGCTAGCGACATGATTGTAAAGGAAGAAGGTTATGGGCCCGGTTGTATGTGGGTCATGAAGTACTCATTTGTCTACGTTAATGCTGAAGCAGTGAGGTAATTTCAGCTCTGTTGAAGCACATAAGTATTACCGCTTGCACTATGAACATGACAGACAAAGAAAGCGGACAAATAAAAACCCCTCCCTCATTCTACCCTTCACAATGGTTCTGGTAGTCAAAAGAACATCCCTTCACTGCTATTGTCTAAAATATGTGGAACAGGTGTCACATGCATATTCACCTGGAACTACATGATTAAACATAATAGCTGTGAAGGGATGTTCTTTTGACTACCAGAACCATTGTGAAGGGTAGAATGAGAGGTTGTTTATTTTGTCCGCTTTCTTTGTCCACCATGTTCATATTGGTGTCGATACGGGGGGGGGGGGGGATTAATCCCCAATATTTCAGAGTGGGGTGGCCTGTATTATCATTTCCCCCATTTTCTGGAGAAAATATGTAGACGTAGTGTGAGCCCCGTGCACAAACTCTCACCGATGACATTGTTGTAGCTGCGAAAAAAAACTTGTTGCTGCCAACGGTACCTGTGCATTTACTGCGACGGAAATTTGAATGATTTGGTGCGTCAGAGTGAACAAAAGACATTTTTTCTCGTGACCCGACAGTATATTCTCCGGCGACTTTCGTAAAGAGTCAGGGTTGCTGCAATAGGGTTTTAGGACAGGTTTGTAGGGTTAAGGTGAGGGTTAGTGTTAAGTTTTTTGGCCCAGGGTTAGAATTTAGTATATGGTGTATTAAGTGTACAAAAAATCATGCGAAAGCAATATTGTCGCCGGATCAAGTTCATCCAACCCTCTCTGAACTTATTGAGAACTTAATGGACACTGAAAAAGGAAAGGAAAAGCAATAACAAACGGCATTAGTATGTGCAGTTATATGATGTTCATTTAATAAAGGAAATACACAGGGGCGGCGCCTACAGGGGGAGGGCAGGGGACGACCGCCCCCAATGATTTTTCAAGTTACAAAAAGAAAAAAAAAGAGGAGAAAGAAGAAAGAACAGTATGGGAGAAGAGATGGCTGGGTTCATGTCACTATTATAATACCCATGTTTTTTTTTTTTTTTTTTTTTTGGGGGGGGGGGGGTTGTCTTTTAAAACGTACATAAACACACTTGTTGGTCATCTTGCCCCCTATCAAAATACCCCGGCGCCACCCCTGGAAATACAACATAATACATAAATTTATATTCATGTGTAAAAATAAGGAGCATCACCGATAACCTGTAATTCTTCAAAAGATTAATAGATTCGATGGCCACCAGAAGTATTATGAAAATAAAATGAAGAACTCCTCCTTTCTTTAATGTATAGCCGAGATAAGCCATTGCACTGGAGCCAAGTGAAAATCCCACGTCGTGTCGCCCTCGACGACGTTCCTCCCGGCCGACCGTATAGTGAAACATATCCGTAGTTCCGTCTCGTGAAATGTCCAACGTCACCCTTCCAGAGAGTAGGGGGAGACCGGGGACAATTATAACACCCCCCCCCCCCCCCCCCCCCCAAATTTGACATATCAAATTTATTTTGGTTAAATACTTGCTTAAAGGTATATAAAATGAAAGGTGCACATCTTGGCTTGAAATATGACTTGATTTTGGGTTAAGTGAAACAATTCATTTTGAAGCTATTATCATTTCAAACCGGAAGTGTTACAATTGCCCCACAACACGGGACAATTGTAACACACCCATGGGGCGATTGTAACACATGAAATTGTACCAAACAAATCTTTTTTCTCTTCTCTCTCTTTATCAAAGGTGAAGCGTTGAACAGATGCAAGATTTCAACAATAAACAGCATTTTATAGAACCCCAATCAACTAATTATAATAAAACCAATGACAAATGCTTGGCTCATAAATATTATTCCCAGTTATTGTGGGGGATCCTGTAGCATGGCCCTTTAACTGTGGCAATAGAGAAAGTAAGTACTCCCTTGCAAACAAAATACACTAATGTGCTAACGTTTAATCCACATTTGTATATTCGGGTTCTGTCAGTCTAGTTTAAATATATCAAAAACTAATCCTGTACCTGCCCAGCATCGCTTTAAACTGACAACTGTGGTAAAACACTTTACATAATGCTTTTCAACTTGATTCCATTCCGATGATGAACAAATTTATACAGGACTGTATAATTGTTAGCAACATAAAGATAAGTATTATGATTAAATCTGGATAGGATTCGGAGGTTTTTGATAATGTTTTTATTATGCTTACACGACGAAAACAATATCCGAGGCAATTGTATCTGACGAGCAATTGTTTTAGGTATCATCAGTTCTACTGTAACGTTATTTCTTTTTATTTGTTTTTCTTGTTACAATTCTTTCATACGTTTTAGACAACAGCGTATAATATCGACTCTTTCTCATCAGAAAGAAAAAATGTAGTAGTCGGGTCACTTGGATGTATTTCCATTTGCATATTTTACATCCATTTACAGTTTGCTTTGAAATGTATCCCGATGATAGTATGATTCGTGGACAACCATACGAGGAGGGATGTTATCAGGACTAGTACAACCTGTCAAGAAATAAAAGCAAGAAAATAAATACACGATATAAAATTTTGTTAATGCATTTCAAACAGACTACAAAGAAACAACTGCTTTTAATTTGATGATCAACTTAAGCTGCAACTGCAAGGATTTTTCGTACCATTACTCAATCTAGGGATGTCACTCAATGCTTCATTATGAGGTTACTAAATTTCAATGTACATGTAACCCCAGACAGACGTTGCTCTTCTGAAAATGTAATGTATATAAAAGTTGTTTTCTATTATTCCGTTAAAACATGCTAAAAGCATAATTAAATTAGACCTTTTAAATCATATACATTTGAGAAAGGCGGCATCGTATGCTTAAGATTGCAAAAGCCAATTGCTTGTCTATTTCAACAAACGGTTTCTTGTGAAATTTTGTTAAAAAATACTTAGTTGAAAGTTATTTTCAACAGATACAGGGCCCCTTTTTTCTGTATGTCACAAAATGTTAACCAACATCATCCCCCATCAAAATGGTGAAGTAAACCTTCATCGACAGAAATGTTTAAAGCGTTTCGGTGTATGTTTAGTACCTACCACACATATCGAAGACGGATTCTAATTCGCTTCTTAAAATTTCTAAGACATTGCTGACACCTTTTGCTCCCTAAAAAGCAAGAAAAGAGGAAGTTTATGAATGATACTGACAGAAAATTAGTGTGAATTGATTAAAATGGAACTTGTTCATAGTATTGAATGGAAATCCATCTAGCAGCCGATGGGGTGACTTACATGGAATGTAAATTTTCAAAAATTATAATTAAACAGATATAGAGCAGATCATATAAATATGAATAAAGGTACAAAAATAGGCAAAACACATCAATGATCATTATTTTTGCAGAAGGGCGTAGAAGCGATTGTTACCTGGCAAGCTAGTCCCCATAGTATTGGTCTTCCTATGAATACAGCTCTTGCACCCCTCCCAAGAGCCTTGAAGACATCTGTTCCTGTCCTTACTCCTCCATCCATGTACACCTCTACCCCTCGACCACGGACTGCTTCTACTACCTCAGCTAATGCATCAATCTAAGAAATACAAAGAATCACGCAAAACTACATTTATAATATTCAAAAATGTATCTACTCAAGGTGTAATTTTTTTTAAAAAGGTGCATTCATGAATTTGGCGTCACCATCCCTGAGGGGAAAAGCGAACTAAATCACTGTGTACCGCTACACACCGGGGTTTCCCCCATTATACTCTTACTTCAAGTAGTAGAGTGGATTCTTAATTGCTTAATGTGCAAAGGTGATGACTCTCCTATATATACACGGGATTCTTCACTTCCATTCCGAGAGACGTATTTTCATCTGAAACATATAGCCTGCGTCTATGAAACAGCCTGAGGAGAGGGCACGTTAACACACAGGCCTCAATCATCCGCCCGAGGAGGACTCGAATCCACGATGTTTGGTTCGACAGGGAGACGCTTTTAATACCGACTGAGCCAACTCGCCTCCTCTTTCCCCTTTCCCCTTCCTGCCCCTCCCATATCACCCAACATAATTTGTGTAAGCAATAATAATATAGAAATAAACCTCAACATATTTTACATGGTTAGTTAAGTTTTGCGAAGAAAAAAGGGGATAAAAAGAAATTGGAAGCCAACGGGTTCCGCGTTGGCTATATTCTGTGTGCTCTTTACCTTGCTTTAGTACTGATTATGTTGACGAGATCCACTCGTGAGTGGACTAGTCGATGCAGGAGTCATTTTAAACCCCTTTCTCTCAAGGCTCATGGTTTAAACTTGCAATATCTTCTAGCTTAAACAGAACTAATGTTTGAAGCCCATGCTTTCGACATAGTATAGCGACATGGAATCTCCAACAACACAACGAGCAAACTAATTTTGGTGATTGGTTAAACTCACTGGAGCAGGAGCGCCGTCCATCTGTCTCCCACCGTGAGCTGATACCAGTATCCCATCAACCCCTGCGTCTGCAGCATCTCTTGCAGATTCAGCTATAAAATGATAAGAATCATTCTGATCAGATATATAGACCAATTTCACCTCCGGTTTATGTATTTGGCCCTCTATCGGCGACGCCATTGCTGCGGTGGGCAAGCGCGCTGACCGCGATTGGCTCTGTGTACAAAATGAATGTAAGATATGAGATATGCCCCGATATTGTTCCATTTACTTTATTCTAGATCAATAAAATAAAGCATGGATACATGGGTAGATGAGTTAAGACAATGGTCATATCTGACAGATGAAGGTATGATGTATTTTTGTACTTTCGATGGTTTTTCAACTTAGTTTTGTCAGTAAAAGTTCGATTGCAGCATAGAAGCCGTAGTCTTACCCAGTTTACCAAGTCATGTTTTCACTCATTAAATTTTACGCCAAAGTACATAATGGTAATGTTTCTTGACTTCAAAGTCCTTTCTGTTGATGTTTTTACCCACTGGCGACGAATTCCTTCACATTGCTCACGGAAACCTGTGTAGGGAGTACGGCTTCTCACACAAACAGGCTTCATGAGTCAAAAGCGAGTGAATTTCGCTCTCAGTTAGCTTCCAATTTTTAAACTTTCTCTAATTCCTGTGGCATTTGAGCACCGCACAGCTGCGACCTGAACTTCCCTGATAATTTCTCATTGCAAATATTAAAATAAATCTGCATATACTGGTCAAAATAGACAAAAATCGAACGAATGTACATAACGCGCTATTGACTTGTGTACTATAAAAGTTTGAAGCGCCCACCGCAGTATATGTCGAACTGTGTTGAACAGTCTGCTGCCCTCTTGCGTTGTGAAATTAGTCTATACGTAAGCAGTGTTGTATCCGAGGCCGGCTCAGCCGAGACCGAGACCGAGACATGGCTGTCGGAGACCGAGACCGAGACCGAGACACAGGCATTCCGAGACCGAGACCGAGACCACTAAAAAATGTACATTTTAGCGTGGGTTTAAATTTCACCTGTTTAATTTGCTTTGACCACTTTGGGGTCTTTATCTAGACCTTTTACTTGTTTGAGCCATGTGAGCCATGTATATTTCTGGATTCTCCCCCTGATTTTTTTGTTTGTTTGTTTGTTTTTTTTTTTTCTTTTCTGGAAAACTGAATCATTTGAATAAGAATTACTAAGGCTAGCAAATTAGCAAAAACAATCATAAGTCAAGACATCAAGTCATCAACAGACTAATTAAGTAAGTTAACAAGGTATTGAAGCAACTAAACCAGCTCCAGGCAGAATCATTCATATTGGCATAATTCACGCAAGACCCAAGCAGAAGGGTTACAAAGTACACAATACTAACAAATACATCATACACCGCCATTCATGACTGAAAAATACAACTTGAGCAACCACCCAATTTACTGTGCCGGCCCATTTACTCAACTGCGAAAGTAAATGCTTTGGAGGGAGCGAACTACTGGGTATGGAGCGCTCCATAGAGTTACGTATAAATTTATGCTCACACAGTCGTGTGATGTTTTTGTTTTTTTTTATGAATGGAGCGAGGAAATTGGGCGGCGGTTTCTCCCCGATCCCCGAGAGTTCCTAAATGATATTCGGGCTGCCGGAACGAGCGGGGAAAAAAAAAAACAGACAACGAGAGATTTGTTACTGCCTCGCTCAGGCCTCGAGCCGAGACATCGAGACAATTTAGCCTCCGAGGCCGAGACATCAGGCTCCGAGGCCAAGGCCGAGGCAGAGGACGCAATTTTCGGCCTCGAGACCGGCCTCGAGGACGAGGCACGCCTCGTGGCATAAAACACTGTAGGTCAGGTCCAAGATCCTTCGGATAATGACACCTTGGCAAAATAATCGTTAGAATAAATTACGAACTCTGCTTTATACTTGGTTGTTTTTTAATTGGTTCATGCAAGGCCTCTCTTGCTTAGTCTTAATACTTGCATTTTCCACATGTATGAATACAATTTGGGAATTTCACGTTTTCATTTCATAGACGCCTTTTACAAGGATCGTTCGAAACTTCGAACAATTTGTGTTCTCTGCATGTTTATGCTCATTACTATAATGACTATATAACAAAAACAAACAAACAAACAAATAGAATAACACAACTTATCCATGGTTATATAATGAAATTGCAATAAATCTTTCTGTCCAAAGATCAATCTTACGTACACCAACTAACCTGACATGATCCCCTTACAAACGATAGGTAGAGACGTAATAGATTTAACCCATCTCACATCGTCCCATGTGGCTCTGTTGTTGAACTGCATACGATGACAGTAGTTGTAATAATTGCTATCATTCGCTGTTTTGGCTGCTCTTGATGACGGAATATCTGCTTCAAAATTTGTCATTCTGTCAACAACAAAAAAAAAAAAAAAAATGTATATGAACTGTGTAGCCACGTAGCGGATACGACATGCTGTTATCAAAATGACTTTACAATGTGATTCATTTTAAAAAGAGCAAAGACTGACATATTCGAAATGGGCAATTTTTCATTTGGCAAAAGTGAGCACTTTGGCGCCTCTGCTTCTATAAGCCTAAAACAATTACTGTTCGGTTTACTTATTACTTGTTCAGTAATAGTTGCAACATTCCATACCGAAATTTTGAAGATTTGGTTCTGCCTTCTTTCTTGAGAGCTGCCCGTAGTTTTTTGCTAACTCCAGCGCGAGGCGAATCGACGGTGATGACTATAGCCTTGAAGTCCGCCCTCTCGGCTTCACGAACAACGTGTTCGGTCAGGAGACGATCAACAAAAAGGTAGATTTGCATCCATTTCAGGCTCCCTGGAGTGGACGCCGAAATTTCGGCTATGGACGGAGTTGAATCCATAGGAGCAATGTAAAGAGCGCCGACCTTTGCAGCTCCTGAATTTGAATACAATATTGAAAAAGTATTATGATGACAGGGGCGGCAATACACGGGGGGGGGGGGGGGCATGATTTTTCAAGTGATAGAAAAAAAAGGAAAAAAGTAAGAAAACAGAGGAAGAAGAAAAGAGAAAAGTATAGGAAAAGAGAGGGGTAGGTCATGGAACTATATAATACCCCTATTTGTTCATTTAAAATGTAAACAGAAATCACCTATGGGTCATCTTGCCCCTTATCAAAATACCCTTACGCCACCCCTGTATGATGATGGTGTGTAAAATAATGATAGTCAGATCATTCCCTATATTTTTTTTGGAATTCTGTTACAATATATTCTAACACGTTTTCTTCAAAATAGAAAGAAATTTCAACACCACGACATTTGCCAACCATTTTGCATATACCAATTCAAAGAGAAATTTCAGAGTAGACTATGTTCTTTCCTAAATGGAAAGTACGTTGCAAATTATTGTTTAGGACCTATAGCTATACAAAGGAGCCGCAATGGACTAAAATGCCATTTGGAAATCTGGATCTCTCCTATCTGAATGAGATTATCTCCCGGCATTCATGTTTGCATTCTTATTGCAAAATGAGCGCCACCCCTTCGTACTATCATATTTCATTGTTTTCCGTGCATTAGCAAGACAGTTTTGGCCCATCTAACCTCGAGCTGTTTCTGCCTCAGCATCAGGATGAGCTGCAGCGTGCCATGACGTGGGGGCGACACCAATAGGATACGGGATAGGTTCCCCGAGGACAGTAGTTGACAGGGTTCGTTTCGATACGTCTTGAAGATTACGACCCCGTATTCGATATCTTTAATGAAAAAAATGTAATCGATTTTCATTGCAATTATGAAGCAATGAGTACATATCTTTGATGGTTAAGGGTTAATCGCATCACAGTACGTAAAGAATGACTATCGTTATCTTTTTAAAAATACAGACATTCGGTTACAGTAATTTCTTCTTTAAAATTCCAGAGAGTAACCGGATGATCAGGTCCAAACGCAAATATTTATGTAATGTTTATGTAATCATGTACTGATTTGTATTTGTTAGTATTATTTTGAACGCAGAAATAAAAAAAAAAGTCAGTCAATCAATCAAAATGGAAAGACAGCAACGGAGATCATGAAATGCATGGAAATCTATAAAAAATTAATCAGAAACTAAACATCTCCAACAGCAGGAAGTGAAATGAAATGATTCTAGTGGCACAAGGGCAATCGAGTCCGACAGCCTCCTAATGGAGATTAAAAAAAAAATCTATTAAACATCCACTGACGTTCGCTTCCTACTGGGTAGGCGTACTCCGTTACCTCGCGAAAGACGTTAGTCACAGGCTGACATTCAGGGGCGTCAATCCGTTTTATATACATATATATTTTGGGGGGATACAATCTAAAAAAATGGGGGCATACAATTTTTTTTTTTTTGGGGGGGGGGGGGACAACACGCGCGCGCGCAACACACACACACACGCAAAAGGTTCCAGCTTAAAGTTTAGGGGACATACACAAAAAAATTACTGACAAGCAGGACAAAGATCCTCAACTTGAATTTTTTGTGGGGGGACATACCCTATTTTGTCACCCATCGTATTTTTTTTTTTTTTTTTTTTTTTTTTGGTGGGAGGGGGAGGTGTCCCCCTGTCTCTCCCTTGATTGATGCCCATTTGAGATTGGAACCCTTTACCCTTCGATTGAGAGTCAAGACATGGTGATCCACTTTACGACATCAACTACAAAAATGTCCATTTCGAAATCCCCCAACCGCTTTATCCATTGCCGTTTGATATCATTGTTCATACCTAGAAAAAGCTCTGATGCTGTCCCGATGGCACCATCCCCGTTCTCTTGAGTAGCTGAAGTAATACAGGAATTCAGGGTGTAAGAACTCCCTCGCCCGTTTCTCGTAGTCCTCTACGTCAAAATATTGTTCCTCCTCCCTGTTATCCATCCTCCATCTACATGACCTAAGAACATTATTATAACAATCATACCTGACCTCTCAAATGACAGACGTGTCAAAAGCTTACTCAAACGAAAATGGCCTATCCAAAGCTAAACAAAATTAAAGAAAAAGAATGACCTGTTATATTATAGCCGACACAAACCACGACCTGCGGTTTTCTGCACATCGTCTCTGGCCTCCCTATTTGCAGGTCAGTAACCAGACAATAAATGGTTTTCAATAAAACTGTTTGTGTTATAATTATGTGCTATATGATAATCATGTACTGAGTACGAATTAGTTTTTGACAACTGATAGCGATATAATGGAGATCACCGACAAAATTTCAGCCCCATATACCACGTGGATATACATGCAACTGTATATCCATTCCTATATAGCCGCTCCGCCTATGATTAACTATACCTGATCGTAATAACACTATGAACATGACCGACAAAGAAAGTGGACAAAATAAACAACCTCTCATTCTACCCTTCACAGTGGTTCTGGTAGTCAAAAGAACATCCCTTCACTGCTATTATGTTTAATCAGTAGCTCCAGGTGAATATGCATGTTACACCTGTTCAAAATAATTATTTTAGATAATAGCAGTGTAGGGATGTTCTTTTGACTACCAGAACCATTGTTAAGGGTAGAATGAGGGGTTGTTTATTTTGTCCGCTTTCTTTGTCCGTCATGTTCATAGTGTAAGTTTTCTATAGCCTACTGGAAACAATATGTTGGGAGTGATCCCATAAACGTGATAAGATTGTTTAATAGTATTGTGCTCTAATATGCAACTCGTTATGCAAATAATGATGTTTGATTTTTTTTTTTCGTAATGCTTAAAAAAAAACACTATACAGAAAGTGTGTAAACTATGAATACAGATTTTTTTTTTCTTTTTTTTTTTGCACAAACTTGCATTACTAGTACTATCTCGATATCTAAATTATAATGTATTGTCTTATATTTCTTAATGCAAGACTGTTGTGCTTATAGGTTCTTTTTTTTTTTTTGGGGGGGGGGGTATTTGAATCCATTATAGGGCGTTGGCTGAAAGCCACAGCTAATTGTATACTGCCATTTAAACAATATTTTCATGTGCAGTGTGCTTATCTTGTGTAATTCTATGTGCTTTTGTTGTCCGTTCAAGTTCCTGTTTTGTTTATTCGTTCAATGTGGCCTTCTGCAGCTAACGCTTGATTTTACTTTGGTCTCCGTCATTACCCAAATTGACGTTGTAGTATTGCTCTCTCTTGAAATTTTCTTTATTCTGCCTTGTTATATTTCGCATGAGTAGTTTCCCATTTAGTGATGAAAGTGACTTTGATTTGAATTTAGCTTTGCAATCACAGCACAATGCTGGCAGCATCTTGGTTTCTGACGAGCAGTATGAACAAAATATTTCAAACACTATAAATAACAACGCTGAAGAATTTGAATACACATCTGATATTAATGACAACTCTCTTGTTAAATCTCGATACTACACCCAAAACCAGTTTGTTAGTAATTTACAATCGGCCGAAAAAAGTGACCTGAACTTCTTACATCTTAATATTCGCAGTGCAAACAAAAATTTTGAACAGTTGAGTTTGTTGTTAGATAAGATTAATGCAGATTCTTTTATTATTGGTCTTACAGAAACCTGGTTTACTGACGATCCTCATACTATACATTCTTTGTCTAAGCATAACCTGATCTTTAATAATAGAGTAAATAGGCGAGGAGGTGGAGTAGCACTCTATGTTCCAATACACCTGGATTACATTATACTTCATGATTTAAATCTGATGAATGAAACGATGGAAACAGTTTTAATTGAAATTAAAGTACCCAAGAGAAAAAACCTAGTTGTAGGCACAATTTATAGACCACCTTCTTCCGATCACAATACTTTTCTACTTGAAATGCAACGAATGCTTTCAAACCCTCTACTTCAAAATAAAAACTGTTTTTTGATGGGTGACTTTAAAGTTGACCTTTTGAAATATAAAGAAGATAACTTCTCCCAAGATTTTTTTGACACTCTTTTATCATTTTCATTTATCCCATTGATTACCAGACCCACCAGATTTTCTCCTCACTTAGGCACTTTAATCGATAATATTTTCTCCAATGTTGACAGGGAAACTGATTCTGGCGTCATTTTATCTGATATTTCTGATCATTATATAATATTCGCAAGGATTTTGTCCTTCTTTGGTAGTAATTCGTACTCTTCCCCTGTTAAAATGGTGAGGAAAATCACTCCGGAAAAGATAACGAGACTGAAAGCTAAACTTGGCTCACTTAGTTGGGCTGAAGTATTAGTTACTAACGATGTTAATATATCTTACGATAACTTTATGAGTGTTCTTGTCGATTCCTTTAATGAATGCATTCCTCTTGTAAAACTCAAACCGAACAATAAACGAATACCACGCAATCCATGGGTTACTAAATCACTTCTACGATCCATCAATAGGAAAAACAACCTCTATTACAAGTACCGTGCAAATCCGACTGACGCGACACGCGATAAATATGTCAAGTATAAAAACACTTTAACAGCTCTTTTGCGTTTTGAGAAAAAGAAATTTTACTGTTCCAAATTTGAATCGAACTCGAATAATATAAAAGAAACTTGGAAAGTAATTAACGATGTTTTGAATAAGAAAAATGATCACAGTAATATAAATCATGTGAAGATTAACAATACAGTTCTTGACGATAATTATGATATAGCTAAAAGTTTCAATAATTACTTTTCGAGAATTGGTCCAAATCTCGCTAATGCAATACCCTGTACCCAAAAAAACTTTGATTCATTTTTAAAGAATAAAAATCCCAACTCACTATTCTTTATTCCAACTGATGCCAATGAAATCATTAAAATTGTGAAAGAACTAAAAAGTAAAAAAAGCCCAGGATATGACGGTATAAGTAATGATCTATTAAAAGATATAATTCCTGAAGTTGTTATTCCTTTGGAACATATAATGAATCTATCAATTGTCAACGGTATTGTCCCTGACAAGATGAAAATTGCAAAAGTAGTTCCCATTTATAAAAAAGGAGATCCAACCGATATAGGTAACTATAGACCAATATCTCTCTTGTCTTCCATTTCCAAAATCTTAGAAAAAATTATATATAAGCGTACGATGAAATTTATAAGAAGTTTTGATTTGTTTACTGAATCACAATTCGGTTTTAGGCAGAAACACTCAACAACGCATGCAATTTTGTATTTTATTAATCATATAGCAAATGCGGTGGACCACCATCTTCACACCCTTGGTATATTTTTGGACCTCTCCAAGGCCTTTGACACCATTGACCATGAAATCTTATTGTCAAAATTATCACATTATGGAATTAGGGGAAAGGCCTTGGAATGGTACAGAAGTTATCTTACAGGAAGAAAGCAGTTCGTCTCCGTAAACGGTTCAACTTCAGATTATAACGACATTACGTGTGGAGTACCCCAGGGTTCACTTCTTGGACCATTATTGTTTATTTTGTATATCAATGATTTCCAGAATTCATCTAATGTTATGTCCTTTATATTATATGCTGATGATACCAGTGTCTTCTTTTCTCACCAAGATCCTGATACCCTTATAAATACTGTCAACACTGAACTTGAATGTATATATGAATGGATCTGTTGCAACAAACTCTCTTTAAATGTTGCTAAAACACAGTGCATGCTTTTTAGTAACTCAATCCTAACTTTACCCAGGAATATCATTCTTAATAGCACCTTAATAGACCTTGTTGATTCTACAAAATTTCTTGGCCTATTCATAGATAACAAACTTTCGTGGAAACAACATATTACATATTTATGCAAACTATTATCCAGAAATGTTGGGGTCATAAATAAACTAAAATCTTTTTTCCCCTCCAATGTATTACTCAATTTGTACAATACTCTTATTCTCCCCTATTTGAATTATGGTATATTAGCTTGGGGTAATTCTTGTCGAAATCAGTTGGACAGATTATTACTTATACAAAAGAGGGTAATGAGAATTATATGCCTTGAAAATAGACTAGCTCAGTCAAATAAGTTATTTTTTTCAAATAAAGTTCTAAAAATAGAAGATTTGCACAATCTTCGCCTGGGCTGTTTTATGTTTCAACTAAATCAAGGAGAGTTACCATCGTCATTAAGTTTATTGTTTTCCAAAAATGAGAGTTTTCATAACTATCCCACAAGACTGTCGTCATCTTTTCACCTCCCCATGGTAAGAACCTTATATAAACAGAGAACTATAATTTATACTGGACCACATTTCTGGAATTCCCTTGAGGAATCTCTCAGACAGTCACCAAGTTTATTTTCGTTTAAACATAAACTCAAGGCTAGGCAAATAACCAGTTATAATGTTAAAACATGATTTTACTGCAGAAGGCTATTCCTTGTCCCATCCTTGTCCCTGTGCTGCTTCGTAGTTTTGTCCCGTTTAGTGTGGTCTTGCATCGTCTGTTTTGTTTTCTTTTATGTTTTCTTTTTTATTAAAGATACTCTGGCAACATTTTGTTTGGGAACCTTAATTACAAGCATTGCTTTCAAGGTTTCCGCCACAATGCAGTCTGCATTTATATACTCATTAATTACTTAATCATTTAAAACATAATAACTAAAGCCATATATTGTGAAATCTAATCGTTTGTATTCTATGCTTGTATTGATTTTGTAACGAGAAAATTTCTGTCAATATTATTGTTTGCTGCTATTGTGGAAAATAAATGAAATGAAATGAAATGAAAATATGCAACAGAGTAATTATTCGAAGATCAAAAAAAAAAAAAAAAAAAAAACAGTAAAAATTAGTTATTCCTTGGATTCTTGCATGCAGCCATGCTAGGTGCTCTCTCGGGAAGGGGAGGGGGAGGGGGAGAGAAAATCCGACATGCTATTTGAATCAGTGACCCCCCCCCCCCCCCTCCTCCGCAAAGATGGGCCATGCTGGGCGAATCTTTTGCCCCATGTGCCTCCCCCTTATACCGCCACCTGTGGACTTTGATCGTTCGATCGAACCTGAACTCGAACTTTTGCACAAATTATACCGCATTGTCCCAGTATACAGATCCGGCAAAGGTATATAGCTTCATCTAACGTGTTTGATGTATTGCAGAAAAGGTTCATTATTCATGATCAACTTACTCAGAATAATGCAAAATAATATTACTCGTATTTCATTCAAAAATAACCGTCGGTAGCAAGATGTCAGAATTGTCAAGAAATATCAAGAACATTCGGTTATAAGAAATCTGATAAAAAAAACAAACACAAACGCTGTTCTATAGTAAGAAGAGGCGTCTCACCTTGTATGCCATCCCGTCCTCTGCATATACCGGTAGTTTGCTCTTGTTTTCGAAACAATGAGCAGATCCCGCTGACGACCGGCGTAGACAGAATTTCTGTTTTATGTAAGAGGGGTCAGATATTCACCTCTGACTTTTATGTATGTATGTATGTATATGTGTATGTATGTATGTATGTATGTATGTATGTATGTATGTATGTATGTATGTATCTATCTATCTATCTATCTATCTATCTATCTATCTATCTATCTCATCCAACTATCTCTATCAATCAGTCAATCTATCTTATCTTTCTATTTATTTAATTCATATTTATTCATTCATTCATTCATTATTGATTAAATGGTTTTTTTTTAACCTATTCATTTTTTTATCGAAACGTATTTTTACAGGATATACATGTTCAGCATAAAGCTGTTTTTCATCATAAAACCAGATTTATAAGATATAAAACCAATAAAACGTTATGAATATATCGGAAAATAAAGAAAGAGAATAGTAACAGCCAGTGTTGTAGTGCCTTGGTGCCAGGCCTTGGCCTTAAGGCGCCTTAAGGCCAGTTTTTTCAGTGCCTTGGCCTTGAGGGTTTGAGGCCTTGAAAATCTTCAGAAAATTCAAGACATTTTCAAGGCATATACTTTTACAAGTATAATTTTATTTTTTATTTTTTGGTACATTTATAATAGCCCATCTTTTAAATCTAATACAAATTGTATGTAGTCATAATAGGCTTGAAAATGTATGTATCACAAAATTTTAGGCAAATATTAGACTTTGATAATAATTACATATTAAAAGTATGTTACTGCAGTATCTCACAGCCCTGTGGAGGTGCTTGGGTACACACTGCCACTGTATTTCATTTCACCAATAATCTTATTTTATTTGCTTGCAGGAAGTGGGGTAGAGGGGGGGGGGGGTATTTAGTATGAGCACTGCAAAGACCAGTGAATGTGCTGTGTACACGCTCTCCAAATACTTTTATAAAGTTTTACAGATTGACGTAGAGTTTATTGCAGATTTTGGTTTTAACTAAGTTTTGTTGTAACCTTTTTTTGCTATGGTTTACAGGAAGGAGAAGGGTTAGTCTGTTCTGATAAAGACTTGAGCATTTAAAGTTGCTGCTTTATCACTTAAAATGCTCTTATTCTGATTTATCTGTAGCCCTAATTATGTTGTGCAACATTGTGCAATTCCTTGTTGCTCTGAAGTTGTGGGGGCTAGTCTAATACTGCTTTCACATCAAGGTACGGTCGCTGCGACCGTACCCAGCGACCGATCGGACGTGCTTTCACACCTCCGTCAAAATTTGGTCAGGCCCAGAGCGATCGGTCGCTGTATAGCTGACCTAGCCGGAATCGGAAGTAGAGATAGTGCGTAGGCATGTATGGGGGGTCATTGCATTTCGATCGGTCGCTGAGTACGATGTGCTTTCACATCTAGCTTGCATCGGTCGCGATCGGTCGCTGAAGTACCTCACCGACCGTACTCAGCGACCGATGAAATGCTTTCACATTATGATTTCATCGGTCGCAGCGACCGGTCGCAGCGACCGTACCTTGGTGTGAAAGCAGTATAAGACATAAATTAACCACACCCAAAATGTTAATTTAAAATGTCATTTTGTTGGCTCACTCGCTTTGCTCGCTCGCAACTATTGAGAAATTGTGTCCCATATGCCTGTTCTGCCCCCTCAAAATTTTAGCTTCTTTTGCCATTGACTCAGATGTCTAATACAAATCAGAATACTTCTTTTCCATACAATTCGTGATTGACTTAGTTTATCAATAATGTCAACGTCTATACACTCTTATTTTCACGGTGTCAAATTGACTCGGAAACGGCGTCAGCTGGGAGTCACCTCTATTCCGAGTTGACGTCGAAGTGGATTCCGAATTAATTTGACTCGGAATGGTGTGGCATTAGCTGAGAATTGACTCAATTCCGAGTCAAAGTAACTAGGAAAACGAGTCACTTTAACTCGGAATAGAGTTGACTCCCAGCGCCCGGGGGGTCACTTCCATTGAAGAGTGGACAGCATCCGCGAGAATCGTCCTAAAAAAAAAGCACCCTAAGCGAGGATTCAAGGGCAGGCCGCTAGGACACCCTAAACACGGATTTTGTGGCAGATGTCCCAGACTTGCACACCCTAAACAGGGTTTTCATTAATTGTTGGGATATTCATACCATAAACGAGGATATTCCCATTTTCATACCTTGAGAGTGACAGTGGGGTCCATTCAGTGGCGGCACCAGGATTGTTAAAATGGGGGGGGGGCAAATGGAGGGCAAAAGAAAATGTTGGGGGGGGCAGGGGCAGTCAAATTTACAAACGATCTAATTTTTATTTTGCGAGCGAGCGAAGCGAGCGAGCCAAAAATAATGACTTTTCTGGTTTTTAATCGCATTTTCAAATAGATATTCTAAAAAATGATGAACGAGCGAAGCAAGCGAGCCAAAAATAACCACTTTTCTGGTTTTTAATCGCATTTTCAAATAGAAATTTTAAAATAAGATGGTTATTTATGACAGATTATTAAAAGTTTTACTAAATGATTAATTAAAATATCATTTCTTCCTTAAAAAGTGTGGGGGGATAAAAGAAAAAGAAGAAAGAAAAAAGAGTATGCGGGAAGAGAGCAATAAAACTACAGTATATAACAGCCCTATGGCTCTTTGTTCATTGAAAACGTATTTCTCACCTGTGGGACAAGGCGCCCAGAAAAAATACTTGCTCCCTATACGAATTATGGCGTCATTGACCTTCCATAGGCCACACTGTACTAGTAGTAGTACTTCACCGCATCTTTGGTGCATGCAATCTCGACTCGACTCATGTACATACATGATGACGTAACCATATAATCTGCGTGCGCGTACAGTACAGGTATTACTGCGTACGTATGTGTGCACGTGATCGGGACTACGGTGCTGTAAATCTAGCGAAGTGGTAGATACTTTTTCATTTAAACGATTGTGGAGAAGTAGATCTATACTCGGAAGAGTTCAAAAAGCAAACCACCATAGATCAGCTTTGTTGCTGTTTTGTAACGTTTGCTTGAGGAACTTTCCTGCAATCATTGATCGCTGCAGTGACGCAGTCACCTAACACTAGTAACAGAGTCTAGGCAATCCGAAATAGCGAGACGCCGATAGAGCCGGCGATAGAGGTGGAGCCACTCCGGCCCGCTACCTGACTCCCTACGTTGTAAATTTAACCAGGTGAGTTTGTTTCGCCTTTCGGACCATGCCAACATCATACATGTAAGCTAGTGGGACAGTGGGTATGGAAAAATTGACTAGACTCTAGTTATAGCGTCATTCTTCTTCTTCTTCTTCTTGTGAAGTACAGACCACCATCAGGTGTATTGTCGTAGGTAGGATGGGGGGTTGGGTGTCCGGACACGTAACAAAGATGAAGCCCTCTTTTCTGTTTTTGGATTAAACAAAAACTATGCATTGATTTGTGCTATCATCATCAATATTTGTTCTCTGTAATATTGTCTAACATTTTGTGCTAAAACATTTAAGAGATTTGCTTGTGAACTTTTTCAATTGGCTGTTTAAAATCGACTGTCCGGATACACAACCTGTCCGGACACCCAACAACTGGGTATACTATTTGGCGGCTTTTAGTTTTATTAAACACTCGGGTCACGTCGCGCTGGAAAACACTCAGGTCGCGGCTCGCTGGGTATGGTGCGCCAAGTGTTAACTATTTATTCGGTCCAAAACTACAGTCAGTGTACAGTAAAACCAAAACCCTCATAACTTAACCACGCCCACAAGCATATTCTGGCAAACTGATCCTCCCGCCCTCTGCTATGCGCAAAGCGTTTGTAACGAAACAAAGTCAATGGCCCGGGCGAAGTGAATATAGCAGCAGGCTTAATGAGAGATCATATTTACAAATTCTGTCTGTTTATTCATATTGGTAGGATGTTTTTGTTGCAAAATGGTCTGTTGCACTTCATTTTGTAACGAAATGATTCACTGTTAGTGAATTCTATAAAGAAATAGATTTTTTAGTGAACTTTTGACACTAAACTGTAGTTTTGAACCAAATAACTTACATGCAGTTAACAATTGGCGCCCCATACCCATCATGCCACGACCCGAGTGTTTTCCAGCGCGCCGCGACCCAAGTGTTTAGTAAAAGCCTATTTGGTAGGTCTGGTGTGGTGTATGTACATTTTTACTATAATAAATCTTGTAAATCTTGCTAATTGTAATCTTCCTGTGATCTTTTCCCTTTTTTCTTTGCTTTTTGACAGTTTTGTTTGGAAATTGAATAAACAAGAATCTTATAGTTGACAAAAAATTATGGATGTAGTGCACATTCACCTGGTTTCAGCATTTTTAGTGCATGAAACAAATAGAATTTTGAAGAAAGCCTGTGTTCATGTCGTAGTACTTCATTTTTAGTCAGATATGGTCTCCCTCCCTTCTCATTGTATTAAAATCCAAATAATGAACTAAGAATTGATTTCCATTTTAATTATCTGTTAGAAAAAAATCTAGTTACACGTATTTGTGTTATAAAAATAGCTTTCTAAAAGACAGAATGGTATGAAGTGAATCAACTTTATGTTGAAGTAAATTGGAAAATGCCCTCTAGTTCAGTGTTTGCTTTAATGATAAAGTTTAAGTTTGCTTTGAATAATTATGTAATTTGTATCATTGTTTGATTCGTATCCAGGTATTGAAGGTATTTAGCAGAAGACACTGGTTGTTTGAACACAACAAGAAGAAGACATCCAAACCAGCATGCAGCGTCTAACACACTTTGTTCAAGGACACCAAAGGGTTATCCTGGAACTCAAACCAAATGATTTGCAGACATCTCTCTTGAAGGCCCTTAAAGAACTCAGCAAGGAAAAAGCAGCAGCAGCGGCAGCAGTTAAAAGCACCTCAAGAATTCATGATCACCGGAACGATGTTGCCCAGGGCGTTCAACGTCAAATCCACACTGGCTGGAAATGTCATTCATCCGGAGGGTCTAGGTTCGGGGCAGCGTACGAACCTTGGTCAGACGACATGGCCTGCATCCTGCAGGGGAGTTGTCTCCCGGGCAGCACACGCTACTGTAGAACCCTTTCCATGTTCACCAAGATGGAGCTGAATGACATCATGCAGGCAACAACAAAAGACATCTATTCTAATGGGAAGCGGCACTACCACACGGCATCGGCAGCTTCTACAGTCCCCTTGTGGTCCCTCGTTGCTCATTCGAGAAAAGCTACACCACTCACAAGCCTGCCAGGCATGACCCAATATTCAACAGACAATATGCAGGATAAGACTGAACCTGAGGCAGACAAGGGCCAGGTTAGTCAGAGACAAAGACTAAAGATGGCTGTGCGTGATTATGGCTCGACTGTTATCGTGTTCCATGTCTGCATTTCACTCATGTCTCTTGGCGGCTTCTATTTAGCAGTATCTAGGTGAATAATTCATATTTCATGCTTCTTCTAGATGCAAATAGTATAAATAATGATCACTTGCAGTGCAGTAAACTTTCTCTGAAATTCTCTCTTTATTTTTCAATAAGAATGTTATTGATATTGTGAATATCAAGAGCATTACCATTTGTGCATGCTCAAGATTCAAGAAAAAATGCTTGTACTCATGCTCTATCAAAAAAAAATAGTGCTAGAGAAATAAACTCTTCCATAGCATTTCATGTTTATTGCATTGCACCAAAGTCACAAAGTCCAAAACCTTACTTTAAAAAAAAAAAAAAAAAAATGTACATGTAAACCTGAAACATTTTGAATGCATACTAAATTGTTATACATGCACATGTACGCAAAATGGCATTTAACATGCAGATTTATGATCTGAAATAACAAGATTATAAATAAACATGTTTGCCAGCAATCGGCATCTACGTTTACAATCAGCGCCACTGAAGGATTGAGGCAATATTTTAATCAAAATGCTTTTTAATTTATTTGATTGTGCTTTCATATTTCATCTTACATTTCTGGCCCAATTTTGAATTATGTATGGCAAGTAGAGAGACAAGCCTTCCTGTGTCAAAAATTATCTTACATGTACATGTAGATTAAATTTCGGGACATTAGCAGTTTGAACTGTTTTTAATACACAGCCCTAAATTTACATGCACAGCATCAGCAGTGATATGGAGAACTTTGAACTTGGCTTGCTGTAGTCTGACGTCACTGTGCTTGCAAATTTATCTTTTATATCGGCCTTACATTTAGATAAATAATCAGTCTACATTAGCCAAGTCATGCATATGCTGCATGCATGATGATTCAGCTGCAATGTTGAAGAGAAGAAAGAAAGAAAAAGAGGAGATAGAAAATGAAGAGGAGATAAAAGAAGAAGAAGAAGAAGAAGGAGAAGGAGAAGGAGAAGAAAAAGAAGAAGGAGAAAAAGAAGAAGAAGAAGAAGAAGAAGAAGAAAAAGAAGAGGAGGAAGAAGAGGAAGAAGAAGAGGAAGAAAAAGAAGAAGAGGAAGAGGAAGAAGAAGAAGAAAAAAAAAAAAAGAAGGAGAAGCAGAAGAATCTTGAGGAAAGAAAGAAAGAATTTGAAGAAGAGGCAGGAGAAGAATATTAAGAAGAAAAAGGAAGGAGGATTAGGATAAGAAAAGGTAGAAAAAGGAATGGAGGGGGTGTGGGGGGAGGGGTAGTTATGCCCCACACATTTTATACTTCCCTTGCCAGTTGTTAGGTAACATGATTACTTATTCAAATATATCTAACTTCCCAATTTACCCATAGTGGTCATATAACAGTTCATTGAGACCAGATACCCTTATTCACTTCCTGTTTACTCTTTGAATTAAGAACTGGGGGGGGGGGGGTCAAGATGACCCTACAAGGCAAAGAACCATAAGCAAAAAATGCTGTGTCATCTTGCTTATCTTATTCTTCACTACAATGCAAACAATCATGAATTGCATAAAAGCATGCTGCTGCATTACGATTACTTAAAACTGGGGCAGCCTGACTGTGTTAGTGGAAAAATATATCAAATTTTATACTGAGCGTTTATACTAGACTGTACACAGTCTGCAAACTTATTTCGATAATTCTAAAATTTAAAGTATTGTAATAAGAGGCAAACTCGGGAAATAAACATTGTCACATCAACAGAGTACCATTTCTTTCTACACACATCCATTTCTCTATACTGTGACTGTCTGCACATTTTTGGCTCATTTTATTTTACAGCAAAAATAGAAGCATTTTACCCTATTTGTATTTTCATTTTTTTCATTTTGGAAAAGTCCCATTATCCCATAATTATGTTACTGAGTATTATGGAATTATGGATTAGTGGACAATTGACATCAAAATTTCATTTCATTTCATTTTTGTCGAGCCACTGAGGTGGAGCGAGACTATCTCTAAGGGATCCTTATGGATGGGTCAATATGTTAAGGATCCCTTGTCGTCTGTCTACATGTAATTATCTGAACTTCTACAAGTAGTAATTACACAATACCATGAATTTGTTTACTTTAGTACATTATTTCTGATGATATAGCTGTTTTGGAGGGTGACCTTTTCCTGTAACCTTCGTACATGTAGTTCATACATGCGTGCAGTGAGCAAGCACATGGTGGGGTCATATGTAGGGTCACCTCTCTTTATTCTAGCTCATAAAGGGTTGCAGCAGTCAATACAACAAATGCTTTGTCATCTTTTCATCTCCAGCTTACATTCATGAGCATTTAACCATGACTTGCATTATTAGTAGACAACTAGTGTACTATGATCATCAGTAATAGTGTGGATTCACACTGTGCCAACCAGGCCCCTAAAGCTCCGCCATTTTGTCCAGATCCATTAGAAGGCCGACCTAAGCACCATCAATATTCATGAACAAAAATGTATAATGCATTTTGTAAGATGATTGCAGGGAGTAGCGTGCGTCTGTGCATGTTTTAAAACATTACGCCTATCAGCTAAAAACATGCGCAATAAATCATTAAATGCACAATCAATGCGCAACAAATGTGCAACTAATACGCAACAAATCCGCATTAAATCAAAGCATCATAATAAAAGTGACATGTGCAAGAGATATGAATAATGCAACAATATCGAGTGCTTAGGTCGACCTTCAAATGATCTGAAAGAGGCGGGAACTAATGCCATTCGCGTAATGATATAAGCGCGTGGTGCTTTTCGTCTAGTAAATTTATTATATGTCTATGGTGCCAACCTTTTAATTTGTAGGTGTGTATGCATGTCTGTTGCATCTTGGTGTATTTTGGGAAGGCAATTCTGAAGAATTGTCAATTAAACTGTCATGATAATTTTTAGTATTTCAACTGTATGTACATGTATGATGTGCATTGAATATAGCAATTGTTTAGAAAGCTTTCTTCGATTTTTGTGATGAACAGTCTGAACAGACATGATTTTGTTGACAAACTTGTATTATGGTTTGCAATTTTTTTTTTTTTTTCTTTTTCAATACTAGATTTCTATTAAAAATATCTTTGCTTTCAGATAAATATAAAAATGGACATTTAATTGCTTTTTAGTATATGACATTTTGGTCCAGTTGACAAATGTACATTCTCATAAATCAAGAATGATCCATTAATATTCTATAGTGTATATCCAATTTATCTTAAACTCTGAATAATTTGTTTTTCTTTTCCCTAATTTTTCTGCTTTTACCGACCACAAGTTTGTGTAAAGGTTTACGTCCAGTCTCCCTCTTAAGAGAAACTTACATATGTAAAGTGCATGGGTCCTTACATGTACATGTACACATAGCTTACAAATTTCCAAAAATTTCTCTTTCCGAAATATGTGACTGGACAGACTGGTTGTAAAGATATTCTGAGGACATGTATTCTTGTACACTTATCTGCTTTAATTTTAGAAGAAAAAGAATGTTCCAAAACTTTGTTTATTATTCTTATCATTTTCTTTCTCTTCTCTCATTTAACAGTGGAATTGATATGCAGTCTCTACTTTCTTCACTTGGCTTCAGTGCGGATATCATCCAGTCTAAGGTCGCAACTGGAACCAGTACATTCGTGATGGCATACGCAGTCCACAAGGTTTTTGCCCCAGTGCGCATCGGAATCACATTAACCTGCACGCCGTTCATTGTTAGGTATCTTCGTGGGGTAGGGCTATTAAAGCGGCCTCTTCCAACCAAATGAATTAAAACATGAACTGAACAAGTCTTCCAAGTTCTTACTAAATCAGATTGTCATTATACAAGCGAATGAAGTGCTTCATTGTGAAATAGAACTTATAGATTCTGCTCGAGTTCTTTGACTTTAAGACTAGATATTTTGAAATAGATTTATGTGAATAAAATTACAGTGCAGATAGAAAACAGCTTTACCAAAATATAATGAGCTCCACCTCTGTACAAGTAGCATGTTTCACAAATTACAATGCACTTTATCTGTATGGCATAATACTCAACCTTGTACATGTATTGTAGTGTATAGTTCAAATACAATGCATCTCCTTATTATTGTATCTTCTATCACTCTGAATAGTGATAATTTTTGTCAAGATTATACTCTACAGTCTAGTAAGTCTACACATTTCATATTTATCTGCATGGTTCTCGCCAGTACATAACACCCATGGTTCCAATACCATGCGTAAAGGGTTTCAGACAAGGAAGAACCATGTGTGAAATTGCTGCACCATGCGTGGCTACAAGGGTAAAAAAATATTGGAGTATATATTCCTAACAATAATGATAAATGTCACAGATTGTTTTGCTTTTGGGCAATGTAATTTTACTTTTATGCCATTAGTAGACAACTCCTGCTTACCAAGAAGTATTTTTCATCCTTTTACTATAGCATATACTGCCGCCACACCTAACTTTAGGTGTTATTCCGTAAAACTTCCAAAACTTCCGCGCTTTGCGCAGAGTGGGAACCGTGTGTGGATTTTTTCCTAGTGAGAACCCTGTTTATCTGCATTAGCCATCATTTATGCTCCTATTTTATTTTCTTTCAGAGTAGCCCAGGATTCTTTAAGAAATAAGTATGGCCCCTAATGAATACTGGTAATATTATTTGAATGTGAATACAGGTAGGAACATGGGAAAGGGTGGTTTCATTATTCAAACAAAAATCTAAATATCAATGTCTTGTAAAAATTGTTATGTTGAAGATCAATAAAGGAACCCTGTGGAAGGGTAAATAGAAAAAAAAATCTAAATATTGAGTTCAGAGGATATCAAGATCCCGGGATCAAGATATTATATTATAAATATAATGAAAAATTATCCTCAGAGCAAAAGTTTATAAACATGGTAATAATTGAAAATTTACTCCTTGGGCCAAAACAATGTTTCCCTTTTCAAAGACTCCTCAGAGACAGATATGCAGCAATAAATGGCTTCAAAGAAACCATGAAAATTTTTGGTTTATATTCAATGATTGGCAAGACCCAACTTATTTACATGTGTGCTATCTGCTATTAGATACAGAAATGTGACTAGCAGTACCCTTGAAATGCTTTGAAGCGATTTAATGCTACACGGTGAACAAGCCTGTATGACGTAAACTCAAACACTGTCCTCTTAGTCTTAAACAGTATTAAGCACCAAACGATATTTTAGTCTGTATGTTAAGGGTTCAGTGTCACTGTATTGTATTCCAAATATTGGCATCAGATATTACCATCGGACCTCGCTTATCCTGCCTTCATTTATGCGGACTCCTCTATTATAAACCAGCCACATCTCCCCTCCAACTTCCCTCTTTTATTCTTCATCCAATTCACCTAAAAGCCTGGGAGACGGAAACATTGTGGGCAATTTTCCGTTTTACATGTATTTTATTCTATTTTCATATTGTACAAACAGAAAGATAGTGATCATTTACAATCATACACTACACCAAGGAAATGGATATTTTACAGCAAATAGACTGCTCTACCCTGTAAATTTTCATAGAAAAGGTGTCCCACTACATTACTCTCATATCTGGCTGTTTCACTTAAAATATGGATGGGCGCCAGTCCTGACACGGCCGGATAAGCGAGGTCGGACCGTACCTAAGATATTGTAAGTTCAAACATACTCTCAATTAACCAAAAAAAAAGGCACTTGTGAGACTTGTGAGACTAGTTGGCATACATGTATGTGGTCATGCATTAGGGCGTCTGTGGAATCGAATGGCTGTTCGATTCCATAAATGCTTTAATGCATGGCCACAATCGACCAGCCATTCGATTCTGGACATTATGGTCTTACTGTGTATTTTATCCTTTGGTTTCTTCAAACTCGTTATTAAAGTTTCTGGGAAAATTTCATATGTAATAGCCATACACAAATTATTTTCTCAAGTCAATTCAATTTTCAATTTCAATTTATTTCATTCATAAAAAACACATAAATATACAGTAATAAACAAAAATATCAAAATAAGAATGTGGAGACAGCTTAGAAGAACCAAGTCTTATACAGTGCTGCCACCAAAATGCAAGCGCAAACACATTTTAAAATGAACATTTTAACATAATAACTAGAAAATAAAGATGATAAATACAAATACAAATTATTAATATTCCAAGACAAACCCTACACGATACTTGAACAAACAAAGCCTGATAATCTTATAAGTAATATTTTGTTTAAATAATCGTTTGAAAGAATTGAGTGATACACTTAATTTAATGTCATCAGGTAATGCATTCCAAATTTTAGGACCCTTAAAGAATATAGAATTGATACCAATATTGGTTCTCTCAAATGGCAAGTGAAAATCTAATGGCTTTCGCATATTATACAAGTAAAAATCAGAATTCAATTTGAAAAATGTTGAAAGACTAGATGGTATGATTTTATTAAAAACTAAAAACATGAAAACTGCAATATTAAAGTCATTCATATCAAAAATATTCATTAACTTCAATTCTTTGAAAATTGGTTTAGAATGGGCAAGATAATTGGCATGAAAAACTATTCTTATGGCTTTCTTTTGTAAGAGAAATAATCTCATCATTGAATAATTTCTAGAATTGGCCCATACAATATTACAATAATTTAAATAAGGTGAGATTATAGCATTGTAAATCATCAATAAAATTTTACGTGGAAAATGCCTAAACCTATAAAGTACGCCAATGCATTTTGAAACTTTGTTACAAACTTGATTGATATGCTCATGCCATAACAGTTTATTATCCACAATCACCCCAAGAAAATTGATAGATGTAGCAACATTTATTTTAGTACAATTCATTTCAATAATAATGTTATTGTAATCAATTTTCTTATTGGTGAATATCATACATTGAGTTTTATTTACATTTAAAATCAATTTATTTACAACAAGCCACTGAGATAGTTTGCACAACTCATGATTGAAGTTAACCATTAAATTGTTAATATTTGCGTCAGATATAAAAACACTTGTATCATCAGCATACAAGATAAAATGTAATTTCTCAGAAATATTGCATACATCATTTATGTAAATAAGAAATAATAAAGGTCCCAGGATGGACCCCTGAGGCACTCCACATCCTACTGTATCTAATTCAGATTTAACATTATTAATAAAAACATATTGTTTACGATTAAATAAATAACTTTCAAATAAATCTAAGAGTACACCACGAATACCATAATTTTTTTGTAACTTATTTAAAAGAATATTATGATCTAAAGTGTCAAATGCCTTACTCAAATCCAAAAACAACCCAAATAATATTTCTTTATAATTAAAAGCAGTTGACACTTCACAAACTAAATCAGCTAATGCAGAGGATGTGGAGTGCCCGGGACGGAATCCATCCAAGTGAATGTACTACACTGTAAAGAGCATGGCAAGTGACATGGCAAGTGAAGTGTTAAGCTTCCCCTATTTTTGATATATATATATATTTCTGTGTTCTTGTTCACACGACAAGGTGTGTTTTGTTTATTGTGCCTTTACCTTCTTTTGTATTAATTATATCTTTTCTTGTTGTTTGTTTTACTTCGCTTATTTGAGTGATGAAATTGAAGTTGTGCTGTCATTTTTTCATGAAACATAATATTCTATGTCTGCCTTTGAAATTTCAGTGTTTATGTACTACAGGAAAATGTACTTTCCTTGCGAATACATAATTTATTTTCTATCTGTATCTGAGTGATAAATTTGAAGTTGTGACACCAATTTTTTTTAAAACATATCTCTTCTGCATCTAATGTACATTTGAAATATAAATATTTATGTACTACATGGAATCATAATTTCCTTACAAATGAATAATTTATTTTGTATCTGTCCGTTTCTTTCTCTTCATCTCTCCTTCTGCCCCTTGCATTAAATACATCTTACATTATTTTCCATATGTGAGTGATATAACCCATAGCAGCATAGTGACGCTTAGTGACACTTAAGACTTGTTCAGCTATGATGCAACAAACCCCCACTGTTTTTTGGTGTAAAGGGAATGGGATATGAGGATGTATTTTTGCCTCCCAAAAAGCTGAGGACCAATCAAATTCTTAAAAAGTTTGCACAAAATATGATGTCATGAGTTTGCACAAGTTCTTGCAAAAAACTCCTTTGAGTGTTAACGCGTTATTGTACATTTATTATACATAATTGCCTTGGTTTGCTGCACCATACTGCTGAACATTAAAAAAATATGTGGGTTTGTCATGTCATATCTTTACAAGCCACTTTTGCATTGTCTTTGGCTCCAAAATGCTAGGAATATTACATTACAAATGTACATGAGCAGTAAGAGCTAAAATTAGGAAATTTAGAGCCTATTTCCAAATTGGTACATTGTACCATTTACAAATACATGTAAGAGTGATTGTAACTGACATTACTTATCATTAAGCTCACTAAATTGGCAACGGAGTGTAAAATGTGTAATTGCTATTTACATGTTTAAATTGGCAAGTTTTCCGTTAACTTTTGCAATTTGCTGTCATTATTTTAGTTCATGTTACACTGTATACCAGTATACATTTCCCCCAAAACTATAAAGGATTGGAAATCAAGAATAAGCATTGTCAATTCGGGATTTCGGGAACAGCGATTAATCTAGCCCAACAGAAAAGTCTGTACTGCTAAGGGTAAATAAGTGTACGGAGATCGGAATCAAGTAAAGAATATTGAAATGTGATACCCCACAGTGCGTTGAAAATCGATAATTTGAATTTGTAGTGATTATGCCAACCATGTACATGTAGATTCAAGAAAAATGTCTGAAATTTTTTAATCATTCTGATTGGAATGATTATTTTGATAAGGACACAATGTAATTTGTAATGTTTACATACATGTAGCTGTATACATGTACTATTATAGTCTAATAATTGATACTAATTTATATTGATTTTACATCATTATGTTGAGAAGAGTGGTACATGTATTGTTTGGAAAAATACAGTAATAAAATATTAAACATGATGAACTTGTTTGCTTACCATACAAGCTCTCAGTTGCATGCAGTGTCTGTTTTTACATAGCTTCAAATGGAAGTCAGTTATTGAAATTGTATGAATGTGTGCATTGGCATCTGATAAGAATTTTCATACACTTCTAGTGTTGGAAATTGCTTGACAATCTGCAAATGAAATTTACTGGTATATGATAATTTATTTTCTATTTTCATAGCAGTGGGAATAAAAAAAAAAGAATTTCATGACAAACTATCATATACATGTAGGTCATTTATTTTTGCTGGTCCTACTTCTTGGTTTGCATTCTATTGATTTTGAAATCGAACCCTGAAATATTTCTTTATAAAAAAGATAATTCCCTTTTAAATCAAGGAGCTTGATATATAAATGTTGTATGCAATTTCTGACAAAGGAGTACATGAACAGTCCTTTAAAAAGAAAAAAAGTAATGTTGAAGTGAATACGAATACATATATATATATATAGAGAGAGAGAGAGAGAGAGAGAGAGAGAGAGAAAAAAAAGAAGAGAGTTGAATAACGGAGGATTTAATTTTCAAAGTTCAGTAGTAACACTGCATTATTACTACAAGTTTAGATAAAATAGTAATGAATGTCATATACATGTAATATACATGTACAGTTTTAGTACTCTGAATACCAAAGAACATATATATATTCATGCCCTGCATATTTGTAAAGAAAAATATAAAGTTTGTAAAACCAGACAGTCTTGAATGTTAATAATAATAATAATAATAATAATAATAATAATAATAATAATAATAATAATAATAATTATAATAATAATAATAATTATAATAATAATAATAATAATAATAATATTAATAATAATATTAATAATAATCATAATCATAATAATAATAATGTTTTGGCAATTAATTTTTACTCTGTAATCTGGGCAAATGCTGCTGTGATATTTATGAATTTTCACATTAAGTTCTATCTTTTGCATTTCACAAGGATTCTCCCCCTTTTCAAAAACAGGAGAAAAATTGTAAGTTTTTGTATTGAATACAGTAGTTTTATATTTTTCTAAAACCCTTCACAGTAAATATCAAGCAAGATTCACAAACCCAGGTGCCTCTTTCATGACAAGTTTGTGATTAAACTGAAAAATTTATGTTGTAAAGAAAGTCTAAGTGCAGTGGAAACTCATTATAAAGAGCTCTGATGTTCCAAATACGACTTTTCCCAATTTTGTTTTTTCTACCCTGCTATTAGGCGAATACTGACATAATGGTAATTATAAAGGTCCTGATGATATTGAGTTTCCACTGTTCATCTATGTGAATGGTTGAAAGTAAATTTGTTGAAAAAAGATAATTAATGCAACATGTTCGTATGAGGCATGTGATGACTTATTTATGTACTCTGAAAGCAGGATAAAAATAATTTTTTTTCCTACCAAAGCTATTCTCTGAAAAAAGCAGTTCCCACTGACATCTTTACAGGAGCTATTTCTAGGCCCAAGGGAGCTATGTTGAATTGCTGATACAGTGAAACCTCATCATAAAGAACACTGTTACTTGTATAACAAACTCTTGTTATATAAAGATTATTTTGCCGGTATTTTATTGTTTTTTAGCTCTGATATAACAAGGTTTCGATATAAAGGGGTAATTTCTTTGGTCCGGAGGAGTTCGTTATAACGAGGTTCGCCTGTATCCCAATTTCATCCTTATGTGTTAATTTTGCTGCTCTGTGGTCACGATTAGCAATTTTATTGCTTATTTTCAGAGCTGAGGAGAGGGCGACTCTGAAGAAAATGGTCGCCCCAAAGAATTGGGTTTTAAGGATTTTAGGGGGCTATTTAAGCTCCACCGAAGGCGAAATGGCCCATCACCACGGGGTAGTTTTTACCCTGTCTGAAGGAAAGGTAAACAATAAGACAATTTTTGAACCATACATATGAATCAGTGAGTGAGTTTATATTGGGAGTGAGTCAGAAAATTGGAATACATCAAATCATTTATTCTATTTTTATATACTAAATGATTTCTGATGAAAAATATTCAAATTGTGAAATGCATTTGATTACTTTATCATATGAATGATCATTGAAACTCATGGGATAAAAATTTATGAAGGCGTCATTTTCCGAGCATGGCTTGGAAGTAAAGAAAGCATTTCATGAAAACATTTGCTGGTTCCTGTTGTTATTTATGTGCAGACACTGTGTATTTGTAACCAGTCGGCATCAATATCAGACAATTGCACGTAGTACATGTTGCAGCCATCTGCACTCCCCACCACTCACTCTGTACTTTTCAATTTGGTATAGAATCTTTGCACCCTACCCACTTACACACCACAGTTTTTATGAAGTTTTTCCTATCGAATCATTTATTTTTCAACAAGAGTTATATTCGATATATTCTCTTAAAGCCTCTCTATTTTAAAGATTTTTACCTTACTGTCCTTACATGCAGTTTATGTTTTCTGTTTAATACATACACATACCTGTCATCATAGACCGGTTAGATTATAAAATGAATTACAGTTTGTACATATAAACCAAAGAATGACACAGGAAAGCAATAATTATACAGGAAAAATGCTCTATCTGCGTTTATTGTAATCTCTTAAAATTACATATGTGCATGTCCGCAAACATATCGGTACGGTACATTATTATATACAAATATACAATACATATCAATACATGTATACATGCAGAATGTGATGAAGTGGCCAATACATGTACAGTGTATCTACTTCCAACAAATTCTCGATTCCTTTTTCTCCCCAAAATAGACAGATTTATGACAAAAAAATTAGGATGAATACAAAAATAGTTACAATTCAACTATAAAAGGCTAATAAACTTATCATTCAACCAAAAACATAGGAAACATATTTTCAGAAAGAGGGTTAATCATTTACAGCAGGCATTCAAGCTCCGTGCAAGAATGCAGAAAATCGGACAAAGAGGTGGGTGGAAATCTGAAGAACAAGGTGGGAGTCTCTGACTCTCTCTTCTTCCCATAGTAGTGTGACTGATTATTTGACTCATTCGATGGCTGATGAACACTTACCATCAGGCTGTATTTTGTCAATTCAAGTACATGTAAGACAAGAGTATAGAGATTTATATATGCATGTACTAACTCACATGGCAAAAGATTGAATAATTTCAATTTCATACACAATATCTAGACTAGAAATCTAAAATATTTTGTAGTTCTTTCGAACAGATTCACAAAAATACAAGTAGTACTACCCAAGAAGAGACCAGCATAACCAATTTTACAGATTTATCTGCACAAAGAATTCAATTAAGATAGGAAAGAAACGAACAAAAATCAAACATAACATCAGTTTCTGATTTCCTAGTAGGGAAATATGTGATGATAAAAAAAATTGGCATTGCTTTCATTGGTATATTCATCTCTAATGGTGAAGACTTCCGTCTTTACCATTAAATCAGATTAATCGTTTTTTTTTCTGTAGATATAAATATACTACATGTAATTTGAGAAAAAAACCAACAACCTTTGTTATAAAGGCCTTGATAAAGGCATTTTACATCTAACTAAAGTTATTACTGTTTTTTTTTTTAGTTACTTATGCAGAAATTTAGGATGTGTGAGACATGAGTGAATTGACATTACTATACCAAACAAAAGGATAGAAATAAATACATTTACCATATCAGCTAGTCCACTTCTATACCAATTGATCATGCTATTATGCTGAAGCAGAAACTGCATAGTGCAGAACCAGAAACATTTGAAAATTGTGATAACAAATTCAGGGTCGTGATTAATTTACCATGTAGCATGAATCTCGAAAATCTGCTGCCATATTCAGAAAACTGTATTATCCTTACGTTCATGCAAGGTGCTCACTGTCGAACCAAATTGAAATTTAGAGGAATAAACAATTCATGAAGCCTGCCCAACGTTTTTCCAGACTATATCCCGTAAGTAAAACAAGCCACTCTCGTCAGACAGGTACACAAATTTGTCCTACTGGTAGTTTAGATATATTCACATTTATATTTTGAAGATGATTTTCACAATATTACTACACCGAATCACTCACAACTCACAAGTTTCTGGTTTACAGATGTGCCTTAAAAGTAGTGGTCTTAGTAGACTCGGTTACAGTCACATAATTTTCCTACAAATGACTTGTCAAAGATCACCATGATCTTGCCCATAACAAGTAACAAAAATTAACAGGTGGCACATATTCTCAATAAGGTTACTATAAATAACACCAAAGCTGTCGTCCTCATCGCATCATCATCATTATCATCATCATATTAAGTTCTTAACCACTAATTGCATGTGTTTGGCTTCATTCATCCATTTTATGTTTGGAACACAGAGCAATGGGGTAATAAATCGCTGTGTCCTCCAGTTTTGAAAGTGATGTTCACATATAAACAGTACCCGGTTTCAAAAGGATGCTACTAAATGACTGTTCATACATGATAAATCACAAGTCTTCCATGCCAGACACTCGTCTCAAGTAAACATTTCCAGATGGAGGAGATGTTCTATCATGACTGTGATTCCGACGATGAGGAGGTTGAAGACGAGGGCTGCTGCTGCTTCTTCTTGGAGGTCATCTCTTCAATCCAAGGATGGACTAGGACCTGTTCTAGTGGAAGCCTGTGGGCAGGGTTGTGTTGGAGTAGCTGTTGAGAGAAAAGAAAGTGATTTAAAGAAATTAAGGAACTTGTATTAAATGTATGTTGATCGTTGTTTTTATACAGCATACAGGAATCGCACATCAGATCTTGACACGAAAAGGTTCCCAGAACACATCGGCACTCAAAGTTGATGTCTGGACACATCCAGACTTCCTTGTTTTAACACTTGGCTCATGCTCATGCATGCGTACAGACCCTCAAAAATCGAATTCACATAAAGAAAAAGAAATAAAAATGAAAAAGCTTGGCAGTCTCGCCTGCATTATGCACATTGTCATGGCAGCATCCATATTTGAAGAAAATTTGAGGGTGGGGCACTACCTGCTGCTCCTGAATCCCTATCTGTATATAATTTATTCAAAGACAGTCAAAACATGACGAAAACCCATCGTTTAAAACTGAAACCCTGATTTGATTTTTGCAACTTCTAGACACCTGAGATTGCAGTAAGCCTAAATAAACAAAAGCGCTGAACAACTTAATCACCTTGCCGGAGAAAGGATCGACCTTCACAGTTTGATAAATGAGAGAGAGAGAGAGAGAGAGGAAGGGAGAAAGAGAAATACGCTGGGGCTACACATGCCTAGTGCACGCGCGACGGGCTAGTTTATAGAGTTAAAAATGTTGCTAGAATCGCAATTTCTGGGTCATTTTGCTTCGTTCGAAGTTTAATTTTGGTTTTCATCTAAATCATGAGTGACTTTTGGACATGGCAATATCTTAAAACAGGTGAAAAATATATTTCCTACTTCACATTTCCTTTCAGGCAGTGCGGTGTTAAGAGTTTGTTAACACTATTACGTAAGATGAGGAGTGCAGGCATAATCCAAAACCACCACCTCTCATGTGAAGATGCTAGTACTGATAAGACTTTTAACGTGCCTTTTGGATAGTGGGCAGCTTTACCCCACCTAAGATGCATAGGATCATGTGCTAAAGTGGTGGGGTCTATTTTAAACAAGGGATTTTCGTAATGTATAGCTAATTCTTGTCATGAGGGCACTTTATGGAGCTGCCCCTGAGCCCTCTACAGGGCAAGGGGCCTTGTTTTTCAACTTTGGTACAGTGGAACTTCGTTACAAAGAACACTGTTATAACAAACTCTGGTTTAACAAGGTAATTTTGCTGGTCCCACTTCTTTGATTTTATTGTTTCAATATAAAGAGGTAATTTCTTAGGTGCAAGGGAGCATGTTATCACGAGGTTCGTCTATATTCTCCTTCATATAAATTCAAGAAAAACAACTTTGGTATCCAAACATGAATAATTCCTACCAATTTTGGTTAGAACCCTACCACGTGCATGTAGTGAAAAATTATGGTGAAAATATCCAATTTCCTCATAAGAGCACCATGGGGGTGCTGATCCCGAGTCCCCTTGAGAGCACATGTGCGCATGAATGATGATATGTGACACATGATAACCCCTGTGTACAAATTTCATGGGAGTCAAACACATGAATTTGAATAGAAGGTACACACATATTTCCTAAAATGTTGACACTGCAGCCATAGCCATGGGAAAAGCAGTGCCTATGTCTTGCACCAGCTGCACGAACGAGACAAAGGAAGAGGGGATGCTCTTCATAACTAACAGTAATTTCTTTTGCCAGTTATTCATGCTTCAGTTTTATGGACATTTACTACTACTCCTGAAGCAAAGAGAATAAAAAAGTTCCTACAATGGTCCTTCAAGTTTCTGCTGGTTCCTTATGGAATTTAACTGACTAGTTTATTGGTGTTTGATGAGTTCAAACATCCTTTTTTTTTTTTTTTTGAGAATATACTCACCCTTTTAATCAAATCTTTGGCACCTGCTGATACATAACTTGGGAATCTGTAGTCAACCTGCAATAAAACAGGAGAAGAGAAAGAGAGAGAAAGTGTTATTCAGGAAAAAAACTCAGAATAGTATATTATCATTATCATGAGGAAAGATAAATCAACTAGCCGTAACAGTTATGACACTGGTAATGCTAAAAAATCTATAACATTTACTCCAACAAAACTGGCCAAAGTTAACATTCCATGAAAAAGAAGCATGCCCTGACTTTCCTATTACTGCCTGCAATAAAAGGAAATTTATTAAAAAAAAGCAAATTTGTACAAGCTCAAATGGGAACCAGGGCCTTGTAGCAATGAGATCCTGCAGTATTAAGGTTTAAGGAGTGCCTTGTATACAGTTCTAGATTTAAGAGGAACCCTTCTGCCAATTTAAAACAAAATCATTCATCTTATAAAATGTGATAATGTCCTTCTTGCTTATCCCCTTGACCTAAGAAGTCAGCGATTTCCAATGGTATAATCTGTTCTTGACTCCCTACATACCCTTGTAATCCTGCGATAGGTTTCACTGCTACCCTCAGCCTCAAAAGGGGGCTTGCCAACCAAGAACTCATAGCAGAGTACCCCAAGACTCCACAGATCCACCTTATCATCATGCATACGTCCCTCAATCATCTCAGGGGGCAGGTAATCCATGGTGCCACATAGCGTGTTTCGTCTAGATAACAAAAACAAAAAAAAAATCAATGTTACTATACGAATATCTATAGGCCACTCAGACTTTTAACATGCTTTATATTTCGATTTATGTCCAATGGATGTGTTTAATAAATATTCTTAAATAGACAATGGTTGAAACATATATGAAATACAAGTATAACCTTTGGATATATATATATCCGAAAATTTCACAAAAGGGGATATCTCACTGAGCAGCATAAATGCTTGTGAATTTTGAAATTTTTAAAATCCTCATCATTTTTACGAATGTTGGCAAAAACCAGGGTTCACCTCTGTTTTTATCGACATTAATGAAGATAAAGAGAAAGAAGAAATGAAGAAAAAAAAAGAAAGAATGGCAAATGGGTATCAATTGGCTGATTTTATAGAGGAACCGTGTGGTTGCTAGCATTCGGGAATCCAAAAGAATTTTAGCGACATGTCTTACAACCGTTTGCACAGGCAAAGGCTGTTTTGCAAACATTTGGAACTGTTTGTGGAAAAACAATTTCACAAAATATTGCAATGAAAAACTATTTGCAACAAGGTGTACTGATAAATTGAAGAAGAAGAAGAAAAGAACCCAAACATCATTCATTACCTTGATGAAGGGGCATGCACGGACCAGCCAAAATCAGCAATCTTCAGATCACCCAGGAGACCGAGCAGAAGATTCTCAGGTTTGATGTCACGATGGATAACTTTCTTGGAATGGCAGTATTTCAGGGCATCAGCTAGCTGTTTGATGTACTGAGAGAGAACACATCCAAAGAATTTGTCACGAAACAGATCAATTGATACAAAAAATTATCTAGACAATGCGAAAAAACATCCAATGACCAAGCAAAACTTTGATAAATTTTCAGCACAACTAGCAGGCTTATTTCATGAAAATGACTTTCTAAGATTTTTTCCTTTGCAAATCTATGTACTAATTGACTTGAATCTGAACATTTCGACTGAAGAAAAAAGAAGACAGGTAAGATTTCGGCTTGTTATGCTAGTTTTCACATCTTCTGAGATCGCGAGTGCAAAAAAATGATTAGGAGTGTCTACGAATTATGCCGCTCTAGCTCTCAACAGATATTATTGTTGAAAAATTTTCATTTAGTATATAATTAAATCTACATCTGGTGCAAAAAAGATGACAATATCCACACCAGAAAGACTTTCAGGCAACAGAGCTAAGCTTTTAGCTGGGATTTTTAGGGAATCATCTCTGACATGCCTTTAAGAAGATTATTTCCCCAGCTTCTACTTATGTGCAATTACATGTTTATGGAACTATGTGATGTAAACATTTTGATGTGTTTTCTTTATAAGAGTAAAAATAAAAAAAGATTTAAAAACACTCTTAACAGGGATGCCAATCACGTAAAAAACAGTGCAGAATTTTGAGGGATGAAAAAAGGTATTTTAGGTTTTAACAAAAAAGTTTTTTTCACCTTTTCTGCAACAGACATGTGTAGTAATATAATTCTTGGAAAAACTATTTTCCATGAAACCTGCACAGTATTTTCTTTTTTTAATAAAAACCAGTATAAAATACTGCAAAAAAAAAGGAACAGCTGGCATCTCTGTTTTAAGAGAGAGAGAGAGAGAGAGAGAGAGAGAGAAAAGCAGGCATGGGGGTGGCACCCGTCAAACAATGCGGATCGCAAAAATAGGGCATTTTCCATTAGAAAGGGACATCTTTTGGAATACCAGACACCCTGCTGGCAAAAAGCCAGAAAAGGGGTACATGTGCAAACTTGGCAAGAGACTACTTACTGAAGCTGTCCTCTGTTCATCAAACCTCCCTGCTCTCTGAAGTTCTTTGTAGAGTTCCCCCCTTGGAGCAAATTCCAAAATTAGATATACTCTGGTCTCGTCGTAGAAATAACCAAACAGTCTGAGAATGTTGGGATGCCTAGAAAGAGAAACAATCACTGTGTTAGAAAATGTACTGTCTGAAGTTGGTTGGATGAACATAACTATCTACTGGTTTGTATCCCCCGTCCCAAATTAGCACTAGCACCCCACAGTAAAATACTATGCTACTACATGTACTTTGTGTATGGCAGGGGTTCTGAATCTAATTTTTCCACACTTCCATCCTATGCAGGACTCCAGAGTCCCCCCCCCCCCAACTTTTACAGGGGGGTCCAATCTGAAATCCAAGGATCTGTATAGTATACACCAAGCTGTGTCCAAAATTCTCAATACTGCATCTGTGGAATAAGTATACATGACATCCCAGCCAAATGTGAAGGTCTGAGGGACTTATTAAAAAAAAATAAATAAATAAATGCTAAGACACCCCCATATCCTGCCGGGAACTCTTCTAGGGGAAAAATACTCAGCCCAAAGATTCATTTGAATACCAAAGATGGCCAAGTAGTTTGCTTTAGCAGAAAACAGTCAATTACTTAAAATTATGAATTAAGTATTCAGTTGAATACCAGCCCAGAAGACCACACTTCACATTATTTTGATCAATGAATATGTCAATACATACTTTCAAGAGGCAAATTTGCTTTGGTCTTCCCAAATCACCCCCTGGAGTTGGCGAAACTAAATTTCTTTCAATTTGGACCAAGAGTAATTGATTTTGGGGCAGAGGGGACAGAGGACTGGGCCCCCCGTTTCATAAAACTTGTTATTAGTAACAACTGCCACATTTCTATGACACATTTGCTCTCAGCCAATCAGATGCAAGGATTTCATTAGCTTATAACAGTTATTGCTACTTGTTTTTGATAACAAGTTTTGTGAAACGGGGCCCTGGGCAATTGAAGAAATGAGCCGCCTGAAGAGACAGGCAGAATGAGACCTACCTTAGATGAGATTGAATCTCAATCTCTCTCCGGAGCTGATGTTCTACTTGGGACTTCTGCAGCTGGGATTTGAAGAGAACCTTGAGGGCTACAATGTACTTGGTCTGCTTCTCACGGGCAAGGTACACATTACCAAACTTGCCCTTGCCCAACGGACGACCGATGTCAAAGTCTTTCAATGTCCATGATTTCCTGTGGATGGGGAATACAAGGGTACAGGGTGTAGTTTATGGAGTAAGGAGTGCGCATGCGCACATGGCTCACCGGACCGTACTGTGTGTAGTGGCATATCACGGAGAGGGAGGCAGATAATGAGGGTTTTTTTTAACTTGAGCAAAGCAGTCCTCTTATTTATCGTCTCTGAGACCAAAAATAATAAAATTGCGGTCTGTGTCTTCCTATAAGTTTTTCATTTCAAATAATGGTTGGTTTCAGGGTTTTTGAGTACAAATACAAGTACTCATACCCATGTTTCATCTTAGTTTGAGAATTTTTAAAATCGGCTGCTCACAAAGTTAGCCATTGCCTTTAATGCTTGTTCAGGTAGGCAGTGGTAAACATCTTTGAAAAACAATGGAAGTTTTTTTTTTTTTTTTTCGTACGAAATGAATGGCATGTGGGAGATGAGTGGCACAATAAAGGACCAAAACATATCCCTTTACTCTGTGTGTGTGTGTGCATGCGTTGTTTTTTTTTTTTTTAAAGCGATTCAGGACTTCATATGTGAACAAGCCTTCATTCTTTTTAACTATATCTGAGATATAAAATGAGCATAGTACAGTACTCAGCATGATTCTCTTTGATGCTTAATTTGTTCAAAAAAAGAAAAAAAAAAAAAAAAAGAAAAGAAGCCAGAGTCAACGAATGCCAACAACAGTATCAACCTCATTCTGAAGAACTAGCTATGTCATTCCAAATTCCAAAACCTCTCCCTTGGTCATTGGCCAGCCAAGTTTTACTTCAACTTGACCAATAGAATGGAAGACATATATGTACTCACTTTGGTTGCGGTTTTTGTTGTCCATCTTGCCCATTGCCATTATTCTCTGCTGCTTTGACAGGTTGTGTCCTGGCCTGGGCTGTACCTCTATTCAATGAAGCAACCTACAAAAGCACACAAAAAAAAAAAGAAGAAAAGAAAATATCTTAAAAGCTATGAATTCTTACCCCATGGAAACAGGCAAAAGGAGTCACAGTAATTACTTATCATAATGTCCTATATCAAGCAGTGAAAAGTATACATCACTTTCATATAGCGCATAACCCAAATATGTCTCTATGCTCTGCAACAGAGAGAAAAGAAGGATAAAGCAATAGGGAAGAGAGAAAAGAGATAGAAAGACAGCATACTTCCTGAAGTTGTCAGTTTAAAGTGGAAATTATTCTTAAATAGAATACATATGCACACTGAAGCTGTCAACATTTTCACAATTTTTGCATATTCTGGCAGTCCATTCCATGTACTTCTGTTGATGCAACCTGAAAAGAAATCTGTTTCATTTTTTGTGGTTGTTTTGGGAAAATCTGAGAATTCATTGAGCAAATTAGGGTACCTAAGCAATTCAGTCACATAAGTAGGAATCAATCCCCTGAGGTACTTAGAGGGTAAGACAGGGATTTTGGACTCGATTCCAGCAAAAAGCAGCCTGTGTAAACTGTTCAATTCAAGAAAACAAATTCGTTTAAACAGGGCCTTGCAACAGGTTCTGCAGCAGAATCTTGGTTTCTTTGGATATGGTAATGGTCCAATTGAGTTTCAGGCAAACTGTAAAGAGCATTAAATTGAATTTTTCAGTGTGGAGTTGGGTGATAGGACTTCATGGGGGGGGGGGGGGGGGAGAAGAGGAGCATACACTGTACAATCGGCTGTAGTTTTCTTATCATTCCTTGACTCACTGGTCTTTTAATGGCTGTGGCCTGATTAGTCACAGTCTGAGACTGGGACTGATAGACCGGCGGGTGGCCGACAGATGACCGAATGGCCTTAGTGGGTGTGGTTCTTACGTTTGAGCTCGTAGAGTTGGGTTTTAGGATCCGCTTTGGTCCAGCGTTGGCCCTTGGGACACTTACAGGGGTCATGTGTGCCTAGAAGAATAAAAGATGAAGGATAAATATTAGTTGAATACATATCTTATTTAATGCTTCGATAGAAAAGTCCCAGAGAACAGTGAAGGGGTCAAAACTGCAAATGTCTCCAAAATGGTTATTACCTGGGGTGGTATACTTAGATCCATTTTATTTCTCAATAAAAATGAGAGATTTTACCTCATAATATAAAATCAGTGAGATGAATTATTCTTAAAGTAAAAATCTTTTTAAATTGGTATTCTAAGAGCCCTTTTATCTAAGACATGCCCATTTATGATGTGATAAATAATAAGAAATATTACATGACTGTCAGTGAATTTACCCAGTAAAGTTATGCATACTTGGCAGGCGTCAAAAATAGCCACTACCGTCTCTTTCAATCAAATTAAGACGGGTGTAAGCTAACAAAAGCTGCGCATTATTTGTCTTATGGCTGAAGTAGGAATTAAGAGACCAAGATTAAATGATGATCATGAGATGAAAGTCATCTCAGACTCAGAATATGATTCAATTCAAAGATAAAATAAATTTGGAGAATAAAGCAATGCTCAGAATACCACCCCTGGATATAGTAAGCCTAGGACATGATTATTATCATTTATTATCTTGCATACATGCTATCGTACATGTTCACCTCCCCTGCCCCTTCAGGTGCTTTCTAAAGAGAGGGGAGGGAGAGAGAAATTAACAAATTTGATAACAAGACTTTTTAAACATGGACATACCTTTGAAGACATGTGTGCTTGAGTAGAATTTTCCTTGCCATATTCCGAAGTCATCTATATAGGAGAAGCACAAAGAATCATGCAGCTGATGTAAGTGCTACCATGTACAATGTACAATGTTACTTTTTAAACTGGTTTTTCAAATTGAAAAGTCAACTTGAACAGTGTGTTTCTCTGAAGGAAAGCAATCATTAATCACTGGGCAAGTAAAACAACAAAAATAGTTAAAAGTAATATTGCAAATTGTAATAATACTAAATTACTAATATACATGTACATTGTTTTGGCTGAATAGTTGGTGAGTTCAGTGATTACTGACTGGCACTGTACATGGGACAAGACTGCTTGCTCATCCTTGAACACTTGCTTCATGCCGTTTTTTCTTGTCTTAAATTTTTTTTTTTAGACATGTATTTAGCAGCTCAAATTCCCCCAACTCCAGTTTCATTTTATTTTTTCCCTTTGGTTCATACACATGCATGTTTTATGTTGAGCCATTATCATTGTTTTGCCTTTTATATTGGTTTTCCAATGTTTAATGTTTTTAAACCAATTCTACATAATTATGAAAATATTCTTACATGTATACCCTGTAAATTGTACATGTGCATAATTCAGCCTTTTGGTTGCAAAGTGCAATACAAATAAAACATTTTCTATAAAAAAAAATACATGGTCCAATGTCATGAAGCTGTCCTTTTTCCCCTACATTCTGATTTTTGAATTCCAAATAATTGGGGGGGGGGGGGGGTGAAATTTCACAACATATATGTATGCTGTCTGAGTATCTTGGCATGGAATATGAATAGAACCTACAGTAGAGTGAAAAGGGACTGAATCTCCGAGGAGAATTTTTAAACCATATTCAATAATTTAGTTACATCACACAGTACGATAGCTGTTCCCAAGCAAATTGAACATGAATGAACACTTCACCAATATAAACAGGGTGTCTGGAACAGACTTGAGTTTGTGTACCAAAACTCAAAAGCATTCTGAATTGTGAACCAAAAGTGGACTGTTTACTCATTCTGCATGTTGATCTCCACATTTTAACATTAAATTTTTGGTATCATTTGATAGAGAAAGTTGTTATTAATAGTGGGACCTTAAAATTACTGAGAATGAAAAGAAATAAAAGGTAAATAGCTTACATTTTTGTCAAAATTTTATTAAAACGAGTGAGTATTTTTCAACAATGGAAAGCTGGTTTTTAAAAAATTTTGGAATTTTTTTTCTTCGAATTTTGACGTTGAACCTAATTTCAAATCAGTGTGAATATATCATCTGGAAGGGAATAAATGCTAACTTGTTATTGATGGGGCCCTGCACAAAAATGAAAATTTGAAAATGTAACTGTCTGATAAAAATGTCATTTTTGCAGGGTATCCCTGTGACCATGTCCATGTGGTATTACAGAGCATATGGGCAAAAGGGGGCAGAAATTACCTGATTTTGAGGGACTCTATCTTATTCTTAGTTTCAAAGGAAGTAAGAAAATGATGAAATTTAACCTGATACATTATTCTTATCAAATATGTGAAAAAAAATCCAGAAAAAAAAAAAACTTCAAGAAGCTTGAAATAGAAAATTCATTAGTTCATGAATAGATCTAGATCTATATTATCATAAAGCTTGACAGGGATTACATAATTTACATAAACTAAATTCAAACAATTAAAATAAAACAAACAAATGCAATAAAACAAACAAAACAGTTAAAGTTAGGCCTAACGTTGGGTCTACCTCCTATTCAATTCATGAATTGTTCCTTTTCAATCTTGGCTTACATGGCTTAGCTAATCTGTAACGCTAAGTTACACAGTTAGCTTGAAGTAAATTAAAATTTAGATCATATTTCTGCATTTCCCCCTTTCTTAAATTAAAATTTTCTTTGTCATGTTTGTCGTTGTGTCTAACTTTAATTGTCAAAATCAAATATCTTCGTTAATTCATTTGTCCAAATTCACAAATCAATAGATAAGACTCTAAATCAAATCAGAAGTGGAAAAAAAAAAAAAAAATTCCGGGAAAAGCAATTCTTCTTCTTCTTCTTCCTCCGGTCATGCCGGTTTGTGTCGGAGATCAACAGCACCAGGCTGCCTATTGTGGGAGTATGGTGGGGGTTGTCAGTCTTGTCCCTAGTACGTAAATGTCTCACCAATTCAAATATATGCTCAAACTGAAATCTGAGTGAAAACAGTCACCTCATACAGTCATAGTCATACATTACATGTAGGCAGCACATTCGTAATCCGCACATTCACACTCGCCCAGCGCAATTGGCCCAAGTCGGGCGGCCTAGCCTCGGTGCGCTGACCATCATTCCCTGAACCGCGCTTATTCTCAAACTCTCATCACCAACATTCGGAATGCGTTCAAAACATAACTTAATGACTACTGCTAATCACTTACCTTGCAAAAAATGACGGAATTTATCACTAGGTGGTTGAGTATTGAGTGTTTGAACAGCACAGGAGTAAAATGTTGCAATTCTAAACTTCAAATTTTCCTCGATACAAGCAGCTGGTTATCAACAATAGCAATGCTGTTAGAGATAGCCTTTTAAATTTGAAGCCGAAATTGAGCGACGCTATTGGTTGACAGCGCTATAATGCGTCATCACAGGTTAGTCGTTATACAAGGCCCTTTAAGCCTGGATTGCAAGTTTATTTTAAACTTCAATATCATAAATAACTTCTGGATATACTATCGAAAATAAGATTATGATTGTCATCATTATCATAACCACTTTTTAAAATCACTATTATTATATTCATCAATATCATTATTATGATGATTAATTTTACATCATTATAATTTAAAGGCCTATTATATCAACATTATCATTATTATTATTACCATTTATTATTATTATTATTATCATTATTATTATTATTATCATCATTATTATTATTATCATTATTATTATTATCATTATTATTATTATCATTATTATTATTATTATTATCATCATCATCATTATCACGTTTTCTACAACTTGATGTTATGTTGGTATATTTAAAAGCAACCAGACTTCTTCCAGAAATCTAGGGTCATCTGTTATTATTATCATTATCATTATTATCATCATCAGTAATCATCATCATCTATTCATCAGAATGCAACGAATCATCATCATCATCATCATCATCATCATCATCATCATCATCATCATCATCATCAGAATTATTATCATTGTCTTTATTATTATCATTTTATCATTATTATTAAAAGTTGGTTGATTAGTTAATTATGCATTAATTTTGTGAAGTAATGAAATTGATTCACACCTGAATAAGTTGAAGTCTACATGTTTTTATTTTCAATATAGTGGCTAAACTGATGTTTTCAACTTTTATTTTTTATTTATTTGTTTCTTTTGTTGATAGCAAGTATAAATCTCAGGCACTGTATTTAGTTCTAAATTGCATATCAAAATGCGGAGTTTGCTCTTTATTGATATAGATACAAAGATGGCAAAAGTAATAAGTGTCCCTATAATTATTATATAGGCATAAGCCTCCATTTTCCTGCATTCATAATGAAAATGTCCAGGGGAGTAAAAATGAGAGAGAAAGGTGGAAAGGAGGAAAGGGAGATTGAATATCATGCTCAAAGACTATATGATCCCGATCAGGTGTAGAAATAAAGATATGCTCAAGGTGTAGAAATGCTACTTTGCTTTAATCTAATTGCCCCATAAGGTAAACTGTGCAAATATAACGTTTTGTAAATGATTCAAAATCAGTGAACAGGGTAAAAGGAAAGTATCTTCAATCTTGTTGCTTCCTCCCTTATCTGCTTATTGTAATCATTTTGTTCCTCTTCGGATTTCGTGTTAAAATATCATTTGCAAAGGTTGTTTTGAAAGAATCGTTACCTTCCTGATTTGCCCAGATGCCCCATACTACAATCCTTGTGTTCTGTTGTTTGTTTTTCGTTTCATTTATTTGTATTTCCAACAAATAAAATACAAAGGTTGATGTACATAAAACTCAGTGATAATAATAAACAGATTTAACATAATACACTAAGTAATTTGTTTACACTTCATGTCAAAACAATTCACCTCACAAAAATTTATGTTGGAAATGTTGCATGGGGACAGCTAAAAATCTGGGCTTGTAGCATAGGCGGCGATCCGGGGGGATATGTCCCCCCTCTCGATTTTTCGTCCCTCGGGCCCCCTCCAGTCAAGCTGAATATTTTCATTTTTCTGTTTTGAGTCTGATGACCAAATTTAGGCCAACCACTTAAATATCTTATAGGCCTAGAGTGTATTTTGATGGCAAAATGAGGCTTCTTCCATTACCACTGATTACTGTTTGCAGTTATGTTAAGCCCATTGCATCACTCTCTCGCATAACAACAATCATCCCCTTCCACTTTTCGAAATAGATTTTCGGTGGTGACCTTCGGTGTTTCCCTCCCCCCCCCCCCCTCCCCCCCCCCCCCCCCACTTGTTACATGAAATCGCTGCCACTGGCTCGTAGGTTTGCAGTCCCCTTTCGCACCCTATTAAATTTTGAGAAAGAAATTAAATCTTTTAAATTATGGCAATATACAGAATTTGTGCATGGGAAGCCTTTTGGAGTGGTTCGCTTCGCGGCATTCTTGTTGATAGAACCTCTATGGTGAACACCTCTCCCCCAAGTAGAGGCGTGCAAACTCCCCACATCCCCTCGGGTTCTCGAGAATCCACCCCCCCCCCCCCCCCGCCCCTCCCCGGTCGGTATTTTTTTGCGCAATCGGATAATTGGCGATGAGCTAATAATAAAAGCGCCTGGAATGTAGTTTAGCTATTACAAGCATAATCACCTGACTGCTGTTGTATCACATGACATCAGGCAGCTAGCTTCGCGCACAGAAAACGATTGCTCGAAGTTAGTAGACGAAAATCCCTCGGCCTCGTGTTTACATTTGTGGAGTGAGGAACCATGGGGTCAAAATGGGAGCTGAGATTTATTTTCGTCATTTTATTTACTTCAGCAGGAGAAATCGTCTCTGCTGCTCGTCCAAATATTGTTGTTATGCTCATGGATGACGTAAGTACATGGTAGTAGTAGTAGGAAAAGGATGCACTGTGATGAGAGACGTGGGCGGTGCCTTTATTAACTTGGTCATTTAAAGTAAAGATGAAAAAAATAACTCGTTATAATGTAACAGTCTGACGTTAAGTCTAACTTTTGATCTGCAGTGAAGAAACAGACTTGAAATGGAAACAAATAAAAAAATTCAAAAAGCCCTTGCAAAATCATCTTGAATATTAATATTAGATTCCAAACATGGCAAAAATTTGCACCAAAAAGATGACCCATTTACTTCCATTCGAGCCTTGGGCTTCAAGCAATATTTTTTGTCTTTGAAGGGGGTACCCAATGCTGAAACAATGTTAGTTCATTTAAAAGAGCATAATTTTATTAGCAGAAAATCATCTGCCTAAAGTTTTTAAAAGTCGTGTTGCCAAGGAAACCCCCAAATGTAAGATTTCAGAATATTTTTGACCCCTTAGCTGTGACCCAGTTTCAACTGGGTACCCACTCTGAGGTAAAAATGACGTCAAAGTGGGTACCTTGTTGCGCACTTCTAGCAAAATGCGCACAAGGTATAATACATATTGTACAGTCTAGCGCGCATCACAACTGCAGTGCGCGAAGCTGGGTACCCACTTTTACGTCATACCTCATACTCAAATTTTTTGGTCAGCTCTTGACTTTATATGCGAAAATTAGCCAAAATGCATTGATTTCGATTGAAAATCATCATATTTTTAAAGTTATTCTTCTTAGAATTCTATTCTTGATCATATATTTAAAAAAAAAATTACCATTGTGTAATCACTGTAAGCTTTAAACAGTATTTCTGATACACTTAATTATTTATGTTATTAGTACTATGGTAGAAATATTTTTATACTGATGTTGGACAGTGATGGTACCGAGGGCCATGCCTACATGTATTTATAGATTCATTTTGACAACTTGAGAAAGACTTGTATTCATGACATTATACAGTTTGCATGTGCATGGTAAGAATAAAATCACTAATTACTGTTTAGAACATGATGAAGATTATTACTATTTTTATTTCTCTTCTTCTACCCCTTCCTCTTCTTCCTTCTTCCTTCTTCCTCTTTTTCTTCTAATTCATTTTCGTCCTCCTCTTCTACTTCTTCTTTTTCTTCTTCATCCTCATCTTCTTCTTTTTCTTCTTCTTTGCCTTCTTCTTCTTCTCCTGTTTCTGTTACGATCTTCTTGAATATTCTTCGTATAATCATCTTTAATATTTTCCTTTGTTAATCTTCTGATTATATCAGATGGGATGGGGAGATCTTGGTATCTATGGAAACCCAGCTAGAGAAACACCAAACCTGGATCAGATGGCAGCTGAAGGCATCCTCCTACCAGACTTCTACTCCGGCAACCCACTCTGTTCACCTTGTACGTATGTGTCTAACCTTTTCTGTGATAAGAATTGCTCTCACAAAGGCCATTTTCCCCACCCCTTCCCCATTTTTTCTTTTTACTAAAATATGCTCTGCTCACTTTTTGGTCGAAAATGTATATGTATGCTGTCACTTAAGTATTTTTAAAAATTTTTTTTGCATGTGTTTTTTTTTTTTTTTCATCCACTTTTATTTTTCAAAATCAGTCATGTAAATTTCTTGTTTGGTTGTGTTATTGTTCTATGTTTGTAAATTGTACACAATTCAACATTATGTTTTGATGCATGATAAATTGTAATGAATACCATTTTTAAATTAAATCGAATTGAATGAAATTTTATCTCATCACAATCAGCCAGAGCATCCTTACTGACCGGCCGACTACCAATCCGCAATGGGTTCTACACCACCAATGCACACGCACGAAATGGTTACACACCACAGAACATTGTAGGGGGCATCCAGGACAATGAAATCCTTCTCTCAGAGCTACTCAAAAAAGCTGGTTACAAAAACAAGATTGTTGGAAAGTGGTATGTCCTGTTTTGTATTTGGTGTTTTCCCCCCACTGTCATTACAAGGTGGACACCATGCTCATACATGGACTTTCAAAATGGACCCTAAACAAGTAATTATCTTTCGATCTCAGAATACCCTAAACAAGTATTTTTTCATGTTTTCCCCACCCTAAACAAGTATTTTCAAATCAAGCTGTTTTAAAAGTATACCCTTCTTTCCTGATTTTTGCAGTTTTGTTACCCTTTTCACTGTACGAGCGTACATTACCCGAAACAACCCTTTTTATGCATTTTTATGTACGAGTATGGTGTAATGTGTAATGACAATGGCCCCCTGGGTGTTTCCAGTATAGCAGTTGACTTGGAAAAGATATTGTAATAGATCTCAAAGTTAGGTTATTTAAGATAGCTATGGGGTCAAGTAAATGGGAAGAGTGAAAATCCCCCAGAATCAATTAGAAATTCACAATAAGTGATAAAAACTACAATGAAATGATACATTTTTGTTAGTTTTGTTTTTGTTAAGTGGTGAAAGAAAAATCTTTGGCAATCTAAGCTGCAAAAAATAAGCAAAAACAATGAAGACACCCAGGACCGATTAGAACCCTGTAAATCCCTGTAAATCCTTGCTTTCTGTGTTGCATATCACTTCTATATATGTATTTATATCAACCCCACAATGTATCAAGCTGTTCATTTGCCTCAAGATCTTTCGCTTGAAATTACTAACAAAAATCATTCCCAAAACCCAAGATTTCAATTACCTCAGAAAGTTTTGTTTTTATTGCAAGTAACTGGGGGGGGGGGGGGGGGACTACATATCACTGTAAATATGCAAGTGATCCATGTAGATTAATTTAACCTTTGACCTTGTGCAGGCATCTTGGACACCAACCCCAGTTCCACCCTCTGAAGCATGGTTTTGACGAATGGTTTGGATCACCCAACTGTCACTTTGGACCCTATAATGATAAAAACACCCCCAATATACCGGTCTACAAGGATGCAGAAATGGTCGGGAGGTACTATGAGGAGTTCACCATCAGCAAGACAACAGGAGAATCCAACCTGACACAACTTTACATCCAAGTGAGTGCTGAATAGCGTTTGTATGGCATCACTGTAGTAATTAGTATTTGTGTGTAATGTTTTGCTAGTTGGGCAACAAATACAGTCGTGTTCGCGGTAAACCTCTCTCTCGTGATTATGCAATAATCTGCGGATCAGCTTCACGCAAATTCACGCATTCTTCTGCGGTCAGCAAATCCCTCCCTTTCCATAAAAAATTATTTTCTTAATAAGTAGTGGGTATGTTATTTACTGCCCTCTGCGACGATTTCTGTGCATGTCGAAACTTCAAGTTATTTTTTCCAAAATCACCGCTACGGCGCAATGCAATGTACATGTAGAAGTGACATTTGTTTGGAGAATGACATGTACCCTGTGAAAGCAATTGTGATATTGTTGCACAACAGGAAGGGGTGACAAAATGAAAAAGTGAGATTTGTGCTTGAAGTGTAATTTGTGTTAGGTACCTGTAGTTTGAATCTTATCAGAATTTAATCCTTCATTGGTTTTCATCTGATATACAGGTTAGGTCATCCATGAGACTTGATGGGATGTGTGTATATTTCTCACACCGTATAGTGCAATTTCTTGATTATTGTTAATCATGTGAATATCAGGACATTTGCCCTTTGACAAATTGCTTTTTATAGAACAACAGTTTAAATTAATCATTAGCCAAAAGCTGTGGTAATTGGGGCTATTGTTTAATGGAGTATTTGTCAAAGAAAGCTAAAAAAACATCTCAATCATTTAGAAGATATTTCATGATAGTCAATGTCACTTTTACCATGATCTTGGAAAGAATAGTAGGTAGATATTAACTCTGAGCAGATAAGAATTGCTAAATTCCTTTATCAATAACAGGAAGGAGTCAGTTTCATAGAGCAGTCCACTGCTGCCAAGGAGCCATTCTTTTTATATTGGACTCCTGATGCCACCCATGAACCCCTGTATGCTTCTAAGTCTTTCCTTGGGCGTAGCCAGAGAGGATTGTATGGAGATGCTGTGATGGAGTTGGATTATGGTGTGGGCCAGATCCTGGGTAAACTCAGAGAACTTAGGATTGAAAATGAAACCTTTGTCCTATTCTCGTCTGATAATGGTGGAGCGTTGTACGCTGCAGAACAGGGTGAGCATCCGTGGCTTAAATCTTCTGCCACTTGTCTATTTTCACCACTGCATCTCACTGTAAAATCCACTGCATGTAGTGACAGGGGATATCCAAGAAATAGCTGTCATCCAGGGGCCATCTTTTCAATTTTTTTTTTCCAAAATCAAAATTCTCTCCCATTTAATGCTTTCCATCATCGCAATTCTCACCCCATATTCAATCACTTCTAGGAAGCGTTGAATTTCATAGATCAGAATGTTGCTTCAAAGCAGCCCTTTTTTCTCTACTGGGCCCCCGATGCTACTCATGGTCCCCATTACGCATCCAGGGAATTCCTAGGCACAAGCCAGCGTGGGCTCTACGGAGACGCAGTGCGGGAACTAGACTACGGAGTTGGGGCTATCCTGACATCTCTGAAGCGGCATGGCATTGATAGCAACACATTTGTGCTGTTCTCATCCGATAATGGGGCTCCCTTGAATGATCGTAATGGTGAGAAAAGTTTCGACCACATGTAGAACAAGATGATACAGGGAAAATGTATCCTCCCTTTAGAAAAGAAAACAAAGTCAGTACATTGGTACATGCAATTTATTTTCCACAGATCATCAAATTTCCATCTTTCAGACATGAAGCCCAGTATACCAATGTATTAGTTGTTAAAGCCATTGAGGACAATTTGATTTTGCTATAACTAACACACATTTCCCTTAGACTGTAGCCTGAGTATACTTGGGTACCATCCTCGAGAGGTTATGCAGCTTTAATTCTCCTAACTGCAAATATGATATTCATCAAATGGAGGGTGATATTTTCCCACGCACAGCGCAGACAAAGGCACTTTGGGTTTCCATGCAAACTTAATGGGTCCAGTCTTAACAAGTCTCATAAAAATTATAGTTTTTTAGCCTAGAAAATGCAAGCATCAAATTCTGCTACCTGCATAGATCTAATAGAATTATCAGGAAAGTTTATGAAACCTGAACAATATTTTTGATCAAATGAGGGATTTATTATTCTAAAGCCGCTTTCACATATGAGGCGACTTTGTGGCGCCACAATGTGTGCACACATTTTTTGTCTTCACATATGAGGCAACTTTGTGTCGCCAGTTATGCTAATGAACGCGTCAACTCTCAAATAAGAGAGCATTTAGTCAAAACTTGCGCAAACAATCTCATGGCAACAGTTTTTACACTAACTTTTTAGGAATTTCATTGGTGCACATTTTTTGTAGCCAGGCAGCAAACAAAAATGTGTCCTGCCTCGGCAACATTTTTTGTTGCCCTATACCCCATAGACCTGTACACAAAAAATGTGTGCGCACAAAGTGGCGCCACAAAGTCGCCTCATAATGTGAAAGCGCCTTAAACCTGACTGTACATTTTCTATGGAAGCCAGAAGAAATCTTGTCAAATCATCCGTACTGGATTTGTTTCTGCGCATGTGCTGACCTGTGCGATATGCGAGAAATGTTGCCCTCTACTGTTGAATCTCATATTTGTGTAGGGAGAATCGATTTGTCATTCTGTGGGTGATTCAACATTAGAGCATTTAAATTACATTTTATTTTATGAGTGCCTTATTGTAGTGTCTGCTTCCAAGCCCTTAAAGCTGGCTAGAGATCATGAAAAAAAAATGCATCCTTCTCAAAAAAGTTATCATGAGCACACTGCTTTCGTAATCTTACTTACTTTTTCTTATCATGCTCATTCATTTTGATCACTTAATCCCGTGACTACTCAATTCTCAAATTCCAGTAGTTTTAAAGATGAACATGAGTTCTGGGCCCCATTTTCATAAAACTTGTTATCAGTAACAACTGCAAGTTTTCTGTGACAAATTTGCCCTCAGCCAATCAGATGCAAGGATTTCAGTAGCTTGTAACAGTTATTGCAACTTGTTATTGATAACAAGTTTCATGAAATGGGGCCCAGCAGTATACTGGGGTACCATCCTCAAGAGGTTAATGCAGCTTTAATTGATTGTCATCCTAGGAGTGATTCATCATTAAAGCAGTACATTGTATGTGTTATTTTGTGAGCACCCTATTATAGTGTTTGCTTCCAAGCCCTTAAAGCCAACTAGAGATCATGAAAAAAAATGCATCCTTCTCAAGAAGTTAGCATTTGCACACTGTTTTCGTAATTAACTCACTTTTTCTGATCATGCGCATTCATTTTTTATCACTTAATCCCTTGACTACTCAATTCTCAAATTCCAGTAGGTTTTGAGTTCTGGGCCCTGTTTCATGAAACGAGTGTTAGCAGTAACAACTGCCACATTTCTGTGATAAATTTGCTCTCAGCCAATCAGGTGCAAGGATTTCAGTAGCTTATAACAGTTATTGCAACTTGTTATTGTTTTATGAAATGGGCCTCTGGTCATGTGATTACATTGTGAAAGAATCTGGGAAAGGTAGATTAATTAGTATAAAATTTAAGATGGCTTAATTTTAGAGGTTTTTAGATGAGCATCAAAATGGTAAGGAATGAACTCAATCTTGTTGAAATGTAGTATATGGGAGTACGTGCAAATGTTCAGGCCAAACGTGCCAACCGTTTCTTGCTATGTTTACAAGGGCATTTGGAGAGCAATCGTCGTTAGCGGACATTCCAGCCATGATATTTTTCCAAACTGACCTAAAAGGATTGAGAAGTTCACAAGATATCTTTCACCTCCTCCCAGAACTCATGCTTCTCTTTAACCCATTTATGACAGAGGTCCATATTCTGTGGTTTGGCCTAATATCTTTTGATGCAAAGCCCTAAAAATCATACCAAATACATGAGCAGAAAGAGCTGAAAATTCTACACAAACTGTGCCCATTTTGGTTGCGTCAATATTCATGGTTTGATGCTGAAATTTTTTAAAAGGAAAATAAGCATTAAAATCCTTAAATTGGCAATGTGATAGAAAGTTTAAAATCACTGTTTTCCCCTGCAAATTGGCAACTTTTTGACTTATCATCATAATTTCTGTCAATTTATATTCATTCCAGATACATGACGTTTCATGAGAAAAATGTAGCAATAAAATAAAAATGTTGGTGTTGCCAATTTGAAGAATAAAAGCTAATCAAATTAGGCTTTAAATAATTCCTGTCAGGAATGGGTTAATGCGTGGATCATCCAGTTGCAGTAACCACTGAATTTCAAACATGCTTCACATCCTGCATTTATACAAGTCTTGATAAGATTGTGTAATTAATTATCATCTACATAATCTAGATGTGTTTTTGAATTATGTAATCGTCTCATAATTATATCTTACAATAGAATTGTTTCAAAGTTGTTTTGGAAAAAAAAATATCCACATTCGATAAGGTTTCTCTTTAGTCAGATCAATTGTTGATACGAATGGTTGGGTCCTCTTCTGTAAATATTGTAAATTGTAATTATTGATTCAAATCTTAAGTTGTAAATACATTTGAATGTCAATTTTTAAGGGACTTCTCTGGATTAGCATTATGCTATTTGTTGGTACCTTCTACCAAACTATATACTGCATTTCTGTTTGTTGTATGTATGTATGAAATTTGGTGATGCATAATCAAATATCATTATAAAATATATTATTTAACCCATTGCCTGCTGGAACTGCATGGTCCCCGTATTAAACAGCAAGGAATATAATAATCTAGTAGTTAATGGCTTAAGACACAGATGTTAACCCTCCTCCCATTCTGTTTATACCTGTCTGTATGTCTCTCTCTGTCTCTGTCTCTCTTAATCCATTTTCTTGTATATATATATCAAGTGATGCTCATTTGTAAAATTGTATTTTATGGTTTGTACTTTGTAGTGTTTGGGACATTAATTGATTTTTACTATCCAAGATGACTGTAAAATGTTTATTTTCAGCT
>CM057158.1:18198160-18275376 GCA_029962745.1 Echinometra lucunter
GTCTCATCATCCAGGCACCTTGGTCACCTTCCCCAGTACCTGCCACTCAAACACGGGTTCGATGAGTGGTTCGGAGCACCCAACTGTCATTACGAGAGCTATCCTAACATACCAGTTTACCGAGATTCAGAGATGATAGGAAGATACTATGAACAGTTTATTATCGACAAGAATGGAGAATCAAACCTGACCCAACTCTACATTAAGGTGAGGATAATGTGGTTTTGACTCTCTGGTTTTCCTTTTTCTTCAAATCTAAAAAGCATTCTTCTTATCGTTCCACAGTCCACAATTTGGAAGTAACAGGCACAACCTTCAAATTTTGTCGGCAATGAAAAGGTCTCTTTAAGAATATTTACGGAGGTATTGTCATTTGTCTGAAGAGAGATCCACAACACTTAAATAAATGTACATTTTGTATCATTTTGCTTTTTAAGAAAAGCTGTTTTAGTTGAGAGGTTTTTATTTTATTTTATAAATTCAAGTTTTTGTGTTCTTACATGATTTCTAATTTCTTGGGAAGATTTATTTTCTATTCATATTCTTACTCTCAAGCTTTCCGTTTCTTCTTCTTCTTCTTCTTTTTTTTTTTTTTTTGGGGGGGGGGGGTTACATTTCATTTTATCAATTTCTTGTCATTTATGGGGGCCCGTCCCCCCTTTCAGCAAGGCCAATCGTATATTTTCATTTATCATTCATAGGAGGGGCTGAATTTCATTGAGAAGTCAGTTGCAGCCAAGCAACCATTCTTTCTCTACTGGACCCCCTGATGCTACCCACGAACCTCTTTATGCTTCTAAGCCCTTCCTTGGGCGTAGCCAGAGAGGGCTGTATGGAGATGCTGTAATGGAGTTAGATGATGGTGTCGGGCAGATCTTGAGCAAACTCAAGGAGCTTGAAATCGATAATAATACTTTTGTTGTTTTCTCGTCTGACAATGGAGCAGCAACGTACGCCAAAGAAAATGGTGAGATTGGGAGAGTTTTATTTGTTTTACTTTTTCATGTCCCCCCCTCCCTTCTTCATCCCTCCGTAACTATCTTTCTGTTTTAATGCATGTGTGCTGGGAATTTTCTTTAGCTAAAACATCTGAACATCCACTATCACTAATCTTCTTTAAACTATGGAAACAACTGCCTTTTTGTTTCAATGTATAAATTTGTGCTTCTATAAGAATCCACAAAATTATGCTTGTAATTGTGTGAAAACAGAAGCCACTTGTTCCTTTAAGATCTTAAACATTCTCTCACTTACGTTAGTACCTGTCGAGAGAAATTTTATTGTTAGTATAAGTGTATATCGATGCATGAAAACCTGATGTTCTTGGTTGGAATCTACTGATTCTATATTAATAGTGGGGGGGGGGGGGGGGCCCACTACCATATTTATACCGTTTTACAGAGTTTGTGTTTCATTATCAAATTCAGATTTGATAGTTTAGTGGGAATATAATGAAAAGTAATAATTCTCCAAAGTCCAAAGGAACAATGTTCAGAATTCAGATGAAACTTGTACTATTTTTCTCTTTCAATCAGGAGGGACGAATGAACCATACCTATGTGGAAAGAGGACGACTTATGAAGGAGGGATGAGAGTACCAACTATAGCCTGGTGGCCAACCCATATCAAACCTGGAAGAGTAAGTGAGTGGTGGGGAAAAACAAAGGGTTCGAGACAGAAAAGACTATAAAAAATGAATGAATAAATAAATAATCAAACAAATGAACAAATAAGTAAGTAAGTAAATAAATAAATAAATAAATAAATAAATAAAAAGTAAATGAATAATAAATAAATAAATAAATAAATACTCAAATAAATGAAAAAGTAAATAACTGAATAAGTGTATAAATAAATGAATAAATAAATAAATAAATAAATGAATAATTGAATGAATAATGAATTAAACGAAAAAATTTGTATATGTACGAGATTATACATTTCCCCCATTAAAAAAAAAAAATCATGAGAGGAAATAGAATCTAGGAAGATAAAAATGATATACATGTGTACGTAATTAAGAACAAAACCCTTTAAAAGTCAATGTAGAATTACTGTAGTCTAGACAAATGTATCTACTATTAAAACAATGATTTACATTTTCCCTGTTATATGCTCACAAAGGTATAGAATCCAAAGCTGAATATGCTCAATTTCATGAAGAATGGGGTCACCAGTTATGGAAAATTGAATAGTATACTGAATGCGGGACCACTTATTTTCATGAATTGTCATACTGTTCCCTGTTTCCTGGTCATGGTACCATACAGGTAACCCATCAAATTGGTACTGTCATGGACCTCTTCACGACAGCACTCAACCTGGCTCACATCCGAGCTCCCAGTGATCGTGAGGTAGACGGACAGAGCTTACTACCAGCCCTGCTCAACGGAGAAGAGGATGTGAACAAGACGATGTTCTATTACCGTGGCAACGAGATGATGGCCGTCAGGCTGGGACTGTACAAAGCTCATTATTGGACGTGGACAAACCCTTGTCACAAGTTCTTCTTGTAAGCTGGATGAGGACTTGAAATATAGTTTCATTCACATCAGCACTTCATTAACATCAACAGTTTGTGCAATATTATTTCAGGGATACCAGTAATATTATCCAATTAGACTGATAAGAGATCTTGAGTTAGAGATCATGTTGGAGCCCCATATGTTATTGTCATTATGGAGCTTTATCAAATCATGAAAAGTGGAAGTGATAGACCAAGCTAGCAAACTGCAACAAATTAAATTCCACATCCTTAAAACATAGTCATCTACCAGGGGTGGCGCCAGCAGAAGACCAATAGGTCAGTTTATTTACGTTTTAAATGAAATAATATACAGTTGCCTGACCCAGCATTCACTTTTCCCATACTCTTCTTTCTTCTTCTTTTTTTTTTTTTTTTTTTTTTTTGGGGGGGGGGGGGGGTCACTTGAAAAATCATAGCGTCATCCACCCGCAATGAAACTCTCTAGAAGTTGAAAATGATTAAAACTCTACGGGGATTAGAAAACATCGAGGTATCATTGCTAATTCTCTCTCTTCAATAAATTTCAACTTACTAGGGATCAGATCTATGTCCAGGGCAGGAGGTGCCAGGGGTCATGACCCATGACCAGGTCAACCACACCCTGACCCCTCTCCTCTTCCATCTTGGACGTGATCCTGGGGAGAAATACCCCATCAAGTGAGTAGATTTCTTGTGCTCAAATGCATCTCTGGCGACAATTTCTGCAGGATTTATTTTGTCAAACATATACGGAGATGCCCACCTTTTATCAAGTTTTGTAATATTTTTAAGTGTGAAAAGAAGCATTATGAGTGGAAAAAGCATATCCTACCTTTAGTAAAGCCATGTACAGTGACTAAGTTCAGGAAAAAGTATTTTGCTTTAAACCTGCAGTATTTTTCCTTTTAAAATGTACAAAATACTGCATATACACAGAGTTGGGGTATAGCTACAATTGAGCTTGGGATAGGTTGATGCCTATAAAGGTTAGGGTTACGTTTGGGGAAAAGAGTTAATAATAGCGTTTGGTCTGTCACTGAAGTTGACTGAGGTTAGGCATTCATTTAGTGTTAGATGTTGATGAACACAGAGGAATGGTATATGGAATTGGTCTTGTTTCATGCAGATGTCTATCAATGCCCCCATCAAACCTATCGTCTTTTAATTCCTTTCAGGAGCACTACAGCAGAGTATAAAGCAGTAATGGCTCAGATTAGGCAATTTGTGGCAAACCATAAACTTTATCTGATGCCTGGTGACCCACAGCTCAACATGTGCGACAATGCTATCAAGGTAAACTATAGATTACTAGTAGTTTAATCATATGGGTCAGTCATAACCAACTTCCAATGATGTATGATGAAGATTACAGGAGATTTCAGTCACATTCCTCAAGGTTTTTGTGGAAAGTTAGTGGCTGGAAAACAGCAGTCATGAAGCTTATGGGATGTTTCCTCTGAAAAATCATGCTTTGACCTTAGTATATGAAGTGTGGAAAATAGGCAAAGGCATGAATATGAACACATTTATATGATAAATAAAAGAAAAAAAAAAAGGAGGGACAGAGGCAAGAGGGTGAGATATGGCAAAATAGACCCTCTTTCTGTTTAAGAGATTTTAACATGATAATAAGACTTATTATAAAGTCCGCACATTTCTAAAGGTGATAGACAGGGCTATTGCCGTTACCTTAAGTTGATTTTTTTGAAAGTGTTGTTTATCATTTTTTTTTGAAGAAAGGAAAAAAAAAACGGCTAAGAAAGGAAGTGAGAAGGGTGAGATAGGAAGGGAAAGAGGTTGAGAGAGAAAGAGAGAGAGAGAGAGAGAGAGAGAGAGAGAGAAAGGGGGAGGGGGGGCAGTGATCTTCATATATGTAATGATAAAAGCTTAAATATCCTTTTGATCAATATCTAACACATTCTCTCCTGAATTATTTTCACTTTCCCACAGAACTGGTCACCACCTGGCTGCGAGAAACTCAATGCATGTCAGAAAGCACCTCCATCAATACCCTATAAATGTATCTGGCCTTTCTGATTATGACCAAGCTATACCACAAGCCTCACAGGGGTCATTCATAGGGGATGTTTGGGAGAATTGTTAACCCATTGAAGCCTTATTGATCAGCTCTTATTCTTCAAAATTAATTTGCAACACCAGTAATTTACATTTATTGCTGCATTTTTCTTATGAAAATTGTGTATTCGAGAAATAATTATAAATTGACAGAAAGTATACTGAGAAGTTAATAAGTTGCAACTTTGCATGGAAAAAAGTGATTTCAAACTTTCCATCACATTGCCAATTTAAGGATTTTAGTGATTATGTTCCAAAATGGGCACAGTATGTGTAGAAATTTGCTCTTTCTGCTCATGTATTTGGTATGTTTTTCAGGGCTCTGCATCAAAAGTTATTAGGCCCAAACCACAAAACATGGACCCTCTGTCATGACTGGGTTAATTAATCATGGGATTTTCATTTTGTAGCGGGCTACTTTTCCAAAATCCCTCAAAGTTCCTTCATACATGACTAAGTAAAAGACCTAAGATAGCAATGGTGTCTATACTTGGCATGTTAGTAAGCAAGAGGCATTTCATTCTTTTCAATCTGTGGGGAACCATAGCCTCTAAAGGTACTCACCCATGTTTCATTAAGCAATAACTTGAATGAGATTTATGTTTTACACGAAGTCGACAATTTAGCAATAAAGACTATTCACAATAAGCCATCTGATTGTTTTGAATCATTATTATTCTTAAAGATGTTTAATGGTTTGCAGATAATATATCTGATAATTTTCAAATGCATTCAAAACTGAAAAACAATGATCATACTAAAACAAATGGACATGATTCAAATTAGAGAACAAATGTACAACACAAATCTTTGCTGTATAAAACAGCTTGAAGAAATTCTCTATACTTTCATAAAAGTTTTTTAATATCAATTTTTTAGTCATAATAGATTTAAAAAACTCATAATTTTGGTACAGATAATTACTTGAAAAAGAACCCCCCCAAAACCCCCCCAAAACCCCACACCAACAAGCATGAGCTCCTTAATTCAATTCCCTTTGGTAATAATAAGTATTTTCTATAAAAAGAATAATGAGCATGACATTGAAGAAATCATTTAGTTCAAATTTTATATGACACACATGTATATTATCATTCAAAATTACATGCTCATTAATTGGGTATATAGTCTTAAAAACAATGGTTGTATTATAATAAATGAAGAGGAGATAGACTTATAGGCATGAAGCCATGATCAGGTAGATAGTGAAATAATATAATGTACACCTATGCTGCAATAACAAATAATCATATTTCATAATAAGAAAGTTACTCAACAGCTAAGATAGCTAAGATATAGCAAAATTTTAGCTCATTTCAACTTGCCTCTGCAAACACTGAATATTATCAGATGGTCCGTTAGAACAATCGAATAATCACAATGTACAAAGTAAGCATTAAATCAACAATAATGGAAATAGAAATCAGCAAAATAAAACCATTTTCATTTGCAATTGCTGCATACTCAAATTCTCAAGTTGACCATGATTCTTTTTCAACACTAAAGTAACTGATCCCTGCAAAATAAATCACCAGTAAATGAATTAAGCATGCTGTTCACAAAAAGCCATTGATCATGTCCGTGAGAGATATTCGAAGAGCTCGCTTCCAAAAGGCACTAAATCCACTTTTGATGAAAAGTGAGTTATTGATATCAGACCATTGTTTAGGTAGGAGCCTGTCTTTTAACAAAAAGTATTAACCTAGATTTTGAGAGTAATAATATAAAAATGCCCCTTTTAATATCGCTTTTCCATGTACAAAACCTGGTAAACAAATTCCTTTTTCTCTGAAGTTACAAAGGTGGATTTAGCACCTTTTGGAAGAAAGTTCTTCATTTATAGACAATGTATTATCCTTTACTGGGCTGTCGGATATATATCCTTCTGTATATGAACATGTAAATCCATTAATTCCATCTCATAAAAATCTAAACAATATGTACATCATTTCCCAAGAAATGGTGGGAATTCATGTTAGGTCTGGATGCACTGAACTATCATCATATATTTCTCATTAAAGGGGTATGATAATATACCTACATTTCTCCTCTATATTTGAGGAGATGTATTATAATTTGAAAAGAGGACTTTCTAATTAGGGATAGTTTTAGCTTTATATTCTTTCTTGAGGGGGAAATTTGCTTTTAAATTTTCACAAGGTTGATCATTTCACAAATGAAAGCTAAATTTCTAACCAAATTCTAAGCAGTAACATATCTACATGATTCATTATCATCCCATTTTGTTAACCTTGCTTTTTCATTTCATTCTTCTTGTCTATTAAAAATTAATCCTACATATTCATGAAAATGGATGATATAAAACAAAAATATGTGAATATGGGTGGGGATTAAAATGAGGGGATGGAGAGAAAACATCACTGATGAGTGATGACAGTGATATCACTCGAAAATGCTGCGACAGGAGGGCTTCTACATACAGCAACCAGCTTCATGATGACATTTCCTCCCATGGTTCAAAGACCACCTACCACGATGAGACATCTAGAACACCTTACATCAGTTTCCGAGAACGCTAACCTTGATTTAATTAGCTGCTAAAAGGTAATCTCTCTGGACCTGAAGACCAGTAGGTTATAGTCGGAACATTTTGACAAATATTCCCAGGCATGTGATGATGCTACAGATGATAATGGATCAGGCATCGGCATTGAGCTGTCTGCTTGATAACGAGATTTTCTCCCCCGGTTTGAAGGCAGGCATACCAAGGTAAGGACATGTTGAACATCTGAAGGCATCTCCTAAGTAGCACTGCACAAAGAGAAAGTGAAAACATGAAATGAAAAGAACGAATATTCACATGCTACGCAGACAACGGGTGGATATGGATATGTAAATCACAATTCTGTCACTTTGGAAGGAGGTTGGCATTGCACATTGCAGTAGTTTATTTATTGGTGAAGATCAGAATTTTTTATGTTGGGGATAAAATAAAACATAAACAAGTAAAGTTTCTTCAAACAAAAGCAAGGTGTCACCAGGAACCAAGAAATGCAGACATGTGATGACCACTTCCAAATATTCTATTGTTGCCTAACAGAGGACACAAACACATCCATGTATCATCAACCTTTAGCCTATTTTCTTTCTATACAGAAATAAACATCCTATTTTTCTATAACAATGACCTGTTGCAAGAACATCAAACTAGAGCGTACATTACTATTTTTATAAGCTCCCCCCCCCCCCCCCAATCATCCTTCCCATAAGACCTAATTAAATAACAGATAACTACTTACAAAATAAGATAAATATGAAATAGAAAAGATATCACAGCAATACTTACACTGCCACATGATGATGTTACTGCCTTAGCCTTGGCAGGTTGACCTTGCTCCAACTCCTCTGCATAACCACAGGTACTAGTGATTAAACACATCAACAGAACATTCGTTGATAACAAGATCATTTAAACATTAAAAAAAAAAACAACTATTGATTAGAATAAGCAAGACAAACCTTGATTTTTATTTCTGTTGAGCCTTCTGGTTACTCAGGGAATGCATTTTGGGGAGCCTTGGCCTCTAAAATCTGAATATATTGTTGTTTTCTTTTTCAATATCTAACTCTAAAGACATGAAAGATTTGAATGCACAAACATAAAGTAGGTACAGGATATGTAAACATAACAGGAAATAATAAATGAAATGTACATACCAGTTTTTGCATGCTTTCCTCTTGCCAGAATTTGGACCACAGGTGGCTGCATGGAAATAAAAAAAAGCACTCAATGATAATAGTTGATAAGTATATAGCATATTTTCCACTAGATACAAAACTAAGAATAAACATAATTATGAATTTGATATCTGATAATTCAAACTATTCATCATTGAACCACAGATATTATCCTACAGCTACAAACCCCAATAACTCGAGGAAAAAAAAAGATGTAACTTCAAAATTTTTATATTCCAAGTGGCAACCTCTGACATATTCTTTGAAAATTTGGCATTTCCCACTTTCAAATCCCAAATCTAAAAACAACAAACATACCCCCTCCCCCCCCCCCCCCCAAGAAAAACCCTTTAGGAATGGTATTGCCTATTTTTTAAATTCATTATTATTTTTTTTTGTGAAAAATAAAACATTACTGTAAAACAAATCCTTTCATTCAGAAGCTGAATGATTTAACAAATGAATGAAAATGTACTGAGATAAATAAAAATGACTTAATTTGACACTAATAGCTGAGATGACAAACATGAAATTATTCAGGCAAAATGAACATATCAACACTTTAAATCAAAGCATAATTGCTGAGTTGCAATAATACCTTTCAAAGATTCTGGGTCTGGCTTTTTCAAATCCTCTTCCTCCAGTAGGGCATCTGAATCTATGATGTCCTGTAGGTGACAAAAAAAAAAAAAAAAAATCAGGTTGACTTGGGAAAGAGATGTATGGAATAGGAATTTCACTCCTGAATGTTCTCCTGGATGACTTTAATTTAGTCTTGCAAAAAATACCCATCAAATCCTAAACTGAGCCAATTTGAGAATTTCTGAAAAAGTTATGACGGACGATTCACACACCAGCATTGCCACTGAAAGCGATATGTTACTTCTACTCTTGACTATAATATTTTCAAATATCATTCAAATTTTGATAAGAAGATCAAAATAGGTGTCAAAAAGGTGCAAATCATAGATACCAGTACTCATAATCTAAAGTTCTGTGGTTAAAGCAATCAAAGTTGTTTTTAACCCATTCGTGACAGGAATTATTTAAAGCCTAATTTAATCAGCTTTTATTCTTCAAATTGGCAACACCAACATTTTTATTTCATTGCTACATTTTTCTTATAAAACGTCATGTATCTGAAATGAATATAAATTGACAGAAATTATGATAAGTCAAAAAGTTGCCAATTTGCAGGGAAAATGGTGATTTTAAACTTTCTATCACATTGCCAATTTAAGGATTTTAATGCTTATTTTCCTTTAAAAAAAATTCAGCATCAAACAACGAATATTGACGCAACCAAAATGGGCAGTTTGTGTAGAATCTTTTGCTCTTTCTGCTCATGTATTTGGTATGATTTTTAGGGCTTTGCATCAAAAGATATTAAACCAAACCCCAAAATGTGGACCTCTGTCACGAATGGGTTAAACAACAACAATAACAAAACCTGGAAACTTTGCCATTCTTGTTCATCTAATTAGAGATCCTTTTTATGTAGTTTCACGTGAATTGTGCAACTCCCAGAGATAGAACTGCTATGTAGGTTACATTCCAAGTGTGTTAAAATGAGGGGATTAGCTCTTGGTTCTTGACTTGGGAATGCCTGATAAAATAACAACTAACACAAAACGTTGGAGATAAAACAATATGGGCTGGTATTGCTAGAACCTGAGGAACCAGTAAGCAAATTAAACATAAGGCAGAAACTCCTACAGGTCACGGAGAATAGAACTAGTGAATATGGAAAACTTGTCAAGTATGCTTGACCTTGTAATGTGGTACTTCAATGTAATTTAATTACAGATAGGTATTGCAAAGGTAAAAAAATATAAAATACTGTCCACATACCACATCATCATCAGCCATATCAAATGCTGACAGGGTCCAGACTTTTGCCACATCATTGCTCTTCTTTGCTGGCTCTGAAACATGAGAAAAACATTACCAATAGCATTAATTGCTGCGATCTAGTGAGTGATCTATGAAATATCTGTATTATACTTGTCTTTGATTACCTTGAGGTTAGCAAAAATTTCATCGTTGTCCCTTGTGGCAATGCTCCTCTAAAAATGACAAAGCCAGAGCTGCCAACCCCAATAGGAAAGATATCCTCATCTTTACTTCTTTTTATCCTATTGAAAGTTCAAAACATATGACAGTGTGATTCCTTTGCCACTTTGCATGATACCCTAACTAAAATACAACATTAATGATATATAGGGCTTATCTAATCATTTGATCCTCACTCTTCTACATTGTTTTTCATGTAAAATGATCTACCATACAATATAAACAGGTATAATATATTGAGCATCAGGGTTAACTTAACCCTAAAAAGACTGGGGGGGGGGGGGCGCTAAAAGGCCCCCTCTCGACATAAACTGTGGTTATTTTGTAACGCTTAAAGATTTCGCGCTGCTGTTTCATCACTTTTTTCTTTAGAGTTTTGCGCAACTTTTGATACCAAATTTGCATGCCCCGCATGTACGATTACAGAGTTACGTCACATTTTCACATGGCATGTCAAGAAAAATTCGATATTTTGCATTCGTTTGTGTGTAAAGTCAATGGGGACTGGAATAAATATTACAGACACTGTTTTCAAACCATATTTTCATTGGATTCTTTTTATGTAATGTCATATGTGAATACAAATAACTCTTCTAGATCATAAAATAATGAAATACATTAGATTAAAAAACATAGAAATACATAAGAAATGAAAAAGAAAGAAATACATAAGGAAATAATGCAAACGATTCTTTTTAATTACTAATGTGCATAAGTGTATCACACAATTCAAACATGAAATAACACAATTTGACAATGAACACCTTCTTCTTACATATAACAACCTTGAACAGGGATTTCTAGACTATAATGGACACCTAAATATAAAAAACACAAATTTTCGAAAATTTGCATATTCGTATAATTAATTAAGAACATCTGTAAAAATAAGAGTAATAATATTAATTTGACTATGCATTCATGTGGAAAACATAATGAACTGTGTGTATACCAAATTTGGTTGCAATCGGACAATCAACAGCCGAGATCTTGGGGGGGGGGGGCCCTTTAGGCCGCCCCTCCCAGTTTTTCCAGTTAAATGCTGATAATATAACCTGAAAATAAGATTTTAAAAAGGTTTTAAAAATCACTGTCAGAACTTTCAAAAATCCTATTTCAATGGGAAAAATCCTATTGTCAAATTCTCTTGAAAAACACAATCCTACTAAATGGATAAAATCCTATTAGTTGGCAGCTCTGCAAAGCTCAACAACATTTTAGCAATTCTCATTTGACATCATACCAGGCACAAGAAGGAGACACAAACAGATCAGTGGAAAAAAAAGAAGGAAATGAAGCAGAGAAGTGAAAATTAAATAAGGAAGAAATCAAATTCCTGTTGTTTTTGAGGACAATACAAGTGGGGACACTAACAAAATTTCCTCAAAGTTAAACTCCAAAGAATGCTTCTCTTACTTTCTGCATTTCCGTTGAGAAAACTTGATGCCAGGAGGGTCTTCCTCTTAGCGAGTAATAAATTATCATTAGTTTACTAGCAGTAAAATTTATGATAGTCATACCTGGTTTTGCTTTCTGTGCAAAGGAGAGCGGTAATGCTGCAGTCAAGCCCACCTCAAAGTCCGGTTTACTGCAGTTCACTCCAACCACCTCCAAGCCAGGAGGGGCTTCCTCTTTACGAGTAATAAATTAGCATTTGCAGTACTATACTCAATAATATTCATACCTGGTTTTGCTTTCTGCGCGAAGGAGAGTGGTAATGCTGCAGTCGAGCCCACTTCAAAATCTGGTTTATTGCAGTTCACTTCAACAACTTTTAAGCCATCAACCTCAGTCATATTTCTACTCTGGGCAATTGATGCCAGTTCTGTACCTTCTACTACATTCTGTTAGTCAAAGTAAGAAAGATCAATAGTAAACCAGCATTTACATCAAGGTTATGAAAGGGGTTACTGTTTCTAAACGTGCATCACAACAGACCAAGATCACAACAAACTAGTGTATGAAATTCTATTTTGTCTCTCTTTTCTTAATGAAAGTCATTGTGTTGTACCTGCCTCCCTGCCTTACAAAATTTAATAAGACTTATCTTGTCAGCAGCATTTAGTCTCAATGACATTAATAAAAAAAGATGTACCTCTATGCACTGCACTTTCCAATAGATGCAACTACCTTTTAACCCATTCTCTATTGGAACCAGGTTGTCCGTGTACTAAGGCTTTGGGCCCTGTTTCATAAAACTTGTTATCAATAACAAGTTGCAATAACTGTTATAAGCTACTGAAATCCTTGCATCTGATTGACTGAGAGAGAATTTGTATTAGAAATGTGGCCATGGTGTACAGAGAATTCAGCAGTCAACGGGTTAAACCATGTTCTACTCTTCGCTAGTTGAATACTATGCCCAAGATAACTTGGGCTAGGGTCTATGGGAAATCCATGTTATACTCGAATCAAATCATACTCAATGGATTAAGTGCTACGTCCCTATCTACAATGAATTTTTTGGTCACTTTTGCTGGATTCTGTTCATATAATTTTTGTCAAAAATGAAATTCAAATTGCCATTGACAAATTATCCTGGCAAGCAGTAAATATACAAATTTGGACGGTTTGAACTGCAAATGGCACTAAAAAAGGGTGACTTCCTACAAAAAGAATATGTAAAAAGGATTGATATTCATACCTGAGTAACATTAACAAATCCACTGAGCTTTAGTGCTGATACAAGTTTGGCTGTTGTCCTGATACCAGATCCATTCTCTATTTGAAAACAAACAAAACATAGAAATAAAAATATCATGTGTATATATTCATGGGCTAAAGAACAATATGTTATGTCTTCTATTACACCACCTGTTTATTGGAAAATATTTTTGTTAATGTTGTTGGGCATTAAATTTACTTACCTTTCATAAGAAAAAAAGAAACAAAAAGGAGAAGGAAAAAAAAAAGAATATCATGTATATTCGAAAATTCCCACTCTATAAAGACCATAATTATTGTTTCCCTTGAATACTGAAACATGTACAAAAGAAACCTGTAAATAAAGACCATCTGTTTATAAAGACTAGTTTTCATGTCCGCTTTGGGATAGTTTTCATATGTAGGTTAAGGTTTCACTGTATTATCATTATCAAAATTATTACAATTTCTTTAACCCATTCGCGACAATGATTTTCTAAAAATGGATTACGAGGGCCACTCTTCAAGACGGCAACTTTTTTTGGCAACAAGCCAGCCCAATCTCATTCACAAGTCTAGGGACACGATACTCACCCACGGGGGACATGCAATTTTACAGGACTGTTCCCAAACTGAATGAGTGTGATTTCCATCATTCATTTGAAACTAAATGTTCAGTAAAAGTAACTGTTTGGAAATTTTTATCTTCTGTGGTGTGGAAATCGTATTTAATTTTTTTTCTTACATTTAGAAATATCTCATTTAGTTCGTTTGTCTGTCATCCGTAATTATGCACCCCTATTGAGAAATGGCATTTTCCACAATAGTCAGTCATGCCGACGTGGTGTGATTTTTGGGGGTTAGTCTACTCTGTGTAGGGGGAACTAAAAAGTAACAACAAAGAAGTAACGGATCTGGTCAGTCAAACTCATAAAATGAATGATCTAATGCCTTTTGCTTGTATGCAGAATTTGATTTATTTGTTTTTTTCTTCCGAAAATGGCCTCGCTGGATGTTTTATAAGTCTGCGATTTTGATTCAGATTTATCATTCACCCTGTCCCAAAATGGTTATGTACGCGGAAGCGAAAGACCTGTGCTATCGCGATAGCCAGGCCTAGCATGGGAAAGGCTTGCATGCTCGATGAGTCATCATCTCTCCTTGCACTAGCACTGCATACCATAGCTTCGTCATTCAGTCATGAATTTGAATAATTTTGGAAATAGTTCTTCGATTACCAAATTGAACGAAGCAAAGTGGATTATAATGGGCTCACATACAAAGAAATTAGAACTATTGATTTTTTTATCTATGTCTGATGAGGTCATTTTACGTGAAAGAACATAACAAAATAAATATAGCTTTATCAAGGTCTGGTAAAATACTAGACGACTCGTTGACGTTGCCTAGTGACCAGGCCAGGAATGTAGTCCAGTTCATGACTGAAGGACACCTGCGCTGCACCCAGCTAGCTCTCTCTCTCCGTCTCTTCGAAAATGTAAACAATGATCAAAGGAGCTTCATGCAATAACAATGGTGGGAATTATGGCTATGAGTTCGAGTATCATTTCCCTTTATGTTGATGAACATTCAAATGTTATTTTTGCTTGTATAGTACCCATAAACCCATTATTGTTGAAGTGCATAAATACAAGTAAATGAGTTCGTAGTTTCTGCCAAGGGATTTGCTTTTATCCCCTGGATTTTTTTATTTAGGTTTTACATTTATACCTATAATTCACAATATTAGATTTCAGGACAAATAGCTTCCCCTGTTGTGTATAAATTCAAGTAAACAGTGTTTTGTTTGTAGGTCTGTCAAATCAATCTAATCGCAAGAGCCTTTCGGGGGGGGGGGGGGGGTCCTAGGAAGCACATGTCCTCTTTACGCATTTTACCAGATCCATTTTTGCAAAAAATTTGAACTTGGAAATAAAAATGCCACCCTTGAGAAAAATACTGTTATCATTTCTTTTTTTCAAATTTTATCTATCAAATGTTTTAATTTTGATTTTCATTTTCAGGTGGATTCAGAAACTATGCCTTTTCACTTTGAATTCTCGACTGCCATGTTACTGTACACAATTATATTTACTTTTCAAACAACCCTTCCCAAAAAATACACCCCTCCACCCCCTAAATTATTTTAGGGGGAATTGTTAGTAATTTGTATTTATTGTTTTCAGTGTTAGTAAATGTATTCATGTCCTTCCTTTACATGGATATTTTTATTTTTTACATCGGGGCCAAGGCAAGCCCAAGAGGGCAAAAGTCTTTCAGAAAAAAAAGGCAAAAGAAAGAAAAGAAAGAGTTAGTACCTGCCACTTGGCACAGCACTAAAATTATTTCATTCAATTTAGTGTAAAAAAAAAAAGATCGGAGTGATCGGACCATTATATTCTAACCAAACTCAACTTCAATGCTTCATCAAAATAATCACAGGTGACTGAAGGAGAGGTATGAGGTTGATCACTCAGTCACATCAACAATACGCAATCGCACACACGCGTCACAACAAAAGCATGCGCTCGGGAATTAGAATCAGATAGGAGAGCCTATAAAAGTCAAATAAAATCAATCAAAACAAGCAAATCCACATAGATATCCGTAAAAAATTAACAACCACGGCTATATTCACTCGAATACACACACCAAAAATTAAGGAATGCATAAATTCAAAGCTCAAATGACAGGGCTGAAACGAACGCAACGTCTACAAAATCACTGCACTCGCACTCTGCACTGCATGCAAACGTACACCACACAGGCAGTCACACGCCATACGTATACTACACGAACAACCGCTGTGCGAATGATTCACTGAAGTCAACATAACTCACCAGATTCTCACCAAAATTAATTACAATCACGAATTACGCGTCCACAAGAATAAAATATATCACAAAACCTTTCCAAATAAAGGGAAAAAATATACAGGAAGAAGCGAACAGAAAAATATAAAGAGATAAAATAGATGGGAAATTGGCGAGCTGAGATAGGCGGATTCTAAGTACGAAGACAGTTACAAGTTACGTGTTGCTATCGATAGCCGCTATATCGATATTGCCCAAGCGCGCGAATGCCCTTGTTACTAGGCAGTATTGGCGCGAGACAAGGATATATAAATATTCATCGCAGGCTCGTACGGTTTTGAGATGAAATGTCCAATAAAGGGTCTTCTAAAATTCATAAGTCTAAAATGGGTTGGTCCTGAGACGAAGTAACGAGTGCTCTGATTGGCCAAAATTTTTCTGCATCGGCAGGCGAAGTTTGGGGTCACCAAACTTTCTAGTTTTCTTGTAAACACGGCAAACCACAAAACGTGGACCCATTGTCGCGAATGGGTTAATAAATGTCATGTTATTTTTTGATCCATATCAGACGCAATATTGATTTCTTGCAATGTCTTTTAGCTTTTGCTCTGCATAGCTGGGTAATGCAACTGCATTGCCCTAAGGAAGAACAGTTTAATACCGATGAGGCAAGAGAGACTGCAAATGAACGTATCATTATTATCATCTCCAAAAATTCTGACGGCACTTCCATGCCCATCTAATCCATTTGAAACAATATATGATCCTTAGTTAACTTTCACACTGTTGTTCCTTTTTTTTTTTCCTGCTCCTTCCTATTTCATGTACTTTTGCTCTAGTTAAGTTTTTCTTTTCCACTGCACCTTGAGCACATTAGTCATGTGGAATTGGCACATTATAAATACCCTGTATTATCATTATTATTAGGAGTTGCGCTCCTCGGTTTTCATCAGCATCTCCTTGCCCGGGTATTCACAGCGGCTTTCCCGCTCCTCCTTTCATTTGTCTACGCAGAAATGGAAGAATTAGAAGGGAAAAGATGCTGAGCAGGAATCCTGCTCTAAGCTGTCGTCAAATTGGGGTCTGACTTATGACAAGAAGCCTTATGTCATAACATTAAAGAAATTATATACCTGACTCTGTGACAGGTTCACGAAGCATCAACTGTCCTTTAGGTTTCAGAATTCTCGCTATCTCGGCTAGTGTGTCCGAGGAATAGGTTATGGATGAAGGCTTGATCACTCCAAGGAGAGCCACGTCGAATGAAGACGCTGCATGTGAGGCTGTAAGAAAACAACACTGTCAGGCATTAGATTTACCACAGGGGTTTCAACAGTAAATATGCACCTACGACCAAGTAAAATTATGAGAAGATTCAATACATCAGATTAACATGGCAATGCCTCAAGCAATTTTACAAATAGCTCCATATGAAATATTTGTAGATTCATCACACCAAAACTTTTGTGAGGATCGAGACCTTGGGGCCCATTGCATAAAACTTCTATAATAGTAACTTTACTATTATCGCAACTTACTGGAATTTGATTGGCTGTTGAGCAACATGACATCATCAACAGCCAATCAAAATCCAGTAAGCTACTATAATAGTAAAGTTACTATTATAGTAAGTTTTATGCAACGTGCCCCTTATCTTTGGAAGTAATTGTCTTCACACTCTTACTTTACATTGCTAATAAACATTTAACAAATAAAACAACTGCTAGAAGAATGAGGACAAATTAGTTTTTTCTTCTTAAAAGGTAACATTAACAAAATTTTGACACATTTCAAATACGTCAGAATAAGAAATGATGTACCACAGGTTCCCCTTAAATGTCTAGGAGCATCAGTGTTCAAATACTTACACATGGTCAATCTCTCATCATTCTCTACTTGAACATGCCCACTCTGGCTGACCTTACAGTTCAATCTCTCCACGACTTCTTTGATTTGGTCTGCAGACTGCCCTTGACTCCACACGACCAATATGCTTTGTCCTGGTGAAACTTTGGCCTCCATACTGAAATCGGCTCTTTGATCAAAAGAGAATTCAATATTATTATCATTTCTTTTTACACGATAGATCTAGCACCATACAGACTTTAGAATACAATAAAATTTGAGGATATTTCCAACATGCACCAGTCAATGGTCAAATGATCACGTTGAAAAGCAAAGAAATCCTTATCAATTGTTTTCCTCCATTGCATGCTTCCCACTGATGAAAGTGTCCTGTATATTGAGATTAAGAAAAAATTACACCCAATGTAATCTAGAATCTAGATCTACATTGCGAACATTGAAAAAAAAAGTTTTTCTTCTATGTCCCATTTGTGTCAAAGCCATGAAATGGAGAAATCATAAAAATTCTATCAAGCTGCTGATTACAATGTATCACTGATTCAATGACAAATAATATAGATCTAGGCCTTGATCTAAATCTAGATCTAGACTTGATGTAATCTACCACAAAAAGAAGGATCCTCACTATCTCAGTATGACAAACCCAACGTCATCTACAATAGTTACTAGCCTAGCACTGTAGCAGAAAGTGCCACTACACCAGGGCTAATCGTGCTCAACAGCCAATCTCATCAAATTCTTCTTTCTCACGTCATCGACATCGTCATCATGATAGCTGCGATGCAAAATCTATTAAAAGTATGGTCTGATGCCCCTTGTCTGCGCAGTGCCCAAGTCTCCGCATACGCGTAACTGCGCGATTCTAACATCACAAAAGACGCAACAAACACAATCATCTTTAAATCAATTTTAGCGATATGTATCACCGAAAAAATGACAAAAAACGGGCGAAATACATCTATTTTATGTATTTTTTACTCACATGCCATGAAAATGCCACTTTCATGCAAAAAATCCCGAACTGCGTGTAAAGTGAATGAGTGCGCAGACAAGGGCACCTTCCTCTTTTTAGCGTCAAATTTACACCATCGCCTTTTCTTGTGAAAATCACATTGTTCTTGTTCGGATTTCGATGAGATTTTCGGCACAGTTACTCCCAAGGATATGAGGATTTAAATGAGGTCAGCCATTAGAGGAATACAAAAAGGAAAGTTTGTCAATTTTAAGTCAAATATTAGGTGCGCAGACAAGGGTCCCCCCATCATACACGAAACGCAGCATGTGGGACTGAGATCACAAATTCATTCCGTTCGCCTCGCGCATTTTGGCTTAGTTCCCGAAATTTACAGAACTCATTAATTATGAAAACAATGAACAAAAAATATTGCCCTTGCTTCGTATTATCTAATTGAAGACTACACTAACGTTATAATATCAAAAGTGCAAACAAGTTACCTCGATTGGGCTGTGCAATTGTCAATACAGTTCTCTCGCCAATATTCGCATGGATTCGAGATTTTTGATTCGTCATCGCATGATTCGCCTCACAATTACGCAATTAAATGTTGTCGTATTTTGAAGTGATGAAATTTCAGGACCAAATGGTTCTTGAATGGTTTACAGCTATGAGAGATCATCGGAAAAACGATGGAAAGTAAAATTAAAGAAGGGAGACAGAGATAGAGAGAAAAGGATATTTAAATCCCGGAAGGCGGGATTTAAATTGAGAGAATGAGGGGGAGACAAACAAACACTGGAAGAGAAAGAACAAATAGGGAGAGGATCAAGAATAACTAAAAGAAAAGACTAGTATTCTAGATATTCAAATAACTGATCAGTAATTCATCTTTCTTACTTTTTTATTGAAAAATTCCCCTAATTCCACCCAAAGTGTGCACCAGAACATTCAAAATTAATTGAACAGATGATGCCCCCCATCTCTTCTTTCCTAGTCTAGATTCTGGACTCTTTTTATGAAGTTTTTACATTCCCCGAAACAGCTGCTAAACTCACTGTACGCGTCAAGTCGAGTGATGGCGCGATCCCGAGAACCTGTCCGCCCGGGCGGACAGGTTCTCGGGATCGCGCCATCACTCGACTTGACGCGTACAGTGAGTTTAGCAGCTGTTTCGGGGAATATAAAAACTTCATAAAAAGAGTCCAGATTCTAGACTACTTCTTTCCCTGCATGTTCCCTCAAATATTTATACAGTGAAACCTGTCTATAAAGACCACCCAAGGGAGACAAGAAAAATGGTCTTTATAAGCAGGTGGTCTTTATGGACAGGTTTCCTTCAGTACATGCTCCAATGAAAAACCACAATCAAGGGAAACAGGAAATATGGCCTTTATATAGACAGGTGATTGTTATAGACAGGTGGTCGCTAAAGCAGGTTTGACTGTATTATATTGACTGGCCTTGAGGGGAATATCGAAAATGTTGCCCGCAAAATGAATCATATTGTCCCAAGTCGAAGACGAGGGCAATATGGATCTTTTAAGGGCAACATTTTTGATATTCCCCGAAAGTAGAGCCAGTCAATGTAATTATTATTACCTACAGCTATAGGATGATGCATGATTCAAGCCTATCATTGTGTAGCAATGACAAACATGTCTGCTAATTGCCTGTCAGCTTTCAGCTTATTCAGATTTCAGCTTATTCAGGCAGGTATGTAATCCTGGCTAAGCGATTGTGACGTTAATGGTTACCTCGCGTATCCATTGTTTTTAACCTCTATCGCGTACACAATACTGCGCGTTTGCACTTTGCTAAATGCACACTTATACAAGAAAGGTGGAATATGGATATTATGGACCGATAATTTAGTACACATGCGCAATAGGAAAATGACAAATTTCGCGGAGGAGGGGAATATAAATATTATTACCCTAGTCATGCAGCTGAGCCCTGGCTGAACCATTGTGACATATTTTCTGTTGAGTGAATCAATTAGACAGGCAAAATACGCGCTTATATCTTGTCTCCAAAATGCCTCATTCAGGTAATAATGAACATTATTCTTGCCTCAATCTCCCATCCTCACCCCCCCCCCCCCCGAAAAAAAAATTACTGCATATGGCCATTGAAGGAAGGAGGGAGAAAGTAAAGAAAAAAAAAAAGGGGGGATGAGAATTATAAGTGGGTGTGTGAGTGTGTGCATTGTGTATGAGATAGAGAGAGAGAGAGAGAGAGAAAGAGAGAGAAAAGGGTGAAAAAAAGGGGGGGGGGGGGATATGAGGGACATGGCAGAACCGAATCAAAACTTGCTGCATGCAAAACAATAGATTATTGGCAATGATTTTTGGTCATTGTCAATACCTAAACGCCTTGATGTGATGCAAGTTATAACTTCTGTGTTATTAGAATGTTATATTTTTTTTTTCTTGCTTACACCAGATCAATATATATCCCCCTCCCTTTTTCGCTTTCAAATCAAACTTCTAGAAAAGGTTGATCCATCATGTCTATGAAATGCAGCAAGTATAAAACATTAAGTCATTAATTCCCCTTCTACTGATAATGCTTTTTTTCCACCTCATTCATCTTTTCTCTTATAATATCATTTATCTTTTTTTGCATATTTTCCTGACACATTTATTCAAACAGTAAACTACATAACAAGGACATAATTTCGTAAAAAATGCAGTATACAAATCGAACATTATGCAAAACATAAGTATAGAAAGATGAAATCTTAGGTGGATAACAAATAAAAAACTGCCCAGTTTGTCAGGGCATCAACCTTTTTTTTAACAATTAAAACAAATTCTAAGGACAAAATATAACACAAATATAAACACATTCAGTTCATTTGAGTTTTATTTTCATTGTGTTTTCAGTTTTCACTATACAAACATACTGTAAAATATGATTTATATCCCATGGGCATGATTTAGCCCTCACACAATATCAAGTAAAAAAAAAAAAAAAAAAAAAGAGAGGCAGGCACAGGAACATATCAAAATGGGAGGGATGATTATTACAAGTATGATAATCCAGGAAATGAAAATGTCCATGGCTTACAAGATAGCTGTTTGGCACAGGCGTAGCCAGAATTCTTTTTTTTTGGGGGGGGGGGGGAACCAAATGCAAAGGGCATTTCTCTCTCTTTTTTTTTTTTGGGGGGGGGGGGAGAAGTCATAGGTTACAGTTATATGTAGTTTTTTTTTATGAGATAGCCTTGTGTGCCCCCACCCTCCCTGGGTGATATCAAGGTTTCTAACAGTATATACATTGTCACCATCTGAAGGATTCTTTTCTTAAGATATGTAAAAAGAATATACCATTGTTGTAAATGGTTAACTTCAGTGGCCTAATGAGCAACAATTTTTTTTTTTTGGGGGGGGGGGGCAGAAAAAACATATGTTACAAAAAAGTGAGGAAAAAACCCTGGAAGTCACGTCACTTCAGCAACATTTGCAAATCACTGATATCAAATTAGAAATAAGCCATGTTCGAATTTTATTTGGGGGCACCCCCCCCCCCAATCAGTACTCTAGTGGTTCCATGGTGGTAGAACGTATGGCAGTGGAAGTCTTCACAGTACACCATGCATTCTTTTTTGGTCCTGAAAAGGACTTACCTACTCTCCATAGACGTTTCGGTAAGCATGTTCTTCCTGTCCTAGGGAGAATGAGTGCTGGTTGTTGTTGTTATTTGTTGGAATTAGGCAAACCAGTCAGTTATGAACTACTGTTGCTGAACACTGATTTTCTTTTAAATACATTACTTGAATATCTACTGTAAAAGCAGAGATATTCGCGGTACATTAATTTTCGCGCATTTCGCGCTATTTTCGGTATGCGCGAATTCTAGAAGATGTGAAAATATTAGCATGCTGGTTTTGAACGGACACTGAATTGCGCGCTCCAGCTGATTAATACGTATTTGAATCCAATTCATTTTAGAGTATATGTAGGTTGTGTCTGCCGTATGCATATTTGAATGGACTGCGCGTGTGTGAAGGGTGGTGGTGTGAAACAATAAATGGAGTGTGTTGTGTAGACTTGTGTGCCTAATCTTTATTCAATGACCATTTCAGGCAGAAAAATGATTGTCATACAATGAAATATCAAATCAAATCTTGCACTAATGCACTTTACTTTTATAGCAAGTGAGTAATTGTGCAGCGTGAATTCAAGAACCCGCAAATATGTTTTGGGGTTGCTCAGCGCGAAAAATTAATCCCGCGAAAATACCAGCGTTCACAGTATTCATATTTTATATAAATTTGTCAGAAATAAGTTTAATAACTGAATGCATTTAAAATCACTGTAAAACATAAGTGATTACCATTGTTAAATAAATCTCTTAGTTTTGTCTTTTGCATGTACGTTTTAAAAGGTTATCGATGCTTTGTTTTGTTTTTTGCAATAAATTTTAAGGGCAAAATACATTCATCACTTACCCTTTTCTTTCATGTTTATCTCAAGAGTGGAGGGGATTGGAGATGAGCATGATGGGGTTGTACGGTATAAAGTACCTTTTAAACATGACATTCATCAAATGCCCAGGTATAGACTGTACATATGCACAAATCTAGTATCTACTCTTAGAGAGCACAGAGATTTCTTTTCTTGAATGTGACTTTCTCGCTAGTCGCTAGTAATCTGATACTTCAAAGAACAGAGGACTGGCACTAAATTGCACCAAGTTTCTGTGAGGATTAGGATTTCAGCTTCATAATGTTGTACAGAATGACCTTCCTTGATACCTTCCAGTTATTCAGTGAGATTTGGCATCATGCAATTGTCATTTGTTCTTCATGTGCTTGCCAACTTTTGTCCAAATATGCCATTCAGGAATGCTGGCTGGAAGCCACTCAAAGGAGCTAGTGACAAGTTCTTTCATGCCTTCAATACAGTAACATGAGGAGTCTGGCGAATGTTGTGAGAATCAAAGAGTTGCTGGTCCGACTTTTCACCACACTCACGGTCTGGTTCAGTTCCTATTTTGTGGAGGCAGTACTAGGTGCAGCAAACACCTGAAGAGAGTCCATAGGTTAACCCAAGGCTATCAGGGAGGATCAGAACTGTCTTGCGTGAAGGGCTCCTGATGCACAAACATCCCGTTGCTGTGGAAGAGCCCACCATCTCTGGGGTATTGATGCACAAACATTGTGTTGCTTTGGAAGAGCCCACTAGCTGTCTGGGTTTACAAGAAAGCCCCCTCTGTGTAGATCACTTACTCCTCTCCACATATTCTTAGACAGGCATGTTCACTCATATACCGAGCAGAGCTCTAGAGGATAAGGCTTACAAGAATGTGTTCACCTAACCCAAGTCTGTGTCATCATCTCTTGCTCTTCTTGGAGTCTCCCGATCCAAATGCTACTCCAAACTCATTCTTTCCATAGGGTGCTGGTCTGGAATTTCAAAAGAAGAAGAATGTTACCAACCTTTGATCTCTGAGTCGTTTCTACATATTTATTATTGATAAAAAATGCATATGTATTGATAAACCCACTTACCCAATCTCATTTATTTATCTGGAAATCAAGATTAAGTAGATGAAGTCATTCTTACCTATGCTCAGGCCTTGTAGTTGATTTTCTCTTATTACGATGATGAGGAAATGTTGGCATCAGCGCTTTGTCACAGGCTGTACACAAGACATGGGAAAACAATAAAGTATGGGGATTAGTTATAAATTCACAAACATGCCTCAAGCATTTCTATTTTTATGAACTCCCTCCCAAACCTTGTACTTCAATACAAGTCTTTGTTATTTTCATTTACACAAGTTTTATATTTAATTTTTCGTTGAATCCTCTTTTTTTTTCTTTTTTTTCTTTTTTTTTAACTACATATCTTTTTTTCTGGGATACTGGTTGCTTATATCTATTTAGCTCCCCCCCCCCCAATTTTCCCAAACTCATACTTTTTTGGGGGTCCATTCAATTAGTAATATGCAACCAAGGGCCTTATCATTGCTTACAACATTATTACCAGGAAGATCCTGACCGGGTTTGACTCCTGCTAATAAAATCAGATAAGAAAGAAACTTACGTAGAGGCTGTTCCTTGAAGTAAGAACTCTGTAAGCTCTCCTCAGCTGTTGCTCTGTGATGAAAAAGAAAACATTTGACAGAAAAAAAAAAATGAATTTTGAATCATGACAATCATTAGTTCCATTAAATGCAACAAATCAAATGTAAAGCAAGAAGTAACATGGTAGAGTAAATGATATAGTAGCTGTAAAGCAAGAAGTAACATGGTAGAGTATATGATATAGTAGCTGCGCTACTGAATTTATCTAATATTCAAGAAAATAAATGTGTGTGTATTGAAATATCATACAAAATGACAAGTGTTTATCTCTTATGTTAAAAGTCATGTTACGAGGAATAAACCTCAAACATGAGAAATTATGACAGCTCAAAATTCTTCAAGCTGGTGATGTCTTTTAATTCAATAGCCCAGGTATCAATATAACAAACTCAAAATATCATTACATTTTCCAGGAGTTTTAAAGTGGAAGGTGCAATGCTTTTCAGCTTGATGATGAATGAGTCTGAGAAACATTTTCAAAGAATATACGACATTAAATCAAAATCATCTCCATAAAAAGAGTTTACCTAAATAATCAAGCTCCTCATGTCTCCCTGCATAAAAAAGACCAACATGGAATTAACACAGCAATATACAACTTTATTCCACACTGAGACATGTACTTCAGAGACCTACACATTAAGACCACATGCCTATAATTCCATTTTGAGTGGTCATTATAGACAAGTTTTGGCTGTATTAAGCCCAGGGCTTCACACTAACCTTTTTGGTAGGGGGCCCTGACTGAAGTTTGGGTCTCAGTATGTATTGAGCCTTGTGGTTAAATTTGTTCAATTGGGGGAGGGGTGGGGGTCTGGACCCAAATTTTGGGGGCCCATGTGAAACAGGCGTCCGTTTAGTGTCGACTCTTTGTCGCACCCTGACTAACCTTTTCTTTGGATTGTACATGAAGAGGAAGTTGAGTAGACGTAGACCTGACTGGGACAGCCACTGGAACTTGGCTTTCAGGTTGTTGTAAGGCTGCTTCTTCAATGTGAAATTCTGGATCATAGGAAGCTCGGAGAATCCCTGATAATGAGAATTTAACCAATCATAATCATCTATAACTATACAGAAATGTAAGAAACTATTCATAGTTCTCTTGATATTTCAGAATGTCATGATGTTTTTAGATATTTCTTTCAAATCTGGGGAGGGGTATCTGTAAAGGAGGGACAGTAACAACTAGATAAATTCAAAACTGCAGTTTGCCTTGTCACACTAATATACAGTTGCATGCAAAATCATTCAACCTCCCTCGCCTTTTGCAACCTGCTTTTTGTGTGAAAGTTGCAATTTTGGATTGGCTATAATTTAAATGAAATCTTGACTTTTCTCTGGTATTCAATTGTAATAAACTATCTGTTCACCACTTGAATGATTTAGTAATAGTCTGCAGTTGTGATGTTACTCATTTTGCCAGAATGTCCAAAATGTGAAGGGGGTTGAATAATTTTGCATGCAACTGTATATTAGTGTTACAGCTATTGCCAAAGCATTATGGATAAATTTCAAGTTTGAATTACGTCAATATTCGAGTTGTAAATTTATTTGTAGATATTATGATTCAAAAGCAGTCAACAAAGTATTTCAATATTTCTTGAGTTAACATCATTTGAGATATTTTGATGTATAATATGTAAATATTTGTTATGGACATATGTATATTAACAAAGTTCCTCGTATGAGGCGAAAGAGAGAAAAAAAATATTAGTGTCAAACTAATATAGATTTCTCTTCATATTTCAGAATGTCATGATGTCTAAGCATCCTTCTATAAAATCAATGCTCTGATAATGTAAGCATAAGAAAAATACAGCATAAAGAAGAATTTTCTGTAACTTTCAAAGCAGTGTTGACATTAGGCTGGAAAGCAACTACAAGTCTTGGAGAGAGGCAGGAGGGGCGGGGGTCAGTTATTGCCAACGGGTGTCCCTAATATTTCATGATGTGTTTGATTTGATAGAGCTCTGAATATCTGTAAACTTATTTGCACTATATGAATTCAGTTTCTGAATCTAAATAACAAAGTGACTACTGATTAAACGGTTGGATGAATTAACAGACTAGATGCTATCATTAGGTGTCCCCAGAAAGTCTATGTTATGGTTGGTTTTGCCCAAACTCTGAATGTTTGTTATCTATGTTGCACCATAACATTTAAAGGTTTGTAAAAGAAAACAACCACTGCTTGGAAAGGACCACAGGAACTCACAGGCCAGATGCTATCATTTGCTGTCCCTAGTAGGTCTAAGATATGGTTGGTTTTGCCCGAACTATGAATGTTTGTTATCTTTGTTGCACCATTAATGTTTAAAGGTTTGTACAAGAAAACAACTACTACTTGGACAGGATCACAGGAACTCACAGGCCAGATGCTATCGTTTGGTGTCCCCAGTAGGTCTATGATGTGGTTAATCTGATGTAGTTCTGATGCTCCAGGCATGAGAGGCTTGTTGACTAGAAGCTCACCGATGATACATCCTGCTGCCCTGTTCATATAACAAGTGCAACCATGTCAAAGAGTGAACTAAACATATATGTGTAGTGATTAAGGTAGCTTATCAAAGGTCACGTCCATCAGTTTTTAACAGCTTCTCCATGACCAGGTATTCATATTGGCTTTCCTGATCCGCTGTTGTTTTGTCTATGGAGGAACGGAAGGACAGTGGACCAAAAGACGTTGAGTGGGAATTCCGCTAAAGGCTGCGGTGAAATATGGCTCAAACTTATGATAAGAAGCCTAAAGGCATAACAAGCTTGCTTCAAAACTTGGAAACCTCAACCATGCAAAATTGGTCCTTTTTTTTTTGTTTTGTTTTTTGTTCAAAAAGGCAAAATGTGAATTCGTAATAGGTCACCATTTATATTTCCAAATCTTATGTTATCTGGAAAGCTGTATCAATAAGACCTTTTGAGTTTTTTTTTTTTTACAGCTGTACTCAGTTCAGTTGCAATACTATTTCATATTTATAATTCACTATTTCTTATTCATGGGTGTGTTATTTCAAACGTTAAATTATTATTTCATATTTATGTTGCTTCAAACGTTCAACTGTTTATTGAATTGCATGATTTTATCAAATGTGTTGTATAAAAGTGTTTTTAAAGATGGAATTGAATTGAATAAAGTGAACCGAACTGAACTTGTGAAAGTAAGAGCACAACCTACTTAAACAAATGAGTTTCATCCCTTTTTAGCTTTACTTTTAAGTATCCTAATATTATGATTATTATCTTACCACATATCAATAGCTGTTGTTTGCTCTGGTGAACCAAACAAGAGTTCTGGTGCCCTGTACCACAGGGTCACAACCCTTGGGGTCATAGGTCGAACAGGAAGTCCATAACGTCTAGCCAGACCAAAATCGGCTGTAAGGATAAATACAGAGGAAGCTTGTATATAGATGTCTAGTCAACACAAAACCTCAAGGTATTTCTTCACATTCAAGGTTATTTAGGCCCTCAAAAAACTACCGGGTATTCAAAAAATTTCTTTGCTTTTTAGCTGGTTAGTAACAAGATACTAGCAAAACTAAGATGTAGTGATTTTTTTCCCCAAAGTCAGTATCACTCAGTATTACTGAAAGCCAAAAGAATATATATTATTTTTTATTTGTTGCATCATCTAAATCTTTTCCAAGGTGTACTAACAAACAAAAGGAGGAAACACATACTGTGCAAATAGATGCCACATCCTTAATGGCTTTTAGTTATAACAACAATAATAACGATAATAACAATAATAACAATAATAATAATAATAATAACTGTAACAACAAGAACAAGAACAACAACAACAATAATTATAATAATAACAATGATGGTGATAACAATGATTCAATAAAACTCATCTACAGCTTGGTTTAAGGTTCTCCATAGGATTACCATAACTTCAACTTACCTATCTTGAGGCAGCCCTTGTCAGTCAGCAGGAGATTAGACACCTTAAGATCTCTGTGGATGACAAAGTTATCATGGAGATAGCGAAGACCTCGCAGCATCTGGAGTGCAAGACACTTGACCTGGGTCTCGGTGAATGGGGAGGGCATGTTGTCAAGAAGGCTGGCCAGGTCCTGCTCACAGTACTGCATCACCAGGAATATACTGCACATGGAAAAACAGAGGGGAGGAAAAAAATTAATACAAAAACGTCAGTTATGACACAATAAAGGAGAGAAAAAAAGGGATACAATGAATGCACTTACCTCCCATATGAAATGAAGCACTGCTACAAATACAGAGTAAAATACACACAAATGAATTGTGCAATTAGCCTTGATAGGCCTTTGGCCTTTGCTGATCCCCGCATCCATATACATGTACTTTTTACATGTAGTTGTCTTTGTTGTATATTGTTCTTTGTAATCTTTATTGTTATGTTCCCTTTGTGTCATGTAATTTTTATATCTTATTTATGAATACCCTGTTATACAATGTATATTTTTTATCGTGGATGCAAATAAAAGGCCACATAGGCCAATCAATCAATCAATGTCATTCGAAGAGTATTATAGGTTGCCATTACTATGAATACAATGGCACTTATCAATGAGTAAGTGGGGGGGGGGGGGGGGGGAGGGGAGGGATTGTGAAACTGACTGCTACTTATATATCAATAAAAAATAAAGTGAAGGCTGCCTATAAAGCCAATGTAATGATTTCCAAAGGTCTTTTAAAGCACAAAAGGGCAATATACTTATGTGATATGTGCTATGTTAAGACAGAATACTATCATTATCATTCATAGTAAAGGCTCTTACCTATCTAAATGCTGGCCAACTACCACCTCTCTGAGTTCCACCACGTTCTCATGTCTGAGGTTGATGAGGAGATGGATCTCTCGAAGGCCACTGACTGGTAGACCTGCAAAGGTCAAAGGTCAATTTTTATGAGAGATTACATTATGTAACTGTTTGGGTTATGATACGAAATTATCTGTTAACACTCATTCAGGAAAAAATGGCAAAGATTATGACAGTACTGACACTATTTTCAATAAAAATATCAGGTGGTATCAGATTGTGAAAACAGAAAATCACCATGAGCATTGCATTCTGAACACACCATGACATCATATGCGAGCAGCTCTCCATTCACTTTGTACATGAAATTTCACATTTTCTCAATTTTCTTGGAAGTTACACATTTTCTCACCCCATAGTCAAAGTATTTTATGTAAAAAGCAATTATTCTGAACATACATTGACTATGGGGGTTAGAAAATGTGTAACTTCCAAGAAAAATGAGAAAATATGAAATTTAATGTACTAAGTGAATGGAGAGCTGCTCGCATATGTGTCATCAGTGTTGCCAATTTGCAGAGCCGAGAGTAATTTACTAGAAAATGTAAATGAGTGTAATTTTCTTTTTCTTCGACCGATTTTGCTCATTTCTTTTTTAAAATGCTGTTCAAATTTATCTCCTTTTATTGAAATAGTAAAACTTCTGGGGTCGACTTTCCCTTTCAGTGCAGTCCTTTGTTGCATCATTGTTATTCATTTGTACACAAAAGTATGAGCTTAAAAAAAAAAAACCCCTGAGGTTTCCTTCCTTACATGTGAATGAGCCTTTATAATGAATCTTCCAAGGTTAGCATAACTCAGAATGACTCCAGCATTTCTCTCTACTGTAATACTCCAAGTGAGCTAAGCAGAAATACTACCGTACAAACATGTAAACCTACCATCTTTCTCTTTCTCCATCCGAACTTTCTTCAGCGCCACAATTTCTTTGCTTTTCATGTCACGGGCACGATCTGGGAAATAATGGAAGCAGAGAAAATACAAAAAAGTAGGAAATATGGTAATGAAGTGAGAGAGACAGTCAATGATAAGAATATTATAAAATGGACTCCATTCACAGAAACATCAGCTAAGAGACATTATAAATATATTCAAGACAATGTTTGCAGTTCAGCTATAGGGAAGTGGACAGGTTTGAGTTGGGCATTTAAATTTTCAAACAGAAAATGATGGAACATATTAACCTGTTGACTACTGAGTTCCTCATTTCCTAAAGACTTAATGCACAGATAGACCACTCAGTTTCCACAGACCATTGGTTAATTATATTATATTGGATGGCTCTGAATGGGATACCAGAGAATATTCCATGAATTAGGGCCAATATTGCACGAATCGAAGATGAGTGCAATAAAGATGAGTGCAATACTGGCCCTAACGAGTGGAATATTCCTGGTATTCCATGAAATAAAGCCATCCAATATAATTATTATTATCTATACCCAACAAAAAAGGGATTTAAAATTTAATAAAAGTCATTTCAGCAACTAAAAAGGGCCCCCACCATACATTTATTTTGATCACACAAGTTTGACTTACCTCTTTATGACGTCATCAAAGTGTCTTCGTGTATTGCGTGCATTGCGTATCTGTGCATTGCGTATCTGTGCATTGTAATCCTCATTGCGCATGTTTGTTTCATTGCACGCAGGCGAAGAGACCATGCAATATCGCATAATATTGCATGGCAAATTTTGTACATGAGCCTATGGGGAATTCGGCGTTTTATACAATATGCTCTGATATTGCACAGACAAATCATACAGACAAAAAATATGTGTTTTTAATGCGCTGCTAAAATGCCCTATATAGATAATAATAAAGAATATTCTACCAATAGCTAGCTGGCAGACATCTTTTGAAGGCACAAAAGCATCAAAAAATTTAATAGTTGATAGGAAATTAGATGGACCTCTTCTGGTAAAAATCAATGCCAATACAAAACACGTAGGGGATCGAACAACTTACACACAATTCCATAGGTTCCTTCACCAATTCTGTTTAGCTTCTCAAATTCAGAAACACTTCTACACAGGCCCAGCTGAAAATATAAAGGAAAACAAAAAGGAATGCACAATCGTTGATCATTATCATCATCAGGCAAGGAGCAAAATGCCATACTGTGTACAAGCTTTAGTCACTGTCCAAAGGACTTAATTCAAACTTGACCATATGAAAACAACAGGCTGAACTTAGGGGGGGGGGGGGGGGAGGAGGAGATGCACCTTGCCAATTCCCTTCTGAAGGAAATCGGAAATCAGAGTTTGATTATGTAGAATGATTTAAGCTGTATGGTTTACATGTATGTTGCATCTTTTAATCTCAAAAACTCTGAGAGCTAAACCCTTTTCTTTCTCAAAATTCTTTGTCTTGAAGCTACACCAGTTATGAGGAGCTGCAATAAAGGCTTGTTCACATATGCAGCACTTAACCATTTTGTAAACACGTGGGTGTTTTTTTTTTCATTTAAAAGTGTAAAGCTTCACACTTTTTGTACCTTATACTTTGTTGTGTTACTCATATCCACTCGCCATTCATAGGTACACCTACATGGTTTACCGCTCTATGTGTGAACGAGCCTTAAGCCCACCGCATACTATATGATCAGTCTGCAATACGATTTTAGAAAAATCTATTACAGTATTTGATTCAAACATGTAAAATCTTAATAATCAAAGTTCAAAATAGTCTTATGAATACTAAAATCGAAATTCCACGAGCCTCCCTACAGGAATAAAAGCGAACTCAATTCGGAATTGTACAGTAATCAAGAGCAATATTGCAATTGGCTACGATTTGAAGCGGATTTGGCCTTTACTCCGACCAAAAGGCTTGCAGCTAGTTAACCAAATTTCGATTTTAGTATTCCTATCAATTATTCTGAACTTCAAGTATGATAATTTTACTTGTTTAATGCAAAATGCCATTTGTTCGAAAATCGAGTTGCAGTCGATCATATAGTGTGCGGTGGGCTTTAAGTGTCATTATTCAATGTCATTGTTGTCTCACCCTATCCTCATCTGGTATCTTCATAAGTTGACCAGTAGCTATTGAAGTAAGATGGGTGACCTTCTCCGAAAGGCCGGGAGGAGACCCAGAATTCTCAGATGACTGCCGCCTCAGCTGGCTGGAAAGTTGACCTTCTCCAGTACTCATGGTTTATGTCTTCAGATATTTCCTGAGAAAAAAGAAACAAATGTTACAGAAATTTGTAATCAATACTCCCTTGAATTTGTAATTTCATTCTCATGGGTAAATATAGTTTTTTTTCTTTACATAGATATATGAGAATCTCTGATTCTCATGAAGTTGAGCCTAGCACCTTCTCAGAAAAGCAGATCAGGAGGGCTCAGCTACTCTCAGCAACAGTGGCCCTCGGATGGATCATGCTGGACGCTTTTCATTCGTACAGGCAAGTAGACAGTGAAGTTTTGTGAAATTTCACCATCAGAAGGGAAATTTTTCAAGGAATGCAAAGGCAAGAGATGGCGAAGTCCTATGAGTACGAAGTGACCTGGCAGAAACTATTAGCTAATGAGAAAACCTTGGAATGGTCAAAGTAACGATATAGTTAATGCACCCAGTGTCCACAGCTTCGAAAATGAACTTGATAGATTCTTGAAAAATAAGCCAATAGGCAATAAAGTTTCACTTTGATGCTGACCCACCTGGTCATGATCCTGCCAACATAAAAATACGACAGAATTTGGATCTGACTATAGAGGCATGAGCCTGTGTTCAGAAACAGTCATCAACCTGCTGTATTCACAGAGGCTGATTAATTTGGAGGTCAATTAATTTTCAAGGAGCAATATCCCCACTGTATTTCATGGCATGCTTTGCAGCTGCAAGTTTGTTCAGCATTATTGTGGTTTACAGACATGTCAAGTCTCATGCATTAGGTGTGAGACTCTCGCATTGGGGGCTCTTGCTCATCCCCCCAAAAATCTCTTTCTCACGCCTACATCACAGCCTATCCCCACATATATTATATACAACGCTTGGCGATCTCACGATTCCCTGCCTAAAGTCTCACGCATTGCTGGTCTTTGACCTTGGCGTCTCTGGGTTTGATTTATATAGTCAGTGATTGTATTACCGAACGCGTGCATTTACACATCCAAAAATAATTTCTTACGCTAAGAACTATGCAGCATTCTCCCACAAGAAATTTCAAAAGGAAGATGACAGAAACAAGGCAAAAACACTTTTGTAATATAATTTTTTTCTCAAAAAGCAAAAAATGGTCAAACTAGCTGATTGTCGATTTGGTACATTGTCCAACTTTTTCCCATAGCAAATATACGTTTAGTAATACAATCCCCTTTTCAGGTCACCAAAATGCCGTGTATGCAGAGAGGGGTGCGATCGGAAGGTGATATCGGATCAAAGACGAATTGTCTTTGAAAAACTTTTACATCTTTATTCTCTGTAGGATTTTGACTATTCATTGTGTGAGTTTGATAAATGTTCGGTGTATATTTTATTTGATATGAAAATTATGACTGAATTAATGGAAAGTGTTCGGTAATAGGATATGCTTCCATACTTATCGGCTTAACTGCAGAATACCCCCGCACCACCAAAGAGTCTATTTTTGGTAACAAAACAATGCCATGCCTGGTGTTTATTTCATCAAGAAAAGAACGTTAGGCCTTACGTTAGATCTAGAATCATCTAGATGATAGATCCAAGTGAACTTTGATTTTTAAGTTTGAAATTCATTTGATATGAAATAATTGGTAAGATTAAGAATGGCATTTATTTAGTCTTTTTTATTTTTATTATTCGAGTATCGTACCACATTCTAACAGTTAGATCTAAATATTCTTCAATTAGCCTAACAATTCGCTGATAATATTAAAGCCCCAGTCTGTGCCACAGAAAAAAATAACGCAGCCGGGCAGCTACATGTTAACACATGTAGCTAGCTGGCAAGCGCAAGCTCGCTGCAGCGCCTATACCCTAGCGCAGCGCGAGTAAACGTAAGCCATAGAGTTTTTTAGTACGTATTTAACTCTATGACGTAAGCAGCTAGCTCGCCTGCGAGCTGCACGTGCAGTGGTACAGCACAGTGTATTCAGTCATTGCATGCTAGGATCGGAGTGGTTACTGGGTAAGGCCAGATTTTCATAGATTTATCTTATTTCTCTTTGTCAAAATAGTGCCAAACTCTTACCTATTTAACTAATGTCAATTGAAATTAATTGAAGTGTTTTTTTCAGCCTCAATATGTCTCAAATATTCTTCTAAAATGATGGTGAATATTCTTCGTCTCTCCTCTATGTATATTTGTGTAGGCCTATGGTGTCTTTAAAGTTACTTACAATGGAAATATACAGTGCATATGAGTAGTATTAGACTCTAGTAGTAGTACTGCTTGAATCTTTAATCTTGAATTGGATGCACCCAAAAAGCTATATGGAGAATAAACATAAAGAATAAAGAGTGAACATTCGGATAAATTTAATAATTGTACTACTGGTACTGAATATTCCATGAGACAAAACGGCAGGGTAGGAAAAAAAAAGGCAGTGTATACAGCCACACGCGTGTGTCTTTACCTTACGGCCACACGCGTGTGGTTGTATCAACAGCATCGACATGAGGATACAGCCACACTCAACTGAATTTCCACTTATACTCTGTGCCGCTACAGCTATCGCTAGTGTGTATGTATGCACTGCACAAGCGATGTGTCTGTGTTGCCAAACCCCAAAATGTGGATCATCACGAAGGTTTTATCTCTTGAAATTCACTGAAATACAAACAATATTGTACTATATTGTCACCTGCTTGCTGATCAGGTGAGAATGAAGTGAAAATATTGTTTGTATAATAAGTGAAATTGAGAGATAAAACCTTCGTGACGACCCAAGTTTTGCAAGTCGCAACGCATACCATCGCATGAATACACATTGCTTGTGCAGTGCAGTGCACACTAGCGATAGCTGTCGCGGCACAGACTTCAATTGGGAATTCAGGCAAGTGTGGCTGTATCCTCAAATCGATGCTGTGGATACGACCACACGCGTGTGGCCGTAAGGTAAAGACACACGCGTGTGGCCGTAAGGTAAAGACACACGCGTGTGGCTGTATACACTGCCAAAAAAAAAAACCCATAAAGAATGAACATTCTGATGAATTTAATAATTCTAATGTTAATGATAATCATATTGGGTTCATGTATAGCACACATAGTCTGTCACATCTGACCTCCTAGTGCCCCACTACTGCCATTATGTCACTCTAGCATTTCAAGGAATTCTTCCTGTCATAATCAGCTACCCATTTAACTACACATCATCCTATCTGAATCCATTCAGTGGCAATAACTAACCTCAGATATGTGGATTTATATTTTGAAATCACTATTAATTATAGCCTAACCAAAGATGAAAATTCAGGGTGCCGTTGCGCTTATCACTGGTGCTGCTGAGGGGTTTGGCAAGGCCTTTTCAGAGGAACTGCTCAAAAGGAGTGCTAGAGTAAGATAAAAATCAACTTTCTTTCTTATGCAAACCATCTCATTTAAACTACATTAGTTGCAGTGTCATTATTTGTCACTGCTGTATTTGAGGTGATATAATGGGTTTTTACTTTTGTAATGTACAGACTATAGTCATAACACAATAATGGGAGGTCTTGACTTGTCCTCATATGGAATACTTTTGTTTGACAGAGATCAACAAAGAAAAAACTTACTAAGTTTTAGAGTTCAATGAAAATAAAAAATAATGTATGTACACTGATAACCGATTCACAAGTTTCAAGCAAATGTGAATTTTTACTGAATCTTTTCCAAATATGTGGATGGGTTTGGTTGTATTATACTATTCATTATTTGATAAATGATATTCTGTTGATTGACTGGTTGATTTTTACAGGGAATCAGTATTGTGGATTATAATGCTACCAAAGGGAAAGCCACGCAAGATGAGCTAAACAAGAAATATGGTGAAGATAAAGTCCGTTTCTTTCATTGCGATGTATCTTCAAAGGACCAACTAGAAGGTATATGACTTGTAGAATGAAAGATGGTATCTGTACTAAAAAAACTACTGAACATCATGTTTGTCTTAATGTCTGTGTTATCAAAGACTTACATAATACATGTATATTGTTTTTTTTTTTAAATATCAGGGAAGTTGAAGAAACATATTTTTTATTGAATTGCTTTGTAGGCCATGAACTCATGATTAATTTTCATATTACAGATGTCGGGTTATTTTAACTATTCGAAATATAGCGGTGATGCTTATGTAGGCATTTGATGACCATTTCATTCATGACTATAAAATCATTGTTATTTTATTTTTTTGTTGTTGTTGTTATCTTGTACTGTACTTGTGAAGATAGTAGTATTTAAACGATAAATAAACTTATATGTTTGGGAAAAAAAAATTACTTTAGCTAAATCTCATATTCAGGATATATTCATAAGGTTCAATGACTTTCAGCGGTTCAGGTAACAACGTGAGATCATGCCTTATTAGTTGATGGTATTAGTCATGCCAAACTGAATATGTTAGTTTTTTTTTTCAAATTTAGACAAACTTCTTTTCTTCGTTTCATTTTCATACAGATGCATTTTCCAAGACCCTAGAGCACTACAAAGGTATAGACATTGTGTGTAACAATGCTGGTATTGGAGATGAGATAAACTGGGAGAAAACAGTAGATGTAGACTTGGTGAGTCTCACCCCACCCCACACACACACACCTCTTTTCTACTTTTTTAAAAAAATTTTATTAAAGTTAAAATTTAGATTAACAGTGGGATTTTTATCACAGACAAATATAAAATATGGCTCTTTCAATTTTTATGCAGTATTTGGAGAAGAAATTTATAGTAATATATTTGCATATCTCATGTTTTTTTGTTTTGTTTGTTTTTTTTAGCTGTAAAAGCTCATTTGCCAAGAATTAAGAGATAAATTTTGTTTTATAAAGCTTTCTTATAGTGAAGACATGCTTTAATTGTATTGGTATGTGCATTTATACTTTAGCATAGCACATCATGCCATGTATGTAGCAGTTTACCTTACTACTTCAAATCCATTTACTTAGCCAGTTTTGATACCTCTTTTTTTTGGGGGGGGGGGGGGGTCATCATGCCTTGTAAAGTGCATATAGATTCTAATCATGTGCTATGAAATGAAGATTTATTTATTTATTCATTTATGTGCAGATAGCTGTAATGAGAGGCACCTTCCTTGCCAGGCAGTATATGGATAAAAGAAAAGGAGGAAGAGGGGGCATTGTCATCAATATAGCATCAATGGCAGGTAAGTGTAGGTACATGTACCTACACTTATGTAGTATTGTGGTCAGCACTGATGTTTTTTTTTTCTGTCAGGTATGCTTATCACTTTTCGAAATGTCTCCCCATGTGGCTGACAGAACTCATGGTTTTCTGCACCCCATATACATGAATGGGTTATCCAAAAATCTGATAGAAAATATCTGCTGGTATCAATTTAGTTTGTTTCATTTTTTCTAAGATTTATAAGATACACAAAGGTTGTGACTGAATCAATGAACTACTTATAAGTGAAGCGTTTCCATTTCCCTCTTTCCTTCCATAATATACAGTGTACCAATGGTGACAACCCACTTCACCGAAGGCCCGCGAGGCCGAAAATAGCACATTGTAATCTATCATATACACCTCTCTGACCAATTCCTGTGCCAGAAGGAAGTTTAACAAGTATTATAGGGCAGTGGAAAGTTTTTCATTGAAGGTGTGTGACATCCGGAAACGAGGACTAAACATGCTAAAAGGAGACATAATTATTTTATATATCAATAGCGATGCGATACGAGAAAAGTCCGCCTCGCGGGCCTTGGTCAAGTGGGTGGACCTCGTAGTAATAACCTTTAAATACCCGATATTCACTTCATATTTTCCAATCTATTTTGCAGCTATGCTACCTATGCCCTTAATGCCAGCTTACTCAGCAGCTAAGCATGGAGTTCTTGGCTTTACCCGGGCTCTTGCAGTAAGCTCAATTTTTAAAATTTTTTTTTTATTGTAGTAGTTGCACCTTTGTACTGTGCGATTGTGTTTATCCAGTACAGCTCTAGACCTGCAATAGATCTATAATCTTGTGGTTGTCCATGCATTTTGCAATATTTTAGTAAACAGCATGTGTACGTAGTATTTGAGTATTGGTTCTTTGCAGTGAAAGGTTTTGTATCATTTACACCTTATAGATGTTTGTAACAATGGAGTATATATATTTATTTCATGATAGCAACATGCCTCAAAATGCTTGTAAAATGATCCTCTAAAACTTTCACAGTGGCACTCAGATTTTGGCATATATTTCTGTCATTATCCACATCTCTTTCATGAAAAATAGCTTTTATTATTATGGGGCCAACATATGGAACAATTTACCAATTGCGACCAAAAGAATGGGCTGGAAAGAATTTAGGAAGATATTGAACAAGAAGGGCAGGGAGGGGCAGGGTAGGTTTCAATCTGTCAATAATTTAGGTAACAATGGAATATGATGCAGTCAGCTAGCTGTCGGCAGTCAGAAGGGTGGGGGGGGGGTAGGATTCAATCTGTTTTTCTTGCTGTTATTTCTCATTTCATATTTCAATTTTACAGTTTTTTTCCCGTATAATTTTGCAATTGTCTAATTTGTTATCATTTGGATTGGGCTTATTGATTTGTTTTTTCTTTGTATGATTCATTTTATATATATGTTAATTTGATCTTACTATTTTAGCATTTTTTATTATGTATTTTCATCTTGTATCATTATGATTTCATGCTTATACACAGCCTTTCTAAAAAACAGCTATCGGCTGACATAAGTGTCCGTGAATAAATAAAATGAATTGAATTGAATTGAATCTCTAAATGTACTGGTATTTGTTTTGGAGAAGTGGTTTCAAATGACCGCAAATTCATTATGTAAAAGGGATTTTTGTGTAATTAAGAAGTTATCACAAACTCCTTGGTTTAATCAAAATCCAAATCTGCACAGCATTTCATATTGTAGAAACGAAAATTGAGAAACGCATATTGTTAGGGTCTCAGATTTGTGTAAGCTCAAAGGTCATTTCTTTGTATGATTACAGTATTTGCACAAGCAATGCCTGAAAATTGACTGGTATGAAAATAGACGCAGTACAGTGTTGACTCTTGAGAACTTGCCCCTTCAACTAGATTTCATTGTCAGAAATTTTCTTGTGGAATATGTATAACAGAATTCTTGAAATGTCCTTGACTTGTGTATTTTATTCAAACTGTGTCACATATTTTGAATGGTTAGTCTTTTGTGTCAATATCTGTATAAAGGTCATTATATGAAATGTGTGAAAGATACTACCTTTGAAATTTAATGAAGTCAAAATTAGTGCCTTACCAATAGATATGTAATGAGAATTATCCAAAATATGATTTTTTATTGCTGGTAATAAGAAGTTGCATGACTGTATTTTCTGCCTTGTGAAATATATACCAGTAAATAATTACAGACCTGGAGCTGCTAAACTGCCACTAATTATTTTGCTGAAATCCCCCTATTCAGGTGAAAAAAGCGTAAAGATGATGCTTAAAATTTAGTAGCTAAGAGGAAACTTAACCATGCTAAATTTTTTTAATGGTCCATTTGTATCAAAATATATGTATGCCAGTCTTATCAGATATTTTGGTATCTTTCCTTATTTCAGATGAAGTGAATTGTTATTTGAAGGAAAAAAAAATCAAGGCTATTGCTCTACCTGTCAAGGGCTTCTAAGTTTTTCAGTGGATTTTATTTGGTGCTTTTGTTATTTAATACTATGGACTTTATGACCAGTATAATGATCAATCTTTTTTTTGCATACATTCCAAGTGTTTTTTATATCAGTTTTTCATCAACACATAAGGGTTTTTTTTTTTCAATATTTTTACTATAGTCTGCAGACGCAGTTTTCAACCCTCAGAATGTTCGTTTGAACTGCCTATGTCCCAGCTTCAGCGAGACTGCTATCCTACAAGAAATGAAGAATCTCCTTAAAGACAGCCCCAAAGCAGAAGCCATCTATGGTTCGCAGCTAAAATTGACTGTTCCGTGAGTATACTAAAAGTGCCCCTACGCCCTACACCTTACCCCCCCCCCCCCTCTTCTCTCCCCCTTCCAAAAAAGAAAACAACAGCAAACAAAAAAAAATATGCACATCCCACCAACAAAATGGGATGAAATTCAGCACTTAACATAGAAAACAACCTTTTTGCTTTTTCAACACTCTGTTATGTCATGGAAGTCATTTCGGTATTTTTGTATACAGATAAAATCTGTTTAAAATTGATAGCCTAGACAACTTCAAAGCTTCGCTCAAGACTCATATCTTTCATCAGACATTTAAATGCTTACTTTATTTGAAGAGTCTGCACCTTTAAATGTTTTTAAAACAGATCTGGCACCATATAAATGCTGTGAATCATCGTTATCATCATCAGATTGATGAGATGCCTGTAGATTGCATTTTAGAATACCTTGCCATGGATACAGGAACCCCTCCTGATTGCCTATCTCATTTCCTTTCTGTTAACCCATTCGTGACAGGAATTATTTAAAGCCTTATATGATCAGCTTTTATTCTTCAAAGTGGCAACACCAACATTCTTATTTTATTGCTACATTTTTCTTATGAAATGTCATGTATCTGAAATGAATATAAATTGACAGAAATTATGATGAGAAGTAAAAAAGTTTCCAATTTGCAGGGGAAAACGGTGATTTTAAAACCTTCTATCCCATTGCCAATTTAAGGATTTTTCCTTTTAAAAAATTTCAGCATCAAACAACAAATATTGACGCAACCAAAGTGAGCCCAGTTTGTGTAGAGTTTTTGCTCTTTCTGCTCATGTATTTGGTATGATTTTTAGGGCTTTGTATCAAAAGATATTAGGCCAAACCACAAAATGTGGACCTCTGTCATGAATGGGTTATTCCATCTTTCATCTTATTTTTGTCTTCAGTGTTTCCATGGTAGCAGAAGGTTTCATCCAGCTAGTGGAGGATGACGGTAAGCATGGAGCAGTGATGAGATGCACGCCCCAGAACGGCATCGACTACAAGAAGTACAGGGACTGGAGTAAACTCTAGAGCTTATTCCTGTTTCCATTTTAATATGACCAAATCTACGCAGCAAAATCAGGTGAAATTTATCCGATTGTTTGCAAAATTGAGTATCCTGAGTAAATAAGTTTTTCATCTTCAAAGTAACAAAACCAGTATTTTTCTTTTATCAATGTATATTTCTTATAAAAAGTTATATATCTGAAATGAATATGAATTAAGAGAAAGTATGTTGAAAAGTTCATAAGTTGCTAATTTGCATGGAAAAGCACTAATCTTGAACTTTCTAAATGTGTTACAAATTTCAGGATTCGCACTTATTTATGGCTGGCCATTCATGCCACTGGTTGCTCCCACCACCAATCCCTCAAGGGATGTGTAAATCATGGTCACAAACCTTTAAAAAATTTTTTTTTTTTTCTTGGTCAGTGAACTATGGAAAATGTCAATTCTGCAGATATGTGACCATGCTTTGAACATCCCTTGAGAGACTGATGCTAAGAGCAAACAGTGGTATGATTGGCCTGCCATAGTTAAGTTCATTTCAGTCAGTCTTATGGGGTGTTGCAAGAAAGTTGCAATCGATTGCAAATAATTGCTAATTTTGAAACAACCATTCTGATTGGCTCAGGGTCTGGCCTTTTAAGAAGACATGCATGCAACACTGATTTTGATTGGCCAGTGGCAATCAGTTGCAACTTGCAATCGATTGCAAATAATTGCTAATTTTGAAACAACCATTCTGATTGGCTCAGGGTCTGGCCTTTTAAGAAGACATGCATGCAACACTGATTTTGATTGGCCAGTGGCAATCAGTTGCAACTTGCAATCGATTGCAACTTTCTTGCAACACCCCATTAGTCTTTGTGAAACACCCCCCAGATGTGGTAAGTACTATAAGATCTTAGTTCTTCAAGATCAGTGTGTGTCTTAAAGCGAACTAGTAACATTGGGTAATGTTTTAAAAAGTTATCATATCTAATCAATGTATGCATGAAATTAATGTTAGATTTATAATTGTCGATTTGTGAAAGTATGAATCAAAAGAGATATCAGTTTCTGTGCCTACAATGGAAAAACTATTGCAGTTTCGAAGCGATTTCGACACACAAATGAATGGTGAAAAAAATGTCTGATATAGATATTTTCATTTTTTTTTTGTCTTTAAATCATCGATATTTTCATGAAATCCACCAACATTTTTTGAATGGCCACAATGTTTGTAATTATCAGTGTTGTACCCATGAAAACGAAAATTATTTTTTTAGATCAGAAGCAATGTTAGTTGTTACCAGTTCCCTTGAAAGCTCTTGTACAGTTTTGGTAGCTTTAGAAAATTGGCATACAGCATCACATTGTTCTCTTTGTACCAAAAGATACATGTGTGGGATCATTTGGTATTCCATTGATGATTTCCACTTCCAGTGAGTTTTAGTGTAAATGTCTGAAAGGAATGCTAGATAATGGCCATACATTATCATACGTTTTCTTCCACCTTGATACTGTATAAGCCAATATCATCGCGAATCACAGGCTCACAGACATTTTCACGAGTTGTTGATTTCACGAGCGCAAGAGCAGTAGCAAGACGGCACTTGCAGTAAACTTATTTGTACATGAAAGAGCCATATCAGCAAATTCAGAGGATTTGTTTCTCGATTATTTTTTGCCAATGCCATCATACTCGTAGCTTGCGATAAAGAAAAAAAGCCGTCATAAAACCCCTGATTTCTTGATTTGTAGTGCGTTTTTGGCGACTCTCTTTCTTACCACCCCACTAAAGCCCCGCATGCTTTGGAAAAATGGCACTGATTAAGCATTTTTGGTAGCAGAATTCGGCTTCTTACAGGGGTTTTTGAGGTGACTACAGAACTAACTTATTAAGGAGAATGGCAATTTCTCTGTGTGTTTTTATATGGTGCTACGCACGGAGGACTGCTGCACTTTTCGCATAGTGCATGGCAATGGCAACAATGTGCCGATGACGAGAGCTAAAGCAATTAAACATGCAGATATTTTCGCGTGTTGTTAAATTCGCGATAGGTGAGTGATTTACGAAATTCGTGAAAATAAAACCACCGCGAAAATTTCAGCTCAGTATATCAGCATGAAATAAATAATATTAGATATGAATATGATAGAGATCTGAATGTTCAAATTACATAACTGAAATGACAAGCATGCTTTAGAACCACTGTACTGTCCATGCACCGAAATAACACTTTTTAAAACTTCAATGCTCATCTAATGCTTATTCTTAGGGTGCTAAAAAATCATGGTATAAACTTGCCTGAATACATATCAACTTGCCCAAGAGTGACTTTTTTAGCTTGCCCATGGAACTTTTGGGTCTGCAAAGGCCCAAAGCCAGGAGATTTCCAGGATCCATTTTTTCTACTTGGCATGTTCCTTTAATATCATATTTCTTATCATATGTAGACTAACAAACTTGCATAAAATCAGGGAATTCGTTTTATATCCACAGCTACGTCATGAAAATTTGAATATTATTCATTTTGGAAGGAATTGGAGGATGAGAACTCAGCCCTATGCATTCCTTCCTGTTCTTCTTTAAAGGGAAAGTCCACCCCAGAAGTTTCACTGTTTCAATAAAATGAGTTAAATTTGAACAGCATTTTAAAAAAGAAATGAGCAAAATCGGTCAAAGAATAAGAAAAGTACATTCATTTACATTTTCTAGTAAGTTACTCTCAGCTCTGCAAATTGGCAACACTGATGACATCATATGCAAGCAGCTCTCCATTCACTTAGTACATGAAATTTCACATTTTCTCAATTTTCTTGGAAGTTACACATTTTTTCACCCCATAGTCAAAGTATGTTGTGTGAAAAGCAGTTCTGAACATACATTGACTATGGGGGTTAGAAAATGTTTAACTTCCAAGAAAATTGAGAAAATGTGAAATTTCATGTATAAAGTGAAGAGCTGCTTGCATATGATGTCATCAGTGTTGCCAATTTGCAGAGCCGAGATTAACTTACTAGAAAATGTAAATGAATGTACTTTTCTTATTCTTTGACCGATTTTGCTCATTTCTTTTTTAAAATGCTGTTCAAATTTAACTCCTTGTATTTAAACAGTGAAACTTCTGGGGTGGACTTTGCCTTAAAATGGCTTTAATATTCCTCATATGACTATGACAATAATGAATATTTCAGACATTATCACATTTTCTATATGATCTGGAAAATCCATGAGAAAGTAGTAATTTCATTCATTGGAAATGCCAACTGCTCCTATCCAATCCACAGATGCCCCTGTTCTATATATCGAGGGTTTAGTGCACAAAGGGCTATCTGTGTTTGAGGCCATTTTGAGAAAACTTGCAATGAAGTTATGTTGTAAACACTTGTTTGATGCAGATGGCCATACCTACTATGGGGGATACCCTGCTGTAGCAAAGTTTGCTGTAGAAACCATTATTACCAGTGGGTTTGACCGAAAAATGCAGATAGCCCTTTGTTGCACTTAGGCCTCGATATGGTGTTTATGTGTAATTTATTGTCAAATTATGTAAGAAATATTGATGAATTCATTTTTTATAACACATTAATTTTAAAGTGCATTTAAGTATTCATGTGGTGCACTATAGTATTATATGATTCATTTTGATGTATATAAAGATATATTTTACTACAGATAGATTATGTAAATTCTTGTCAATCATGAAATTGACTAATACATTTGCCATAGTGTGTGATGACTTTTGATGAATATACGGATGTACTTGAAAACTGATGAATTAAAACAGGTAATTTTCACATAGACCCTGTGTACATTAATTTTTCCTTTTTTTTAGGGAGAAAATACAAGAAAATCTATACACAACAAATCATTAGATAGCAGGAAAAACTATGGCACTTTATTGCACTATTCAGTTTCATAATATTGCACAGTCTCACATGGTTACAAAAGATGGCAAAAGAAAGTTGAGCCCAGTCCACAGATTCTGGCATGTAATTGAGGTTTTGTTCTTTACAAAGACTACTACCGTATACAATTATGATAAATATATGATCAGAAACTATACCGTTACACTAATCATAAACCTTTGTATTTTCACAAATCAGAAAAAAAGTAAATGTCAAGAATCAAAGGGGAAATTTTCACATGGAAATATGATCAGTAGCAAATATTAATAGTTAATGGAGCAATGAAAAATATTGCAAAATTCTATTATGATGATGCCTTATATTTCATATTTCACTTCGACCAAGGATAGATTATTGGTGCTAGTTAGTTATTTAAGTTTGATTTGTAGTAGAATGTATTTTTAAAATTTTATTCTGTGAATTGAATTTTTCAGCCCTTGGGCTGCATATTGGATATTTTTGGTCATGATGAACCAATCAAAAAATCAAATCAATCTATATACTCCAAAGAATCATCCAGATGACATATATTTTTTGAAAATTGATTAAATTAACAACATAAATAACTAAACATGAATATTCCATTATATAGACAGTAATGATTTTAACAAAGCACTTTCAAAAGTATTGAATCAAATCATACATAGATATTTTTTTAATAGAAAAGTAAGATATGTGTAATGATGGTATACCAGTATGTATGTTTGTAATATTTTCTTACGATTACTATTTAGATCAATCATCACAGACTGAAGTGATAATAATTCGGTAGTATCAAGAGTCAGACTAAGATTGGTTGGCATTCTAGAGTAATCACATCGATTAAAAGAAAAATAAATCATGACTGTCAAACTTTCATACTTCTGAATTTATAAACAAAGATATTCATCAGTACAAGGATATCACTGTATATACATTGCTTGTTCATGTAATACATGTACATATTTGTGTTTATCAAATAAGCATGGCCATATGTAGTGGGGGGGGGAGTTGCCCCCCCCCCCCAGAAAAATTTGAAAACTTCTATTTTTTTACTGAAATTTTTCACAAAAATCCACCAAAAATGTGCACCAGATCATTCAATTTCACTTTTAAAAATGCAAAAAACGCCCTGTAACCAGCTCGGTCGCTTCGGTCCCTCGCTTTTAAGATTCTTTGAAAATTTTTACACGTCTTGCCCCCCAGGAAATATTTTCTGCGTACAGCCCTGCAAATAAGTAGCATATATGTACATGTATATCTTGATCAAATATACATACATTATACCATACAGTGTTACACATATGTGTTCAAGGTGGCGTAAGTCAAGGATATAGAACAAATTTCATGTGAATATTTGGAAATAATCTAGCAATATCCAGCATACATACACTACCTGCTAATGCAGAAATTAATTCAAAGGTCAAAGTCTCTTCAGATTCAGAATCAGGAGGGGGGGGGGGGGGTGGCATCATTTTTGTCTCTTTCTTTAGGAATATATGGAATCAAGTGTCAAAAGACACAAATTTCAACATTGAATTGGTTGTGGGGGAGATAAATATCCACGCAATTGTGGTATTTTTACAATGAAAGTAGAATTCCTTCTTTTTACAACTAAAGCACATCATGTTTTGGATGATTCATATTTTTCTTTATAAACATATTTCCACTGTTATTAGTGATATGTTAAGTTCACATATCACTTCCTTCCTTCGACCAAAAAAGACAGGTTCAAGGCAAAATACCAAGGTGTAGGGAATCAAGGTGCAAGATAAAGTTCACAAATATTTTTTCTAAAAATATAATAATATTCCTGTGTTAAAGAGCACTAAACACTTAAGTTCATTTACTTTTTATATGTTTCACATCTCGTTTGCTATGCAGGTATCTTGTATTCAAAATGTCAGTTTCAAATACTTGATCTTAAAATGAGCCTACTTCTTACAACACACATTTTCTTGTATACTTAAAATTGCATCACACATATAGCTCTAAACAGTCGACATATTTCCAAGCCTTCAGCCTGTGAAAATAAGCTGAACAAGGCAACATGAGAACATAACTGTATACATGTATAATCATGTTTTAAAAGATAATTCATGTACAATGCATCAAATGGATCAAACGAACTTGAAAATGCTTGGTAAATTGTAGTTAAACTTTACAATTACATTTCAAACTGATTGCACGCATAAGATAGCATTACATGTACTTCAAAATCAGTAAATTTGTAATCTTGGGAAATGAATACAAAAAAAAATTACATCAAGATTTCAAGCCTTCTAAAACTATTAAAGCTTAAAATAGAAGTAAAATAAAATTCAAAATGACAAGAACCTACTATGCATTTGCACAAGTCTCCATTGCACAGGAAAGTAGATTGCACTGCAAGTACTGATCCCGATTTGTCCAATTTGTCCAATTGCACAATTTGATCTAAGTTGAATATATCCACTTTAAATAGTTAAGGAATTTTTTTTAACCCTGTATAATTTTGTTCTTCATAGTGCTACACACTATTGCAGTGTAGATATAAATGTCATTAAGTTGCAATATCTATTAGAATGAAAGAGCTTTGTCTTTCAATATATATTTCAAATCAACAAGAACTAATCCTCTTAAATATTTGTTGTCTCTGTATCAAAGTTTCAAAAGTCACTGAGGCACAGGAAAAACAAATATTTATTGCATACACTTCACACTTGTCTACAATCTTCCCTATCTTTAAAGATAGCAGGTATTTTCAACTTTTTCTCCTTGTCTGCTGTTCCTTTAAAAAGAATAAGATCAAGGCTTCTTTCAGTGCTAGATGAAGTTTTCTGTATTTACATCCATCACAACACAGATATGTTTTGAAAGAAGTTTACATGTATTTGCTCAAATTATAATTTGATCATATAAAATGAGTTTGATAAACAATAATATCAACAGAGATCTGTTTGCTTCTTGATAGCACACAGATGTAACATATGAATGATGTGTAAAAAAAAAAAATTTCCACTCAGAGCATGTAGAGTTACTCCTTTTTCTGCTTATCTCCATGGTTATGTTTCTTGCCCTTTCCTGGTTTGCTCCCTGATTTTGACTTGGGTCTGCTCAGTAAAGGGAAAAAAGGAGAGAAAGAGAAAGAGAGAGAGAGAGAGAGAGAGAGAGAGAGAGAGGGAGGGAGGAAGCAAAGAGAGATTGACAAGAGGGCCAGAGGGGGAGAGAATGCAAAAAATAAGATTGAACACATAGTGACAGCCAGTTTCCAAATGTTATGCATGAATGTAAGATAATAAGCAAATAATCACCGTTGGTGAAGGTGATGGACCAACTATCACTTCACGAGGTGATCTGGATATAGCTATCTTTCCGAAGCGAAGCTGAGGTATGATGGCATGTACATCCAGATCACCGAGGAAGTGATAGTTTGTCTCATTGCCTGAAACCAGAAGGTGATTATTTGCTTTATATTCTGCAACCATTTAACTGTAAAGAAAGAAAAGAATATTTACTATTCAACGAGAAAGAATTTGGTTTACAAAAAATGAAGGCAGTAGTGCAGGGCCAGGGCCTAGGAAAGAAGTTGCCTGCATGCGCACACGCCCGTTTTAGTGTGTATCTTGTGACAGAGTACAGTGTGCGTGCGACTTGCTTGGCCGCAGTTGCTCAACAAGTAGTAAGCTAATTGTGACGTCACAAAAGAATTTTACTGTGATGGGAAAATGATGGCAAAAATCATCACAGGGGTCAAGCAATTTTATTTTGTGCATCCTCAAAAAATATTGATAATGCGTTGTGACTCTGTTGACTGAAGTAATCAGCGTAACACAAAACTCCCATCACAGCAAGGCCACACACTTTTCTTATCAGCTGATGATTGATGGGGAAACTATACTTTATCATGTGATTCACTTTTGACCAATCCTACAGCAACATTCTTAGTATGTGGAATATCATGAAAGATGATGTACATTTTTCATGCAGGATTGGAATCCATCCATGGTAATATCTACTAATGATGGTAATACCAGAAGCATTATGACATCTAAGATTATTTATGCTGGAAAGTGTCTTTGAATATATGTTTAATACCTGTCGGTACGTGCTGACGTAGCATAGATTGCCCGAGGGTTGTACTGGATGTTGGGCATGAAAGGCTTCTGGCTGGACTCTCCGGTTGACCGCTTGCCCTTCTTGGAAGGTGCAGTGACGGCTCTCCTTTCCCGTGGAGCGTCAACAGGTGTCCCTTCATCCTCATGGGGAAGAGTTTGATCTAGATTTGGAAAGGCATTCGCATATACAATGATCATGAGCTGACCTTTTAAGGTTTTGACATATTAATGGAATTATCAGTACAGAAGAACCTCGTTATGACAAACTCCTCCTGACCAAGGTAATACCTCTTTATATCCAAACCTTGTTATATCAGAGATAAAAAAATAAAATAAAATACAAAGAAATGGGACCGGCAAAATCACACTGTTATAATGAGAGTCTATTGTAACAGTGTTCTTTATAACAAAGTTCCACTGTATTTAACCCCTAAAATTCTGTTGTAATTTCTCCCCAACCACCTGACAACACAAAATGGTACAACTATAAACCATACCTTCTTCTTCATCATTCTTCTTTTCCTCCTCCTCATCATCTATGTCAATAACTTCATCCTTTGGGGCCATCTCATTCCCTTTTACATCCTCTGTACTAGCATATTTTCCTCCATCTTCAGTTACTCTCCTCTTCATGTCTTCCTCCTCCTCCTCATCTTCTTTATCACTGCTGGAGTGCTCTATCTTCACCCTGCAGTCCTCATCCCTCTTCTCATTGCCATGGTCTACCAGTGACCATGCTGGTTCCGCTGCAGGTGTTGCCTGGCGCTCAAGTAGCACCTTGGGTATTTGTGACGGGTGCTGCATCCAAGACCTCCGTGGAGGTGAAGATTCCACAGGTACTGCTGGCGAGGACTGGGGCCTCGATGGTGAGGGGGGTTCTTCTGACGGTGCATTCTTGAAGGGAGTGGGTGTGCTGGGCCTGCTTTCCTCATCAGATGGAGCTAAATCTTGTTCTTCTTTGTCCTCATCCATCTTTTCACCTTCATCCTTTTCTACTGTGGTAGAAAAGTCCTCTTTGTCCAGTTCATCATGGGCATCTTCAATCTTGGGCTCACTCCGAATGGGTGATACCTGTATGTTCATAAAGAAAAACAACAATAAAGCTAAATATCCTTTGAAAGTTTCGATGGTGGTAGAATGTATGGAAGAAGAAGGCTTCACGGTACACCAAGTATTCTTTCTTGAAGATGAGTGTGGTCCTGAAAAGGACCAACCCACTCTCTATGTCGGTAGGTCCATTTCAGGACTCATCTTCAAGTCTTGGTGTACCGTGAAGCCTTCTTCTTCCAAACAGTAAAGCTAACAATGAATGGGTGGAGCAAACATTTTGAAGAACACACTCATTACACTCAATACCATCATTTCCATATTGTACCAATACCCAATCACAACTTCCCAACAGTAGACACATAACAGATCAGTATGAGGTTACAGATAACCACATGCAACATTACAAAAACAGATACATATTAGGCCTTCAACTTTTCCATCTCAGTTTCTTCCATTTGATCTACAAACTAATACTCTTCCAGTAGTACCATTATATTATATTCATCAAAATATGGAGAACCATTTTAAATACATGAAAAACTAGATTTGCGATATAAAGATATCAACTCAAATCAGAATGGCACATTCATATAAGTAGAACTTAGGTACATAACCTCATTGTGCAAATAATGCACTCACCTCTTGTCTACCAGAGAGGCTCCTTTCCTCTGGCCTTCCAGGGGGGTCTAGGGCCAGTCCATCAGACTCACCAGGGAAGTCAAAGCTACTCACTGTCAGCGCTCCAGCGCTACCATCCAAGGGTACATCCACCCCACTGTCATGGGCATCTTGGTCGTCTTCCAGAGGGTCGTTATCCGTCACCATGGATGAAGAGAGACCAGGGGAGGGCAGAGCATGATCAAGATGTGGGAGCGACAGAGGTTGTATGTCAGGGACCTGGTTGGGTAGGGTTGGGGTGCTGTCAACGGTAGGTCTGTCCTCTGGGAAAGGGTGGATGACCACAGATGTAGGTTCAGGGTAGTCGCTGTCCGATCGGCCATCCATTGAAGAGCTGCCATCCCCACCATCTCCAGTACTGGCAAGTTTGAGAGCATCTACAAAGCATAGTGTTTAAGGATGAATCCTTAACAAATTTTTTGTCATATTCAGATTCAAATGAGAAACTTCTTGCCTCCAAGTGCCCATAATACAAAGGAAACTCAGTATAACAAGGTCCTTGGGACCAGCAAAATTACCTTGTTATAGCAGAAATCCTGTTATATAAGGGTTGAAAAACAATAAAATATAAATAAAGAACTGAGACTGGAATGTTACCTTATTACATCAGGAATATTGGTATATCAGATCTCTTTATACCGAGTTTCCACTGTAATGACGTGTGATTGGCCTAGTGGATAAGTCCATGGACCTTTTAACATGTGGTGCAAAGTCTGAATCCATGTCATGGCATTAATGCCCTTAGTCAAGCATTTACTTATGACTGCCAATTTCCATTACTGACTCAAAATGTACTTGTATAAGGTGAATTCAGGTCACAAGAATCCTACCATTCAAATCTATACAACAGCTGTTTATGAATTTCATCAGTGTTTATCTATGATATTAGTTTCATGTTCATGACCTCTGAATCACATCCACCTTTCACAGCCCTTGGAAAAGTTGTCAAACAACCCGTAAAAGAAACCTGCTCTATAATTTGGTGATCCTGGATTTGTGTGAAGTAATTATATTTTTTTGGTACCAATATTTTTAAATCACCCACCTTTTACTAAGCCTCTCTTCTTGAGGAACCTTGGTCTTTTTCTCTTCTTGATAGGGACCTGTCCCTCTTCATCTGTAGAGATATCACTGGAGGAATAGAAAGCAAATCTTGAGTCGTCTTCCTCATCTTCATTCTTCATGTTGAAGGAGCCTTTGAGGATGGTGGCAGTGATGCGCTTGTTGCGAGCAACTTGCAAGACAGCGTTGAAGAATGTTGGTGTGGTTTCAGGATCCTATATTTTTCAGAAGGAGAATTAACTGGTAAATTTGACAATCAGGTGATGCCTCAAGGAAGGGGTCACTTAAAAGCAATGAATAAAATATGCATGTCTTGTATCAAAATGAGAACAGTACTCAGAGGGTTACAAGAAATTAAAAAGAGTAATGAAGTACTGATATAGAAAGTGTGAATTTTGAAGTGAATTGTGTGTTACAAACATGTTAATTGGTGATCACATGCACCATTCCATAAAGTTCATCAGAATTTGAGAAATGGGTAAAACTTGTAATATTGAGTTATTGCAGCTCACATCTGGTTATCAAATAATAAGTTTTGTTGTTGTGCACTCACTCTTGTCAGGATGGACTCAGCAATAAGTGATTTTCCTCGTCTCTTCTTGCTCTTTGACTCATTTGCTTGGTTCTGTTTGAGGATCTCCCTGTCATTGTAGGAAAATGGAGTTACGTGATAAGGCTACAGAGCAGATGTGTCTAATTACATAGATGAATGATCCTTTGTCTAAGCTAACATGCAGCAACAATTCCATGGACATGTGAAGGCAAATTATGGTAAACTGATAACAATCCAATCTACTTATAAATTGTGGCATATTTCAGAGGCCCTTTTGAAAACAATATGCAGAGATACTGCAGGGTTTAAAGAGTCCTGTTTAAGAAAGAGGGTATATTTTTCATTCAAAAACATTTAATCATCTCTGTCATGCAGGAATAGTGTAGTTAATGAAGAGGCAAGAGTGCACTCATAGTAAGTACAAAGTGGTTTCTAATATCCCAACTTTCAGTTGTCTTTGTTGTACAACTTAATGTTGAGCATTGCTGTACAGATGGAAGTGATGGGAATGTTGAAGTTGAATGACAGCCATGAGTGGCAGTCACATGAATCCTCAGAAATATTGTCAAAAGACTTGCTAGACTTGTGGGCTGTAGCTACAGTTTCATGTGAAACTTACCTGGCTTTTCTCTTCAGACTCTCTTGGGCATCTGGGTAGTTGACTACCACTTCTTGGAGGTCCTTCTTGTCCAACACAAAGAGATTGGCAAATCCAGGAGCAGCAACATCTGCAGTGCGCCGATTACCAACGCCAACACTCAGGAGGCTGTTGAATCAAGGGAATATGAAATGTTAAACAGAGCAGGAAGATGTTAAACTCCTGTCTCTCTGGATGGAGGGATACTTTTGTAATATCTATGTGACACCTGTGGCATCAGTGGATGTAAACATGGCATTTTGAAATATACTACAATTTAAAAGCATGCAGTCAGGTAAGAACATTACTGAATGGCATCCCACCGCTGCCACCAAAAAATAAGACAAGCTGAAATGAAGAGCACTTGAGGTCAATGTGATAAACCACACCAATGACAAACTGACAAAACTGTTCAGGTCTATGCATAAAACAGGCAATAGTTTTGGGGGCGGAAAGAAGCTGCATACAACAATGGTCCCTAGCTTACACCCTGATCTGTGTGTATTTCAAGAAGTTTATTGCCTTACATTTGGGAGATACAGAGGTAATCTTTCATTTTTTTATTTTTTCATGATATTGTATGAATTTCTATGTTATATGCATATACATGTTTGTATGAAGCGGAGGTGAATAAGAAAGTTCAATTGGCACAATCCACATGTAAAAAACACTTCCAAACAAACCTTTTGAAATTTGTAAATAAAAATAATCAGTCAATAACTTAAATAAACATTGTAAACATAATTATTTCCAATGAATTCACAAAAAATGTTTCAGTTTTCAAGTGCATGCTTCATCAATTCTCACCTGATTTCACCAAACACACTGCCAGGATGAAGGGTAGCAAGCACCTTGGAGTTATTCTCTCCTCCCAGAACTTGGACACTTCCATCCACTACGATGTACATCTCTTTCCCTACAGCTCCCTGTAGGAATCACAGTGAAGGAAAGACAAAGTGTTTCATTGAACATCCCTGACCATTCTTCACATTAGCATAAGCTCCTGACCTGCTTGTCCAAACTCTTTAACCAGTTATAGCAGCTCAATTATGATCAAACCCTCAACCCAGCCAATAGATATGCTTTGATTTTGATTTAATAAAGATTTTCCATAGACTTCTTCCCAAGTTAACTTGGGCTAAGTATGAAATGATCAATATCTTCTGAATTGGTATCCTACAAATGCTGTATCAGGGATTTTTTGACCGAGCCTTCAAAGAAGTCTGAGTACTACATTTATAGGTGGCAATTTTTGGTGCATCTGTCAGAACATATTAAAAATTAATCATGCCCTCTCCCTTCCTCTTGTTAAATCTAAAGGAAGAGAAAATGAGATTTCCAGCAAAGGAAAAGTAGTACTGAATTTGCCATTCCTGTCCTCAAATACAGAATGCACATATCTGACAAATATGACTACTGCATATTGGACAAAAATTTACATGGTAATATGACATATCTTTTAACCTAAAGACACTTGCTTTTCATTTTCACAGAGAAAATGAAAAGCGAGGAGGCGAGTTGGCTCAGTTGGTAAAGCATCTGCCTCTCAAACAAAAAATGGTGGGTTCAAGTCCATCCTAGATGGACGACTGAATCCTGCATTGTGTGTTAATGTGCCCCTCCCCTGTTTCACAGAGTATGTTTCAGACTATGTTTCAGTGGAAAACACTCCATAGGATAGGACATTAAATGGAGGCCTGTGTAGAGAAGAGTCACCACCTCTGCACGTTAAGCACCCACTGCACTATTCGAAGAAGAGTGGGGGAAAACCTGGTGTATATCCCAATAAGTTATATCGGGAGGAGAGACCCGAGGGTCATAGTGATTAAGTTTGCTTTTCCCCTTCCAGGCCTAGGTGACACCAAATACTTGATAATAATAATAACAATTTGATTATCATTAAAAAATCAGTGATACTCAAAGAGAATTTGCCATAATAGCAAAGAGAAATTAAATTTAGATGCTTACTTTTCGGCAGATATACTCATTAGGAAGGTACACCAGAGGCCGAAGCTTGAGAACCAGATCACGGAGAAGCATCTTGTCACAATCCTATCATATTAGAAATTTAATTGATGAGAACAGGAAAAAGAATATCATTTCAAAAGTGTTCCAAGTGCTATAAGCGTGATTACACATCCCGTGGTACTAAATGTATATTCGTAATCACACTGATCGGTGAACATTACTGGAAGTAATTTTAATTAAGGTTTGTCATTTAAAATGCCTTGAATGGAATGTATCAATTTATACCAGAGGGAAATAAAACTGAAATAAAAACACTTGCTAACATAGTATATCTGCTTGAAAATACATAGTCAACTAAACAAAATATGAAAATATAAACAATATATGTCTGCCCTGAGAGATGAAATCATCATCATCATCATCATCATCATCATCATCATCATCATCATTATCATCATCAATATCATTCTCATTTATATCCTTATATCCTCCACCTCCTCCTCCTCCTCCTCTTCATAATCATTGTCTTCATCAAACTAGCAAAAATAGATGAGTCAGCATCTGGAGAGCATTTCATGAAGTGTCTTGTCAGTGATTTTTACTGGCAACTGTTATAAGCTACAGAAATCCTTGCATCTGGTTGACTGAGAGTAAATATGTCAGTAAAAATCACTGATGAAACACTTGACGAAATGCTCCCCTGGTAATGAATAGAAGAATTACCTGAAAGAGGGAGACACGACTGAGGGTATCCATGTGAACATTAATGGCTATGTCAGTCTGCATACGAATAGGTACACCCAGTAGAAGATCTCTCTCATCTGAACAATAGTATCACAATAATAAATAAAAAATGATTTACAGGAACAAAGTACTGATAATGTATAAACAGGTATATATATCATTATGTAATTTCATTTCATTTCATTTATTTCCATCAACAGGATCAATAGTTTAAAAATACATTGAATTAAAGATCAGTACAAAGTATAAAATCACAAGATAGAGGAGACTGCAAGAAAGCTAAAAGCTTTATAAAAAGCTGCTACCTCTAATAGTAAATACAAGATGTATATAAATTATATATAAATGGGCATATTGAATGAATACAAAGTAAAAGATATTTTATAATAAAAAACAAGAAACAACTAATGATTTCAAATAAAAGTAAATCAACATTTATTTATTTTTATTTATTTATTCATATTTCACCAGGGTGGCCCATTCAACAAGAGCTGATCTTCCATGGGGCCCTGGATAAAAAAACAATACAAATATGTACAATTAAAATTCAAACAACTGCATAATATAAAACAACCATAGAAAATACCAGAATAGATTATTGCAAACATAGAAACTATACTCAAATCTAACAGAAGTAATAGTAAAAAATATAAATGAACAATTGCTTGAGAAGCAGAAGAAGGAAGAAGGAAAAGAGCACAGAGATGAAAGAGAAGAGAATATAAGAGAAGAGAGACGGTACTGCAGACATTATATATGGTCAGTCTGGGCAGGATTACTAAAGATTGAGATAATGTTTTTTTAGAAGAAGTTTGAAAGTGTTCAAATTTCTTATCTGCTTGATACCTTGGGGTAAATTGTTCCATAGCAATGAACCATCATAACATAAAGCACTCTTGTAATATTCTGTACGACATTTACCAATAACTAAATCATGATTAGCACTCTGTCTAGTGTTAATGTTATGAACTTTTGAGATTTCTTTAAATATATTTTGGAAACATTCTGCTGATAGATTATGAAGGCACTTGAAAACAAATATACATCTGAAATATTCAACTCTTTTCATAAAGGGCATCCATTTTAAACGAGTAAATAATTCATTAGAAGAGGTGTACATATTACAATTCAAAATCAGTCTTGCAGCCCTCTTTTGTAATTTAGTTAACTTGTCTGTTTGACCTAAAAATCTATTTCCCCATATTTCACAACAGTAATCCATCTGTGATTGAATAAGACATATATATAATAATTTCAATGATGCTTCATCAACATATGGTTTTACTCTCCTGAGCATGGCAAGTCCTGCAAATACTTTTCTACATAAATAATCTACATGATCAGACCATAACAAATTATCATCAATAATAATACCAAGACATTTAAAACTATTGCACTTTTCAATATCAACATTTTCATACTTTATAGAAATTGAAGTATTATTGCATAAGTTTAATCTTTGTTTACTTCCAATGACCATAAACTTAGTTTTTTCAACATTTAAATATAGCTTATTATACCTTATCCATTTACCAATAGCATTGAAATCACTCTGGAGCTTTGCTTGAACTTCGAAAATAGTGGATGCACTTACATAAAGCGTAGTGTCATCAGCATACATTACAATATTTCCATGATTTAAAACATTTAACATATCGTCAATATATATCAAAAAAAGCAAAGGACCTAAAATCGATCCTTGAGGTACACCAAGGGAAAAACATCGATCATCGGATTTTGCATTTTTTATTGCAACATATTGCTTTCTGTCGTTTAAATACGAATCAAACCATGCTAGAGACAAATTACTTAAGCCAATAATCTTTAATTTATTCAATAAAATTGAAGTATCAACAGTGTCAAAGGCACGTCTTAAATCAATAAAAAGGGCCCCTACAATTTGACCTTTATCAATAGAATTCAACCAACTATCCGTTAAACAACCAAGAGCCGAAGCTGTTGAATGGCCTGGTCGAAAACCAAATTGTGACTTGCTAAGAATATTATTGTTTACTAAATAATCGTATAGTTGCTTATGAACAGTTCTTTCAATGATCTTGCTTACAGCAGGTAAAATGGAAATAGGTCGAAAATTACCAACAAAGTTTATATTACCTTTTTTGAATAATGGAAAAACCTTTGCATACTTCCAATCTTTAGGGAAGACCCCTGATGAAAGAGACATATTAATCAACCTTGTAATAGAAGAGACGATAAACGCCTTAGATCTTAATAAAAAAAATACATCAATATCATCAGACCCTGTAGCTTTATTCATATCTAAATTTGAAATCATTTTTTCAACAAATTCTTCTTCTACAGATTCAAAGTTAAAAACACGATCAAAAGACCGATCTGAAGAAGTATACTTTTCATTACTTTCAGCCACGTCAGTGGCACTCATTTCTTGCAGAGAAATGGCATTTATTCTAATAAAATAATCATTGAAAGCATTTGCAATATCATTATCGTTATCAAATACCATATCATTGTCATAAAGAATAGATGGAAAAGATGACCCTTTACTAGGCAATAAAGATTTTAGACATTTCCACATTTTGTGCATATCATTAACATTTTTCTTAATTTCGTTTTTTAAATATTCTTTTTTACTTTTGAAAATAGAAATATTAATCTCATTCCTGAGACTTTTGTATTCATCAAAAAGATCTCTACACAAAATATCTAGAGAAAAACTGTTTTGCATTACAATCTTATTCTTTATTTTCAAAAATTTATTATGAACACGATCTCGTTTCCTCATCAGTTTTGTAATATGGGTTGAAATCCATGGTAAAGATTTATTTTTTACACGAACCGACTTTTTTGGAGCGACTTTATCAATAACGGAAATAAATATTGCTTTCCATGTACTCCAAAATTCATTTACATCACCAATATCATTTAATTTGCACCAAGGTGCTAAATCAAGGAAAGTATACAATTGTTCTTCATCAAAATCCTTTAAAGAACGGTAAGTAATCGTTTTAGGAACAGATTTACGGGTACTTGCATGTAATTTGCGAATAACATAGACCATATAATGATCACTAATAGAAGTTAAAATACAGCCATGTTCCATAATTTTAGAAGAATGAGTGGTATAAGCGAGATCAATAAGTGAGGTTGACTTACTTGTGACACGTGTAAAGGTATCAATTAATTGAACAAAGTTATATGAACTCATTAAAAAATCTAACCTACTATACAAATGTGAATCCTTCAGTTTACTGTAATCACAATTAAGGTCACCAAAAATGAGTACCTCGTCAATCGAAGAAATAGACGAGCATATTGATTCTAAGCTTTGTTCAAAAAATTCAAAAAAAGAAACATCACATGAAGGAGGTCTGTAAATACCAACAAGCATAATACTTTTCTGAAAAGGTAAAGTTATTTGGAGACATATCATTTCTAAATTTTGATTTTCCATGTCGTATCTTCGAGTATAAAAAATCTTATCAGATATATAAACTGCTACACCTCCACCATGACGTGTTCTGTCTTTACGTTCAACCCTCAAACCATCGAGAGAAATTTCATTATCAGATATAGAAGAGTCACAAAAAGTTTCATTAATACAAAGAACATCAATAGAATTATTAGATAAAATATAACGAAGAGATTCCATTTTATTGACGAGTCCTCTAACATTTAAGTGTAAAAATAAGTTTCCTTTCGGGAGTTTCGGAATTTTACCATCAATAAGCTCAATTGACTTGGAACATTGATTTGAGTGGTGTTCATGGGAGAGTGTGTTAAAGGGAATGCTCACATCATTTACTGTCTCATAATCTACCTTGTCGTTGTAGGCACTCTCTTCTTGGCCATTTTCCTAGTACATGTAATAGGGACATAATTTTTGTTTATGTCCTATCTGCAGGCAATGGCGGCACTGGAGTGGAGCACCATGTCTACACTTCATTGCGCGGTGGTTCGGTTCCCCACAGAATTCACATCCCTGTACATAATTACTAGAAGTTCGGGGTGGTGCGCTAGCCATTGAAGCGTATGAAGGGCGTCCGTAATACTGTGTGTGTTGTGGAAGATTCAACGGTACGTTGTATTGTTGTCTTGATGGGAGCAGTGATGGGAGTGGTTGGGGGTGTGTACGGTCACGTGATAGACTTGGCGTCGGTTGGTATGGAAACTGTCGAGGTTGCGGTGTCTGGCGCGGAGTTGATCTAGCGGGTGGGGCTGGTATAAAACTAGTTGCGGCTTGTAGATGTGGTGGCTGCGGAGGGTTGGGTACAGTAGACTGGTTGCGGGGAGGATTTCGAGTGGTACCGGGAGGTGGAGGTTGATTTCGTAGAGGAGGAAAAGCTGAGACAAGCGGTTGCTGGCGAAGGGTTGCAGGGTTAGATAGTTGATTATTGGGAGGGAGGTCCAGCGGTCTGCTTTCAGTAGCTGGTTTATCAAGCAGTGCTTCGATGGTGTGCTTTACCTGTTTCATCTCCAGACAAAGTTGATCTACTCTTTGATTTAAACACTTACATTTCATACAGATCCCATTGCTCTCATTGCATTTCATGCTACATATTTGACACAGGTTCTCCGTAGCCCCAAGGATAGTAGATTGTAAACTGTTGCTACGCATAGACTCGTTGTTAGCAGGTTCAGGTTCAGTGGAGTCGGCAGCTCCGTTGACGTCATTAATCAGAACAAAATGGCGGCAAATTTCAGGGTTAAGATCGGGATATACCTGGGTTAACTCTCCTAGGTAGAATTCAGTACAGGAGAGTCCTTCGGGTACGGAATCATGCACCTTGAGGATTAAATCCAGGGTATATTTGATGCTATCTCGAGTAGTCCATTTCGGCAATTTGTATCTGAAGGTGGATGAGCCTGGCACTCCACTGTATTTGTTTGTACGCGGAGGCTTAGCCATAGTAGGTGGTAAGAAAGCTCTTCATGGAACCCAATATATGGGACCAGAGGAAATGTCCGGTAGGACATGTAAAGTGAAGGACAATCAATGTCAAACAAACTGAGACAAATACTGACCAAATTAGCAAAAAGAAATCAAAGAAATGTTCAAGAAAGAAAAACTCGAGATCATATTCTAACTACTGCTTACCGAGTTCGAAAGAAAGTCGCAAAAAACAGATATAACTCCAAACAATTTCCAAACAATTTCCTTGGGGATGTAACATGGACAAGCCCAACACAGACAAGGTATATGCCAGACAAAGGGCCTAGTATTGTTTGAGTAAATAGTTACATTTGAGCGAATTTAAAGGTGGACTTGAATTTATATCTGGGTGTAATTCATTCCAGATCTTGGATCCTCAATAAAATACACTTATCAGACCAACATTAAAGGCAAGTGATAATCTGAAGAGCTTTGAGTCTTGTAAGAATGGAATTGGTTAATATTGAGTCCCAAAAAAAAAAAGAGAGCTTTGGGTCATATCTCAAATAAGCATAACATTGGTGCAATATTTCCTGATATGCTTCCATGAGACCCCATAATTGAGCAGAATTGTTCAAACTCTGAAGCACTGTATATATGACAGCTTCCCCAGAAAAAATTCTTCCTATAGCATATAGTCGATATCAAGCGATATCACCTCATGATACCGATATCGGGGACTTCCCTGTTGGGACGTACACTTCCTGTTCCGGTAAAATATCGCGCGCGAGTGCATTCAAATCTCATCATTTTTTTTGCTATTTCAATAAGAGTGCAAACATGGATCGGCCTGATGATGAATTTCGGAGAATGTCAGTGCATGCCATGATTGAAAGACTTTCTGAGTGAACAAAATGTTATACGAGCGGAAAACGAAGGCATGAACTGAAACCCTCGCCAAGAAAGTGGCGAATGTGCACCCCGTGAGAGAGGAGTGTGACCACGCCGAGTCGGAATGCAAACGCCGGTGTGTGAGGACAGCCGATGGCTCTGTTCATGACAAAATGGAAGGGCTGTTGCATGGACAAAGTACTCCGAATCCCATTAAATGTATGCGAATGTATGAATGAAAATGCTATAGATAAGGACGATGACCACCTGATGACCATGATCCACGGATAAACTTTATAAAGCAAGCATTAAATAGCATGTATGCATATACTGGGCCGGAACTGGAAGTTCACATCCCAACAATTATGTGCCAAAAAATTAGAGCATCGCATGTGTTCAGGCTTGGAGAGCTATATGCAATAGGGAGAATTACACTGCACTGGACTGTGGCAAAAACATTTGGTGCAACGCTAACCTGCAGTTAGTTTCATTGGCACATGTAAAATGAAAACGGAGGGGGGAGAGGGGGCATAAAGGCTTGTTCAGATACATGGAGACAAATTCCCACAACAAATCCCCACAACATTGTTAGTGTACAAGTCAATGGAGTATGAGGTGACAAAAATGTCGCCGGACAGGAGATATATTTTTTTTGTCGCCTGGCTGCAAAAAACTGTGGGCCAATCAAATTCTTAAAAAGTTAGCGCCAAATTATGTTGTCATGAGTTTGTCTGTGCAACTTTTTGACAAAGCTCTCTTTTATTTGAGAGTTGATGCATTAAAGGCATTGGTTAACATTGTTATAATTTTTAAAAAACAACTCATTTTGCTACTTGAAAATGGGATGAACATAGGGGTTATAGCGTAAAAATACTAGTCTGAAAGTTTCAAAGTATAATATCCACAGGAAGTATTTTTAAATATTAGAAATGCGAACCAATGTTTGAAATATATATAAGGGTCGGTTGCACAGACTACACGTAAGGAGTGCGCATGTGCACATGACTCACCAGACCATACTGTGTGTATTGGTGTATCACGCTGAAGGAGGCAGATAACAGTCTTTTTGAACTTTTATTAATTGTCTCTGAGACCCAAAATAATAAAATCGCGGTTTACGTCTTAGTTTTTCATTCCAAGTGTAGGGTTGAAAAATATACAGTTAATGTGAAGTAAAAATATAGTTCAAACAGCAAACATTCAGCATTCAGCAAACTCAAACGTTACAGGAACTCAGGAGATGGAAATAAAGAAGCAGTCTGTAGTCTGGTGTGTCTCTGCTATCTATTTGCAATCTATCTGTCTGTGTGTGTGTTTATTACAAGTAAAAATCTCCTTTTATAACATGGCTCCTTGGCCCCACATCAAATTTGTAACCAAAGAAACATAACATAATAAATATTCAAACATACTAAACAAATGAGCATAGAGAAAATGGAAGCATCCAACTAAAATGTAACAACCTAATTCAACAACAGAACCAATCAGAAAATAACTAGGATGAGATGAGTCAATGACTGGGTGATTTGTAATGAAGAATGTTCAATAAAAGAACCAGATGTGTGGATGGAATGAATGGACACATCTGAATAGGAAAGGAATGAAGGTGACGAGAGAAGTAGGGCAGAGGCTGATGAGGAGAATGGCAACATAACATCTATTGAAACGTGAACTTAAATGAACTAATTCCAACTGAAGAACAGAAAAGGAATGTAAACAAGGAGAAACCAAAATGACAAAATAGGCACCCTACACAAGTTATGGTTGGTTTCAGGGTTTTTGAGTACAAATAGAAGTACTCATACCTATGTTTCATCTTAATTTGAGAATTTTTTAAAAACTCGGCTGCTCACAAAGTTAGCCCGGGCCTTTAATGTGCGTTCATTATTCGTGCCATATCTGAACACTAAAAATGTTGTGGGGATTTGTCGCCTCATATCTATAATTATCATGTCATATGAGAAAATTGATAGAGGGCTGACCTAGCACTGCTCCTTGGTCCCATGAGTAGATGTAGTACGTCCGGACTCTCTTCTGGACTGCTTCCGGAATCTTCCACACCTGCAGGAGGTTCATGGTGTCATCCATCTGACGACGGAAAACATCCTTTGTGGCTCCTGCCTTGGCTGAGATGTCTCTCATCTGATAGCATTATTTTTGGAGAGCAACAAATGTGGCAGCTCTTGAAAAGCAGTGCAATTAGGTTGGCAATCATCATATCAGTAATGTATTTGGTATCATTACTTCAGACAGATTAATAATCATGAAATTCTAAGTATGCCTTTCCCAAAATTAATAAAATATCTTTTAGAAAATCATCATTGAATTAATGTATTAATATGTATCACTGTCATAACATGATCATGATCATCATCATTATCATCATCATCATCATCATCTTTAGCATTATCATCATAAATCACTATCTCATCAATATCCTCCACCTCCTCCTCCTAACCACTATCTTCATCAAACTAGAAAACGTAGATGAGCTTTTTCATTATAAAAGACCATTCAATAACCATTTTTGCTGCCATTCTCTGTTCATATTCCAAAATCTATTTCACAGGAACAAATCATTGTTTCATGGTTTCTGACAACATGGACAAGGAGCAATATATACAACCTCCAAAGAGATAAAAACTTTTGTTATATAGAATACTTTGAAGGAGGCCTGTCAGATTTCTCACCTGACCAATCATTGAGGCAAAGACGAACACACCGACCATGAAGTCTACATTCATGAAGAGGATCTGACTATCAGTGTTGGGTGGGGGCAGATTTCCGATTACAATCAGCGTTTTTGCTGACCGGAATAAGCATTTTGTGTACCTGTGAATGAATAACAATAAAAATCTATGTAGCTCAAAAAGTATGCCTTCTTATACAAGGACAAAAGTTTACCACCTGATGAATATAACTCTGTCATAATGCCATTTTCCCCCTGTTCCTCAAAAACTAACTAAATAAATAAACAAACAAAAAGAAAAAGTGCATGCTTTTGACCTATGGCTACATTCTAGTATGGTTCCTTTCAAGACACATAATCTAGTGTAGATGTAAAATATCACCTTTAGAGATTCATATACCAATGCTCACATCATTATGAAAATAGTATCACTACTTCCACATCTACAAGCATATCCCATTTCTAACATCATAAAAAAATTAGCAAAACTATATACTTTACACAACTACATTTATATCCCACTGCTGACATCATACAAAAGAGCCAAATCATGTACAAACACATCTATGTTTATATCCCACTGCTGACATCATACACAATAGAAAAATGATGTACAAACACATCTACATTTATATCCCACTGCTGACATCATACAAAAGAGCAAAATTATGTACTTACACATCTACATTCATATCCCACTGCTGACATCATACAAAATAGCAAAATTACTTACTTACACACCTACATTTATATCATATCCTACACATATCCCACTGTTGGCATTATACGAAACGGCAGAACATACACATATACATTCATATCCCACTGCTGACATGATACAAAATAGCAGAACTAGGACTGTACTTACACATTTACATTTATATCCCACTGCTGACATTATACTAAAATAGCAAAACTCTTCACTTACTCATCGACGTCTGGATCAAGATAGGTCCAATATTCATTATCCCTAGCTACTTTATCTGTTCGTATTCCTTCCCAGATAAGGATCGCATAGTAGAGACAAGTATTCAAGTGGATCATGTACAATAGGTAGCATACCATGCGGAATATCCTGCCAAGAAATAGGTTAAAGGCATTGGTTAACATTGTCATAATTTAAAAAAACTCATTTTGCTACTTGAAAATGGGATAAACATAAGGGTTATAGTGTAAAAATACCAGTCTGAAAGTTTCAAAGTATAATATCCACAGGAAGCAATTTTAAATATCAGACCCATTCTCAGATAAAGTGTTCATTTTCAGTTGGGTAAAGACAAAAATAGAAGTATCAATTATTCTGCAAACCAATGCATTTTTATTAACTTGAAAACATGCTGGATATGAAAAAAAAGGCACATTCTAAACGTTGTCCCTTCATGGAGTACAATGATTTGAAATATAAGCATGAAGTATGCATTTTAGTCACAAAACAGATACGTTACCAAAAGTTATCACTTTCTTATGGGTTACTACATTGGAAACAAATTTATCATTTTGCTTCACTTTCTGTGCAGAAAAACATGTTTAATTACAATGAAGAATTTTGTCTTTTAAAAAAATGAAAAGTACTTATCACCCTTTAAAAAAAATGTTCAAAAATAGAAATAATTTGTGTTGCACTGCGTTGAAATGTGTATTCTGTCAGAAGCTGATGTAAGCTTTCGTTTCACTTTATATATATATAGTACAAATTGTAAGCAGTTCCCTTAAAATCATGCAAAGGGGCAATCCAATGCGAAATTTGCCAAACATACAAGGATTCCTTGCTTTTGTCAAAACATAACTACTCTGAACCTTGGGAGTTGCCTTTGGTAAAGCATCTGGTAAAGAACGGCATAAAAATTTCTTTAAAATGATTCAAGTATAAAACTAGTCTGTTTGATAATCAAATCTATAATTAAGATGTGTAAAGATATAATTTTAACATTTCCCAACTTGTTTGAACAAAATTATGTTTTTTCACGTTAAAACCAATAAAATCCGCTTACTGAAACTATGATCCTGTTTGCCAAATAATCCTCTTATTTAGATTTATCCCTCCTTCATTTTTAACCATTACTTTCCCTGGCAATGCACTAAATTCCCTAAAAATTTTAAACAAGCTTAACAGAACATATTTTCACAATTTCATGTGGAGGTATATCTTGTATGAACCTTGATTACAATATACAACCATTTTGATTGTGGTAATGTATCTGGTAAGGGCTTCAACAACAAAAGACAAACTAAATTTTCCCGTAATCATGGAATCTAACGCAATATTTACTTTGCTGAATGGCATCGAACAACAAAAAGATAAAATAAATGTGTTTCCTCTCTTCATATATTTTGCTAAGCTTCTTTTTGTTTATTTTTATTCTCATGGTAACGTATCTGTTCTTTGCCAGAAACGTTACCAAAAGGCAGCTTTAAGTTTTCTAGTAGTTATTTATTGAGGAAGCAATAAAACTACGTACATGCGACAAATTTTACGTCAGATTGCCCATTTGAATGATTTATTGGGTTCCAAACTCTCACTTATTTGTGATCTTTATAACATATAGCTATTCCGTCACATATTTGGCGTAACGTATCTGGCGTAACGTATATGGTCAGTCATTTTATTCCAGGAGAAATAACTACTGAATATTCCTCAATTTTACCACACTTTTATGTTGTAATGATGCGCCGCCCAAAGGAGTATAACATAGCATACAATTTGTTTGATACAACATTAGCTGTTTCTGTTGGCATAAAATATAGGTAATGTATCTGTCCAAATAAAAATGTGGAAAACTGGTTTTTGAAAACACTGCTGCACTTTTTGAATAAAAAGCTTAAGTATGAATAATAAAGGTAATTCAAATTGAATATTATAAAGTATATCTTTGGGATTTTATATACGCATTTTCATTTCTTCTTTGAACTATTTTCATGCCTGGATGTCTGTTAGAAAACTGGTAACGTATCTGGCAGCAAATTTGGTGACAGATTTAAACAAGGCATTAGTGATATTGTGTCTCGCCCCAGTGGCGTAACAGCCGGGGGGCAGGGGGGGCAGAGTGCCCCCCCCCCCCCGAAGGATTTCAGTGGGAAAATCCACCAAACCACCGGGAAAAAAATGAAAGGGAGGGGAAGGAAGAAAAAAGAAGGGAGAAAGGGAAAGGAAGAAGAAGAAAGGAAAGAAAGAAGAAGAAGAAAGGAAAAGAAAGAAGGAGAAAGGGAAAGAAAGAAGGAGAAAGGGAAAGGAAGAAGGAGAACGGGAAAGAAAAAAGGAGAAAGGGGAGAAAGAAGAAGAGAGAGAGGGAAAAGAGGGAAAGGGGGAAAAAAAAAAGCAAAGGGAAACAAAAGAAATGAGGGAAAATTTAGTACCAAAACCCCGGAGCTTCCGGGTGCTCCACTCCCTGGACCCCCGCAGTGGCTTTCCCTGCAGACCCCCATCAGGGGGCCCTAAGCCAGAACCCTGGGCCCCACCTGCTAAGGGCTTCGCAACAAGCAACTCGCGGTGCGAGCCCACCTCCGCATATTCTATTTCTAGACTAAGATACCGGGAAATTTTCGGCTCTGCCTCCCCCCCCCTCCGATAACAGGCAGAGAATGTAAGAGACTGGAACAGTCAACGAACAATTCGAAGAAACGTCAGAGCTTCTGCGCTTCGCGCGGGAGGGGAAATAACCATCCCTGCACCCTCCCCTAGCATGCCTAGGGAGCGTGCTTTGCACTATCGTCCTTCTAAAATGAAATCCTAGCTACACCACTGATTCTAGACTTAATTACCAGGAAATTTTGGGCTATGCGTATGCCCCCTCCCCCCCCGATAACAGGCGGACAGCGTAAGAAGAGCGGGAACTGACAGCGAAAAAACGTCGGAGCTTCCGCGCTTTGCACCCTGCACCCTAGCCCCCCCCGGGAGCTTCGTTCTCCTAAAATGAAATCCTAGTTACGCCGCAGAAGACTGACTTAATTACCGACAACTAACAATTCAAAGAAACTCCCCCCTCCCTGCACCCTCCCTCTAGGGAGCACTACATTGGCATAAATTCCGGGGGGTGGGGGATCTATCACCCCCACTTGGGGGAGAGGGGAGATGGTGTGTACAAATTTCCCCCCATGCAGACACACTTTTTCAGGAAGAAAATTTATTTTAATTAATCAGTTAGTAAAAATTCTGAATATTTATCATAAACAACCATCATATTTCAGAATTTCTATTTGAAAATGCTATTGAAAACAAAAAAGTGGTTATCTTTGGCTCGCTCACTTCGCTCGCTCATTAAAATCTTAGGATTTGCATCCGAAAACGGGATTAAAATCGAGAAAAGTGGTTATTTTCGGCTCGCTCGTCATATTTTAGAATTCTTATTCGAAAATGTGATTCAAAACCGGAAAAGTGGTTATTTTCTGCTCGCTCGCTCGCAAAATAGATATAAAAATGTGTGTGAGAGGGAAAAAATCATTAAAAAAGTTTTTCATCCCCCATTCCCCAAATTGGATTTACGCCGGTGGAGCACTACCGTCCTCCTAAAATGCAGTCCTAGCTGCGCCACAGATTCTAGACATAGACTAGTTACCGGGAAATTTCGGGCTCTGCCCCCCCTGATAACAGGTACCTGTTACGCCCCTGTCTCGCCCACTTGTGAAAATAACTAGAAATATTGCGATCTCCGTTACCATGCAATAGAATTGTATCCAAAGCTCATTGTGAAATATCTGCCACAGAATGCAACATCCCATAAAATTTGAGAAGGGCTATTTCATGGAATGCTATTTCATCTGCTTCCCATGCACCTACTCCCACCCCCTTTGCTATCACCCAAGTTTGTTTGCCTTTGCAGCAACATGTGCAGAGTTATGCGTCTTAAGAGAGTCTTGGAGGTAAACTTTAACATATGACCTCAAATGACCTTTGACCTTATCATGTGAACTCCGATGGCACCATAACATGGAGATCCACTTAGTACATCTACAACCCAAGTTTGGTTGAAAAGTGAGAGACAGTTGCAAAGTTATCTGTCGTAAGAGAGTCTTGCAGGTAAACTTTAACGTTTGACCTCAAATGACCTCTGACTTTATCATGTGACCTCTAAAGGCACCATAACATGAATGTACCCCAAGTGCATCTATTTCTCAAGTTTGATTGCTATTGCAGCAACATGTGCAGAGTTTATGTGTCATAATTAAGAGAGTCTTGGAGGTAAACTTTAACTACGACCTCAAATGACCTTTGACCTTATCACGTGCCCTCCGACCGCACCAAGTCCCCTTACTGCATCTAAAACCCAAGTTTTGTTGAAAAGTGAGGGACGGTTGCAAAGTTATCTGTCATTAAGAGAGTCTTGCAGGTAAACTTTAACGTTTGACCTGAAATGACCTTTGACTTTACCATGTGACCTCTGAAGGCACCATACCATGAATGTACCACAAGTGCATCTATCACCACGTTTGGTTGCTATTGCAGCAACGTGCAGAGTCATGTGTCCAAAGAGAGTCTTGCAGGTAAAGTTTACGTTTGTGACTGCAAATGACCTTTGACCTTATCACATGGCCTCCGACAGCACCATTACATGCAGAGGTCCCCTAAAAAGTGAGAGGACAGTTGCAAAGTTATCTGTCATAAGAGAGTCTTGCAGGTAAACTTTAACGTTTGACCTCAAATGACATTTGACCTTATCACATGACCTCTGACGGCACCATTACATGCAAGTCCCCTTACTGCATCTAACCCAAGTTTGGTTGAAAAGTGAGGGACGGTTGCAAAGTTATCTCTCATAAGAGAGTGTTGCAGGTAAACTTTAACATTTGACCTGAAATGACCTTTGACCTTACCATGTGACCTCCAAACCATCATAACATGAATGTACCCCAAGTGCATCTATCACCCAAGTTTGGTTGCCATTGCAGCAACGGTTGCCAATTATGTGTCATAAGAGAGTCTCGCCGGTAAACTTTAACATTTGTGACGGACGGACAACGGACGGATCGGACGGATGCCATTTGGATCCCTTAGTCTCGCCTTCACCTCCGGTGGGTGAGACAAAAATCGTTGGAAAAAAAGTCATTGAAAAAGTGGACAATTTTTGCTTAATATATTTCAAGGATATCATGCGCTATTGATATATGCAAATGATATCTGGTATTTAACTATGTGGAGAGAAAGAGGCAAGAAAAATAGAATGCATCCCCCCCATCGACATTGCGTTTTCGTGCTGTTGTTCACACATTTGACAATGAAAATCAATATCAAAGCTAGACAACCACAGCTGATTGTGTTTATTTTTAATGAAGGAAGTCCTCAAAATGTATTAGAAGCATTCAAGTGATGTCTAGTGTGCTTTGGGAAGACGCAAATGGCATGGAATGTTGGCGACACCAAATTTTCGTTTTGCACACTTAAGCGGAGAATGAGCCATTAGAAATGTGAACCAATGTTTGAAAAATATATCAGGTGCGTTGCACGGACTAGATGTAAGGAGTGTGCATGCGCACATGGCTCACGTACCGTACTGTGTGTGTTGGCGTATCACATGGAGGGAGGCAGATAACTGTATTTTTTAACTTGAACAAAACGTCCTCTATATATTGTCTCCGAGACCAAAAATAATGAAATAGTGGTTTGCGTCTTACTAACAGTTTTTCATTCCAAAATTATGGTTGGTTTCAGGGTTTTTGGTACAAATACAAGTACTCATGCACATGTTCATCTTAGTTTGAGGAATTTTTGAAATCGGCTGCTCGCAAGTTAGCCAATGCCTTAAATTATCTTCATTGCCGTTTCCTCTTATTCATATGTACAGACCAGGGGTATAGACTGGCCAATGTGGAGTTTAGGGAGTTTTTTGTTTAATATCTTTTCTTAAGGGCCAGTCGAGGTGTGGTCTGAGGGCTGGTCACATCCAAATCCTTCCCAAACCAAACATCATCCCTAGTTCTCCGTGGGTAATGAATATTTCATGCGACATAGTCACATAATTCAAATTAAAAATTTCAATGCTTAATCAACTGGAATATGCTTTTATATTATTTTCCTTGATCACTCTGCAATCTAAATCTCTTTCTGTACTACCACTGTTTTTCAAAATGAACTTTCAAAGTCAAATTAACTTTTGTCTGAATGCTCCATTTCCTGATTTGGGACGTAAAGTACTACTGGTTCAAATATAAATAGACATAATGTATCCAAATATCGTTAGAAATATTCATAGCATTTTTAATGCATCAATTGTGAAGAATCACAAGACATGGCCTTCCTGTGATTCTGGGGCAATTCCACGGTAACGGAATTAAAAATGTAATTCCATTACTAACATTTTTAGAGTTTTGTGTGCTGTTTTGAAGCCTTGCCTTCCTTTTTACCATTTAATACTGTGAAAATATGCCCATTCTTTCACCTGAACTCTTGGAATTCCAACAATTTTCTACTTAATTCTTGATATTGTGGTATACAACCTTGGTAACGAATTACCACTACATGGTACCATTTTCAAAGAGCAATTATGGCTTGTAAAATCAAACATGCACTATACCATTACTGACTATGATAGTGGAATTCCTTTTTGTTAAGTTCTTTTAATTCAAGGATAAGGCTATTCAGGACTATCAACGTGATATTCTTACTACAAATCTGAAGTGAGCTGATTGTTCTTCCAATGTGGAATTGCCCTTCTATAGAAAGTCTTGCTTCGTGACTTTTCATATTCTGTATTTTACCAACCTGATGGCATGGGCTGATTTGGACTTGTTCTCAAAACTTCTGGGAGAACTCTAGATAGGAATGGAACTTAAAAAGGCGTGGCAGCCGAAGGAGTGGTTGCACTTTCCGAGAGAGAAGTAGAAGAGGTCCAGAGGCAGTAGGGAGAGCAGTCAAACTACAATAAAACAAAATGTCAACACAATTATATGAGGTAGAAAGCTTTTTGAAAATGAAAAGTATGATTCTAGGTAAGTTAATACAATGTAGCCAATTGAAGTGTCTAATGTATCCGGTAGTTTATGTCTACAAAACATATGACTTGATTCATAAATTAGTCCAGTACCAATGGATCAAAAGTACCATCATCATGGCTTTTATGTGTATAAGCAGCAAACATGTCATCATCCATTGCATTAACTAAAAGAAATTGCTTCACATATTTCCTATTAGAGTTCAGAGAAAAAAAACTAGATTAGATATATATATTGTTTATCGAGCATGAGACTAGGCTGGGATTTGAATGTATAACCTGAGACTAGGATGGGATTTGAACCCATAATATTTTGATTAAAAAATCAAGATGATGAAATACTTGATAACTGTGTCCTCACAATCAACTTACTTCAAGTCTAAAGAATATGTTGAAATTTATCATATTAGGCCACAGACCATTGGTTGAGAAACAATTACTTAACATGAAATTCAAAGAAGTTTACTCACCTTAAAGATTCTAGATGATGTGTAATGCGTCAACATGCATCGCTTATCTGTCTGTAGAGAAGAAAAAATTATAATTGTCAGTATTATTCTAATTATTTTAGGACAATTACTTTCAATATCCCTTTTCGTGCATGCATGTACTACAACACAAATCTCAGTCTGAATACAGGTAGATACTCCTAATATAAAGCAATTCTACTATCATTTGGATCAAGCGAATGATAATAATCATATCTTTTATTTCTCCCTTCAATCTTAATTTTTCTCTTCCTATTTCTCCTGTCATGGATATGCTTTGTATGCATCTACTGTAAACGTTGTTATTTTTGTGTGATTAATTTTTCGTGCTGAGCGACCGCAAAGAACATATTCGCTGGTTCTTAAATTTGCACTGCACAATTACTTACTCTCAAAAGTGCAAGATTTTATTTGAATATTTCAATGGCATATGGTATCATGCTAATATTTTTGCGAGTTCTAGAATTTGAGCTTGGGCAGAAAATAGCGCGAAATCCGGTGAAAATTAACGTATCATGAAATTTACTGCATTTACAGTACTTCTTTGTCTCTGTCTTTAAAATGTTTGACTGCCCTTTCTTGCTCTTAATCTTTCTTTCATCATTGAAGACTACACACTCAGAAGAATGGGTAGAAATGCAATTTTCATCAAATTTCTAAACTATTACGTCTCAGTTCTCAAAGTAACAGCACTGTCTTCAATTCTCGTGTTTTTCAATGCCATGCGCCACCGACATCTGTACCATGAGAGGCCCTTTTTTCCCACTGTGGTCAACAACTATTTCCAAGATAGCAGATGCCGTGAGTGAGAGTTGACCAAATGAAAGAAATATTTTACTGAGTGAGGGATCCCACACACAGAGAAGAAGGATGAGTTTCGTTTAGAACTAGCAGTGAGAGCCAAGGGAAAATATGAACTGTGAGAAGTATGTAATCACTTAGAATAGGATTAGAAAAGCGACTAGAGCAAGGTGTTGTAGTACTGTTGTCAACCTATCTCCCAGTATTAAGCCCTAGAGTGACTGTCGCAAATGAACCGAATGAGGGGCGCAAGGATTATGAAATGCCCAGAAGCAGAATCAGAAACTATGTGGAAACAGTGCTTGCAGATCCATTTGTAGCTTTCTGACAGCCTCACAATTACTTAAAAAACATATTCACTGCTTAAAGGCAGTAACCCACATCTGCAAGCTAGATTGCTTAAGCCGCATAAAATCACTCGAAAGTTTTAGATCCCGTACATTCCCGTTAGGATCGAGAAGGAAATATTCAACAAAAATTTTCTTTTATTTTTCTCTGTTTTGTAAAGGCATCTCCTGATGCTTTAAAGTAATAACACCATTCATTTTCACAATATTCTTTGGAATATTGTGATAATTTGATAGAATTATACTTTTGCATTAATATCTGTTATTTAAATTGAATTTGGTTAATTCTCTTCCCAATTCTTGAAACAATGTTGTGCAAATATGGTCTACTATCTTTAAGGAATAAAGGAGAAAAAACTCACAATGCCCTGACCAGCCTGGAAAAACATCAATCTTGACCTGAAGAGTAGCATGTCAATGATGTAGATAAAGTCACACAGGTAGTCAGCAGTGACCCAATACCAGAGATTGTTCTCGTTCTGATATTTATCCTGGAATGCACCTCGGAGGAAGATAACGATAGCATTGTAGAGAAATGCCATGGTTACCACGCTCAGCCAACACAACCACAGCCCACCTAATCAAAGAGATGAACAATATTCAACCAAATTATTTTCCTCCTCTACATTGTATCAACTCGAGTGTATGAGCCAATCAAAGTGTTTTAACTCCTTGCGCTTTCCCCTGCAAACCCCCTGTGCGTTGCTTTACTTTTAGCAGCAAACACCAATCTGGGTTTACAGGGTCTCTGTTATTTAAAAGGCTGTAACTTTTTACCTGAAAATTTTGAAGGTAAATGTTGTGTTGCAAAGTTGTAGAGTTTTTCATGGGCTTTCTTATCATAAATAACTCATTTGGTGAAATTAATGTGCTTTGTCCTTATGATATGTTTCTAACCATATCCCTTATCAGTGGCAGGTATTTTCATGCACAGATAATTAATAAGTTTTACAACAAAATCCGACTGGAAGAAAAGCCTTACACAGAGAGAAAGAACGCATAATGGGGTGATGCAAACGTACAATTGTGTGCTATTAGTGTGTCAATGGGTGCAAACAAAAATGCAAGAGAAGTTAAGAAATTCATCTATTGATATCATCACTGACCCAAACCACTGCCTAAGGGAACTATAAGTGGCTCCTGTAGGAATCATTTGAAGTCATTGGGTTCATAATGTTGTTTCCCTGGGTCCATGGCCATATCAACCCATTCATGACAGAAATTATTTAAAGCCTTATTTGATCAGCTTTTATTCTTCAAAATGGCAACACCAACATTCTTATTTTATTGCTACATTTTTCTTATAAAACGTCATGTATCTGAAATGAATATAAATTGACAGAAATTATGATGAGAAGTCAAAAAGTTTCCAATTTGCAGGGGAAAACGGTGATTTTAAACCTTCTATCACATTGCCAATTTAAGGATTTAAGTGCTTATTTTCCTTTAAAAAAATTTCAGCATCAAACAAAGAATACTGATGCAACCAAAATGGGCACAGTTTGTGTAGAATTTTTTGCTCTTTCTGCTCATTTATTTGGTATGATTTTTAGGGCTTTGCATCAAAAGATATTAGGCCAAACCACAAAATGTGGACCTCTGTCACGAATGGGTTAAAGGAGAATGCAACCCAGACATCAGCGTGCTTCCAGTGAATGAAGAAGAACAAGAAGAGTGAACAGTGAAAGTTTGAGGAAATCGGACAATCTTTTCAAGTGTTATGAACTTTGAAAGTAAATCCCTGTTATGGGGATCCTTGAATGGCTACTTTGCCAGTATCTGTGATGTCATCGTGGACAACTCGCCATTAATTTTGTACACAGATTTAACATTTTCTTTATTTTCAAGAAAAATAAAAATCATGACGAAAACCCATCATTTAAAACTGAAACCCCGATTTGATTTTTGCAACTTCTAGACACCCAAGATATTGCAGTAAGCCTAAATAAACAAAAGCACTGAACAACTTAATCACCTTGCGGAGAGAAAAGAACGATAGACCTTCACAGCTTAATACGAGAGACAGAGAGAGAGAGAGAGAGAGGAAGGGAGAAAGAGAAACACGCTGGGGCTACACACGCCTAGTGCATGCACGACGGGCTAGTTTATGGAGTTAAAATGTTCCTAGAATCGCAATTTCTGGGTCATTTTGCTTCGTTCAAAGTTTCATTTTGGTTTTCATCTAAATTTTGATTGACTTTGGACATGGCAATATCTTAAAACAAGTGAAGAGAGATATTTCCTACTTCACATTTCTTCCAGGCAGTGCGGCAGTAAGAGTTTGTTAACACTATTACGTAAGATGATGAGGAGTGCAGGCGTAATCCAAAACCACCACCTCTCGTGCAAAGATGCTAGTACTGATAAGACGTTGCACATTGGATAGCGGGTAGCTATATACCCACCTAATGTGCTAAAGTGGTGGGGTTATTTTTTAAACAGGGGATTTTCGTAATGTATTTTGATTTATTGTTTGAGTATGACATAGCTATATCAATTCTGCAAGCATTTTGGGAGAATTATGTTCATTTCTGACCTGAAGAATTTCATATGAATCAATTTTTTTGAAAAATTATGTACAAAATGAATTGAGTGTTGTCCATGATGACATCACAGATGCTGGCAAAGTTGCCAACTCAAGGATCCCCATAATAGGGATTTACTGAAACTTTCAAAATTCTAACTCTTGAACAGATTGTCCAATTTTACTCAACTTTCACTGTTTACTTCTTGGTCATCTTTATTCACTAACAGCACACTGATGCTTGGGTTGCATTCTCCTTTAAGTAATTTGTAATTTTTAATGAAATAACGGCTTAAAATACTTCATTATTCTACCATGCAAAGAAAACGAAAGTTATCCACATGTTTTACTCAACACTAAGATAGCATATTAGAAGAATAAACACCACATGACACTAACAAAACAGACCGATCCGGCTGATTGT
>CM057158.1:18275876-18294452 GCA_029962745.1 Echinometra lucunter
TAGGCACCCTACACAAGTTATGGTTGGTTTCAGGGTTTTTGAGTACAAATAGAAGTACTCATACCTATGTTTCATCTTAATTGAGAATTTTTTAAAAAACTCGGCTGCTCACAAAGTTAGCCCGGGCCTTTAATGTGCGTTCATTATTCGTGCCATATCTGAACACTAAAAATGTTGTGGGGATTTGTCGCTCATATCTATAATTATCATGTCATATGAGAAAATTGATAGAGGGCTGACCTAGCACTGCTCCTTGGTCCCATGAGTAGATGTAGTACGTCCGGACTCTCTTCTGGACTGCTTCCGGAATCTTCCACACCTGCAGGAGGTTCATGGTGTCATCCATCTGACGACGGAAAACATCCTTTGTGGCTCCTGCCTTGGCTGAGATGTCTCTCATCTGATAGCATTATTTTGGAGAGCAACAAATGTGGCAGCTCTTGAAAAGCAGTGCAATTAGGTTGGCAATCATCATATCAGTAATGTATTTGGTATCATTACTTCAGACAGATTAATAATCATGAAATTCTAAGTATGCCTTTCCCAAAATTAATAAAATATCTTTAGAAAATCATCATTGAATTAATGTATTAATATGTATCACTGTCATAACATGATCATGATCATATTATCATCATCATCATCATCATCATCATCATATCATTTAGCATTATCATCATAAATCACTATCTCATCAATATCCTCCACCTCCTCCTCCTAACCACTGTCTTCATCAAACTAGAAAACGTAGATGAGCTTTTTCATTATAAAAGACCATTCAATAACCATTTTTGCTGCCATTCTCTGTTCATATTCCAAAATCTATTTCACAGGAACAAATCATTGTTTCATGGTTCTGACAACATGGACAAGGAGCAATATATACAACCTCCAAAGAGATAAAAACTTTTGTTATATAGAATACTTTGAAGGAGGCCTGTCAGATTTCTCACCTGACCAATCATTGAGGCAAAGACGAACACACCGACCATGAAGTCTACATTCATGAAGAGGATCTGACTATCAGTGTTGGGTGGGGGCAGATTTCCGATTACAATCAGCGTTTTTGCTGACCGGAATAAGCATTTTGTGTACCTGTGAATGAATAACAAAAAAATCTATGTAGCTCAAAAAGTATGCCTTCTTATACAAGGACAAAAGTTTACCACCTGATGAATATAACTCTGTCATAATGCCATTTTCCCCCTGTTCCTCAAAAACTAACTAAATAAATAAACAAACAAAAAGAAAAAGTGCATGCTTTTGACCTATGGCTACATTCTAGTATGGTTCCTTTCAAGACACATAATCTAGTGTAGATGTAAAAATCACCTTTAGAGATTCATATACCAATGCTCACATCATTATGAAAATAGTATCACTACTTCCACATCTACAAGCATATCCCATTTCTAACATCATAAAAAAATTAGCAAAACTATATACTTTACACAACTACATTTATATCCCACTGCTGACATCATACAAAAGAGCCAAATCATGTACAAACACATCTATGTTTATATCCCACTGCTGACATCATACACAATAGAAAAATGATGTACAAACACATCTACATTTATATCCCACTGCTGACATCATACAAAAGAGCAAAATTATGTACTTACACATCTACATTCATATCCCACTGCTGACATCATACAAAATAGCAAAATTACTTACTTACACACCTACATTTATATCATATCCTACACATATCCCACTGTTGGCATTATACAAAACAGCAGAACATACACATATACATTCATATCCCACTGCTGACATGATACAAAATAGCAGAACTAGGACTGTACTTACACATTTACATTTATATCCCACTGCTGACATTATACTAAAATAGCAAAACTCTTCACTTACTCATCGACGTCTGGATCAAGATAGGTCCAATATTCATTATCCCTAGCTACTTTATCTGTTCGTATTCCTTCCCAGATAAGGATCGCATAGTAGAGACAAGTATTCAAGTGGATCATGTACAATAGGTAGCATACCATGCGGAATATCCTGCCAAGAAATAGGTTAAAGGCATTGGTTAACATTGTCATAATTTAAAAAAACTCATTTTGCTACTTGAAAATGGGATAAACATAAGGCGTTTATAGTGTAAAAATACCAGTCTGAAAGTTCAAAGTATAATATCCATCAGGAAGCAATTTTAAATATCAGACCCATTCTCAGATTAAAGTGTCATTTTTCAGTTGGGTAAAGACAAAAATAGAAGTATCAATTATTCTGCAACCAATGCATTTTTATTAACTTGAAAACATGCTGGATATGAAAAAAAAAAGGCACATTCTAAAACGTTGTGCCCCTTCATGGAGTACAATGATTTGAAATATAAGCATGAAGTATGCCATTTTAGTCACAAAACAGAACGTTACCAAAGTTATCACTTTCTTATGGGTTACTACATTGGAAACAAATTATCATTTTGCTTCACCTTTCTGTGCAGAAAAACATGTTTAATTACAATGAAGAATTTTGTCTTTAAAAAATGAAAAGTACTTATCACCCTTTAAAAAAAATGTTCAAAATAGAAATAATTGTGTTGCACTGCGTTGAAATGTGTATTCTGTCAGAAGCTGATGTAAGCTTTCGTTTTCACTTTATATATATATAGTACAAATTGTAAGCAGTTCCCTTACAATCATGCAAAGGGGCAATCCAATGCGAAATTGCCAAACTACAAGGATTCCTTCTTTTGTCAAACATAACTACTCTGACCCTGGGAGTTGCCTTTGGTAACGCATCTGGTAAAGAACGGCATAAAAATTTCTTAAATGATTCAAGTATAAAACTAGTCTGTTGATATCAACTCTATAATTAAGATGTTGTAAAGATATAATTTTAACATTTCCCAACTTGTTTGAACAAAATTATGTTTTTCACGTTAAAACCAATAAAATCCGCTTACTGAAACTCATGATCCTGTTTGCCAAATAATCCTCTTATTTAGATTTATCCCTCCTTCATTTTAACCATACTTTCCCTGGCAATGCACTAAATTCCCTAAAATTTTAAACAAGCTTAACAGAACATATTTTCACAATTTCATGTGGAGGTATATCTTGTATGAAACCTTGATTACAATATACAACCCATTTTGATTTGGTGTAATGTATCTGGTAAGGCTTCAACAACAAAAGACAAACTAAATTTTCCCGTAATCATGGAATCTAACGCAATATTACTTGCTGAATGGCATCGAACAACAAAAAGATAAAATAAATGTGTTTCCTCTCTTCATATATTTTGCTACGCTTCTTTTTGTTTATTTTTATTCTCATGGAACGTATCTGTTCTTTGCAGACGAAACGTTACCAAAAGGCAGCTTAAGTTTTTCTAGTAGTTATTTATTGAGGAAGCAATAAAACTACGTACATGCGACAAATTTTACGTCAGATTGCCCTTTGAATGATTTATTGGGTTCCAAAACTCTCACTTATTGTGATCTTTATAACATATAGCTATTCCGTCACATATTTGGCGTCACGTATCTGGCGTAAGTATATGGTCAGTCATTTTATTCAGGAGAAATAACTACTGAATCTGAATATTCCTCATTTTACCACACTTTTATGTTTGTAATTGATGCGCCGCCCAAAGGAGTATAACATAGCATACAATTTGTTTGATACAACATTAGCTGTTCTGTTGGCATAAAATATAGGTAATGTATCTGTCCAAATAAAAATGTGGAAAACTGGTTTTTGAAAACACTGCTGCACTTTTTGAATAAAAAGCTAAGTATGAAAATAAAGGTAATTCAAATTGATATTATTATAAAGTATATCTTTGGGATTTTATATACGCATTTTCATTTCTTCTTTTGAACTATTTTCATGCTGGATGTCTGTTAGAAAACTGGTAACGTATCTGGCAGCAAATTTGGTGACAGATTTAAAACAAGGCAATAGTGATATTGTGTCTCGCCCAGTGGCGTAACAGCGGGGGGCAGGGGGGGCCAGGTGCCCCCCCCCCCCGAAGGATTTCAGTGGGAAAATCCACCAAACCACGGGAAAAAATGAAAGGGAGGGGAAGGAAGAAAAAGAAGGGAGAAAGGGAAAGGAAGAAGAGAAAGGAAAGAAAGAAGAAGAAGAAAGGAAAGAAAAGAGGAAGAAAGGGAAAGAAAGAAGGAGAAAGGGAAAGGAAGAAGGAGAACGGGAAAGAAAAAGGAGAAAGGGGAGAAAGAAGAAGAGAGAGAGGGAAAAGAGGGAAAGGGGGAAACAAAAAGCAAAGGGAAACAAAAGAAATGAGGGAAAATTTAGTACCAAAACCCCGGAGCTTCCGGGTGCTCCACTCCCTGGACCCCCGCAGTGGCTTCCCTGCAAGACCCCCATCAGGGGGCCCTAAGCCAGAACCCTGGGCCCACTGCTAAGGGCTTCGCAACAAGCAACTCGCGGTGCGAGCCCACCTCCGCATATTCTATTTCTAGGGACTAAGATACCGGGAAATTTTCGGCTCTGCCTCCCCCCCCCTCCGCTAACAGGCAGAGAATGTAAGAGACTGGAACAGTAACGAAACCATTCGAAGGAAACGTCAGAGCTTCTGCGCTTCGCGCGGGAGGGGAAATAACCATCCCTGCACCCCTCCCCCTAGCATGACTAGGGAGCGTGCTTTGCACTATCGTCCTTCTAAAATGAAATCCTAGCTACACCACTGATTCTAGACTTAATTACCAGGAAATTTTGGCTATGCGTATGCCCCCTCCCCCCCGCCCTGGGATAACAGGCGGACAGCGTAAGAAGAGCGGGAAACTGACAGCGAAAAAAACGTCGGAGCTCCGCGCTTTGCACCCTGCACCCTCCCCCCCCCCCCCCCGGGAGCTTCGTTCTCCTAAAATGAAATCCTAGTTACGCCGCAGAAGACTGACTTAATTACGACAACTAACATTCAAAGAAACTCCCCCCTCCCTGCACCCCTCCCTCTAGGGAGCACTACATTGGCATAAATTCCGGGGGGGGTGGGGATCTATCACCCCCACCTGGGGGAGAGGGGAGGCTGGTGTGTACAAATTTCCCCCCATGCAGTACACACTTTTTCAGGAAAGAAAATTTATTTTAATTAATCAGTAGCTAAAATTCTGAATATTTATCATAACCAACCATCATATTTCAGAATTTCTATTTGAAATGCTATTGAAAACAAAAAAGTGGTTATCTTTGGCTCGCTCACTTCGCTCGCTCATTAAAATCTTAGGATTTGCATCCGAAAACGGGATTATTAAAATCGAGAAAGTGGTTATTTTCGGCTCGCTCGTCATATTTAGAATTCTTATTCGAAAATGTGATCAAAACCGGAAAAGTGGTTATTTTCTGCTCGCCTCGCTCGCAAAATAGATATTAAAAATGTGTTGTAGAGGGAAAAATCATTAAAAGTTTTTCATCCCCCATTCCCCAAATGGATTTACGCCGGTGGAGCACTACCGTCCTCCCTAAAATGCAGTCCTCCTAGCTGCGCCCCAGATTCTAGACATAGACTAGTTACCAGGGAAATTTCGGGCTCTGCCCCCCCTGATAACAGGTACCTGTTACGCCCCGTCTCGCCCACTTGTGAAAATAACTAGAAATATTGCGAATCTCCGTACCATGCAATAGAATTGTATCCAAAGCTCATTGTGAAATATCTGCCACAGAATGCAACATCCCATAAAATTTGAGAAGGGCTATTTCATGGAATGCTATTCATCTGCTTCCACTGCACCTACTCCCACCCCCTTTGCTACACCCAAGTTTGTTTGCCTTTGCAGCAACATGCGCAGAGTTATGCGTCTTAAGAGAGTCTTGCGGAGGTAAACTTTAACATATGACCTCAAATGACCTTTGACCTATCATGTGAACTCCGATGGCACCATAAACATGGCGATCCACTTAGTACATCTACAACCCAAGTTGGCTTGAAAGTGAGAGAGACAGTTGCAAAGTTATCTGTGCGTAAGAGAGTCTTGCAGGTAAACTTTAACGTTTGACCCTCAAATGACCTCTGACTTTATCATGTGACCTCCTAAAGGCACCATAACATGAATGTACCCCAAGTGCATCTCTTTCTCAAGTTGATGCTATTGCAGCAAACATGTGCAGAGTTTATGTGTCATAATTAAGAGAGTCTTTGGATGGTAAACTTTAACTCCGACCTCAAATGACCTTTGACCTTATCACGTGCCCTCAGACCGCACCAAGTCCCCTTACTGCATCTAAAAACCCAAGTTTTGTTGAAAAGTGAGGGACGGTTGCAAAGTTATCTGTCATTAAGAGAGTCTTGCAGGTAAACTTTAACGTTTGACCTGAAATGACCTTTGACTTTACCATGTGACCCTCTGAAGGCACCATACCATGAATGTACACAAGTGCATCTATCACCCACGTTTGGTTGCTATTGCAGCAACGTGCAGAGTCATGTGTCCAAAGAGAGTCTTGCAGGTAAAGTTTAACGTTTGACTGCAAATGACCTTTGACCTTATCACATGGCCTCCGACAGCACCATTACATGCAGGTCCCCTAAAAAGTGAGAGACAGTTGCAAAGTTATCTGTCATAAGAGAGTCTTGCAGGTAAACTTTAACGTTTGACCTCAAATGACATTTGACCTTATCACATGACCTCTGACGGCACCATTACATGCAAGTCCCCTTACTGCATCTAACCCAAGTTTGGTTGAAAAGTGAGGGACGGTTGCAAAGTTATCTCTCATAAGAGAGTGTTGCAGGTAAACTTTAACATTTGACCTGAAATGACCTTTGACCTTACCATGTGACCTCCAAACCATCATAACATGAATGTACCCCAAGTGCATCTATCACCCAAGTTTGGTTGCCATTGCAGCAACGGTTGCCAATTATGTGTCATAAGAGAGTCTCGCCGGTAAACTTTAACATTTGTGACGGACGGAAACGGACGGATCGGACGGATGCCATTTGGATCCTTAGTATCGCCCTTCACCTCCGGTGGGTGAGACAAAAATCGTTTGGAAAAAAGTCATTGAAAAAGTGGACCAATTTTGCTTAATATATTTCAAGGATATCATGCGCTATTGATATATGCAAATGATATCTGGTATTTAACTATGTGGAGAGAAAGAGGCAAGAAAAATAGAATGCATCCCCCCATCGACATTGCGTTTTCGTGCTGTTGTTCACACATTGACAATGAAAATCAATATCAAAGCTAGACAACCACAGCTGATTGTGTTTATTTTTAATGAAGGAAGTCCTCAAAATGTATTAGAAGCATTCAAGTGATGTCTAGTGTGCTTTGGGAAGACGCAAATGGCATGGAATGTTGGCGACACCAAATTTTCGTTTTTGCACACTTAAGCGGAGAATGAGCCATTAGAAATGTGAACCAATGTTTGAAAAATATATCAGGTGCGTTGCACGGACTAGATGTAAGGAGTGTGCATGCGCACATGGCTCACTGTACCGTACTGTGTGTGTTGGCGTATCACATGGAGGGAGGCAGATAACTGTATTTTTTAACTTGAACAAAACGGTCCTCTTATTTATTGTCTCCGAGACCAAAAAATAATGAAATAGTGGTTTGCGTCTTACTAACAGTTTTTCATTCCAAATTATGGTTGGTTTCAGGGTTTTTTGAGTACAAATACAAGTACTCATGCACATGTTTCATCTTAGTTTGAGAATTTTTGAAATCGGCTGCTCGCAAAGTTAGCCAATGCCTTTAAATTATCTTCATTGCCGTTTCCTCTTATTCAATATGTACAGACCAGGGGTAGACTGGCCATGTGGAGTTTAGGGAGTTTTTTGTTTAATATATTTTCTTAAGGGCCAGTCGAGGTGTGGTCTGAGGGCTGGTCACATCAACCTTCCCAAACCAAACATCATCCCTAGTTCTCCGTGGGTAATGAATATTTCATGCGACATAGTCACATAATTCAAATTAAAAATTTCAATGCTTAATCAACTGGAATATGACTTTTATATTATTTTCCTTGATCACTCTGCAATCTAAATACTCTTTCTGTACTACCACTGTTTTTCAAAATGAACTTCAAAGTCAAATTAACTTTTGTCTGAATGCTCCATTTCCTGATTTTGGACGTAAAGTACTACTGGTTCAAATATAAATAGACATAATGTATCCAAATATCGTTTAGAAATATTCATAGCATTTTTAATGCATCAATTGTGAAGAATCACAAGACATGGCCTTCCTGTGATTCTGGGCAATTCCACGGTAACGGAATTAAAAAATGTAATTCCATTACTAACATTTTTAGAGTTGTGTGCCTGTTTTGAACCTTGCCTTCCTTTTTACCATTTAATACTGTGAAAATATGCCCATTCTTTCACCTGAACTCTTGAATTCCAACAATTTTCTACTTAATTCTTGATATTGTGGATACAACCTTGGTAACGGAATTACCACTACATGGTACCATTTTAAAGAGCAATTATGTCTTGTAAAATCAACATGCCACTATACCATACTGACTATGATAGTGGAATTCCTTTTTGTTTAAGTTCTTTTAATTCAAGGATAAGGCTATTCAGGACTATCAACGTGATATTCTTACTACAAATCTGAAGTGGAGCTGATTGTTCTTCCAATGTGGAATTGCCCTTCTATAGAAAGTCTTGCTTCGTGACTTTTCATATTCTGTATTTTACCAACCTGATGGCATGGGCTGATTTGGACTTGTTCTCAAACTTCTGGGAGAACTCTAGATAGGAATGGAACTTAAAAAGGCGTGGCAGCCGAAGGAGTGGTTGCACTTTTCCGAGAGAGAGAAGTAGAAGAGGTCCAGAGGCAGTAGGGAGGAGAGCAAGTCAAACTACAATAAAACAAAAATGTCAACACAATTATATGAGGTAGAAAGCTTTTTGAAATGAAAGTATGATTCTAGGTAAGTTAATACAAATGTAGCCAATTGAAGTGTCTTAATGTATCCGGTAGTTTATGTCTACAAAACATATGACTTGATTCATAAATTGTCCAGTACCAATGGATCAAAAAGTACCATCATCATGGCTTTTATGTGTATAAGCAGCAAACATGTCATCATCCATTGCATTAACTAAAAGAAATTGCTTCACATATTTCCTATTAGAGTTCAGAGAAAAAAAACTAGATTAGATATATATATTGTTTATCGAGCATGAGACTAGGCTGGGATTTGAATGTATAACCTGAGACTAGGATGGGATTTGAACCCATAATATTTTGATTAAAAAATCAAGATGATGAAATACTTGATAACTGTGTCCTCACAATCAACTTACTTCAAGTCTAAAGAATATGTTGAAATTTATCATATTAGGCCACAGACCATTGGTTGAGAAACAATTACTTAACATGAAATTCAAAGAAGTTTACTCACCTTAAAGATTCTAGATGATGTGTAATGCGTCAACATGCATCGCTTATCTGTCTGTAGAGAAGAAAAAATTATAATTGTCAGTATTATTTCTAATTATTTTAGGACAATTACTTTCAATAATCCTTTTCGTGCATGCATGTACTACAACACAAAATCTCAGTCTAATACAGGTAGATACTCCTAAATATAAAGCAATTCTACTATCATTTGGATCAAGCGAATGATAATAATCATATCTTTTATTTCTCCCTTCAATCTTAATTTTTCTCTTCCTATTTCTCCTGTCATGGATATGCTTTGTATGCATCTACTGTAAACGTTGTTATTTTTGTGTGATTAATTTTTCGTGCTGAGCGACCCAAGAACATATTCGCTGGTTCTTAAATTTGCACTGCACAATTACTTACTCTCAAAAGTGCAAGATTTTATTTGATATTTCAATGCATATGGTATCATGCTAATATTTTTGCGAGTTCTAGAATTTGAGCTTGCAGAAAATAGCGCGAAATCCGTGAAAATTAACGTATCATGAATATTTCTGCATTTACAGTACTTCTTTGTCTCTGTCTTTAAAATGTTTGACTGCCCTTTCTTGCTCTTAATCTTTCTTTCATCATTGAAGACTACACACTCAGAAGAATGGGTAGAAATGCAATTTTCATCAAATTTCTAAACTATTAAGTCTCAGTTCTCAAAGTAACAGCACTGTCTTCAATTCTCGTGTTTTTCAATGCATGCGCCACCGACATCTGTACCATGAGAGGCCCTTTTTCCCACTTGCTGGTCAACAACTATTTCCAAGATAGCAGATGCCGTGAGTGAGAGTTGACCAAATGAAGAAATATTTTACTGAGTGAGGGATCCCACACACAGAAGAAGAAGGATGAGTTTCGTAGAACTAGCAGTGAGAGCCAAGGGAAAATATGAACTGTGAGAAGTATGTAATCACTTAGAATAGGATTAGAAAAGCGACTAGAGCAAGGTGTTGTAGTACTGTTGTCAACCTATCTCCCAGTATTAACGCCCTAGAGTGACTGTCGCAAATGAACCGAATGAGGGCGCAAGGATTATGAAATGCCAGAATTCAGAAACTATGTGGAACAGTTGCTTGCAGATCCATTTGTAGCTTTCTGACAGCCTCACAATTACTTAAAAAACATATTTCACTGCTTAAAGGCAGTAACCCACATCTGCAAGCTAGATTGCTTTAAGCCGCATAAAATCACTCGAAAAGTTTTAGATCCCAGTACATTCCCGTTTAGGATCGAGAAGGAAATATTCAACAAAAATTTTCTTTTATTTTCTCTGTTTTGTAAAGGCATCTCCCTGATGCTTTAAAAGTAAAACCATTCATTTTCACAATATTCTTTGGAATATTGTTATAAATTTGATAGAATTATACTTTTGCATTAATATCTGTTATTTAAAATTGAATTTGGTTAATTTCTCTTCCAATTCTGAAACAATGTTGTGCAAATATGGTCTACTATCTTTAAGGAATAAAGGAGAAACTCACAATGCCCTGACCAGCCTGGAAAACATCAATCTTGACCTGAAGAGTAGCATGTCAATGATGTAGATAAAGTCACACAGGTAGTCAGCAGTGACCCAATACCAGAGATTGTTCTCGTTCTGATATTTATCCTGGAATGCACCTCGGAGGAAGATAACGATAGCATTGTAGAGAAATGCCATGGTTACCACGCTCAGCCAACACAACCACAGCCACCTAATCAAAGAGATGAACAATATTCAACCAAATTATTTTCCTCCTCTACATTGTATCAACTCGAGTGTATGAGCCAATCAAAGTGTTTTAACTCCTTGCGCTTTCCCCTGCAAACCCCCTGTGCGTTGCTTTACTTTTAGCAGCAAACACCAATCTGGGTTTACAGGGTCTCTGTTATTTAAAAGGCTGTAACTTTTTACCTGAAAATTTTGAAGGTAAATGTTGTGTTGCAAAGTTGTAGAGTTTTTCATGGGCTTTCTTATCATAAATAACTCATTTGGTGAAATTAATGTGCTTTGTCCTTATGATATGTTTCTAACCATATCCCTTTATCAGTGGCAGGTATTTTCATGCACAGATAATTAAATAAGTTTTACAACAAAATCCGACTGGAAGAAAAGCCTTTACAACAGAGAGAAAGAACGCATAATGGGGTGATGCAAACGTACAATTGTGTGCTATTAGTGTGTCAATGGGTGCAAACAAAATGCAAGAGAAGTTAAGAAATTCATCTATTGATATCATCACTGACCCAAACCACTGCCTAAGGGAACTATAAGTGGCTCCTGTAGGAATCATTTGAAGTCATTGGGTTCATAATGTTGTTTCCCTGGGTCCATGGCCATATCAACCCATTCATGACAGAAATTATTTAAAGCCTTATTTGATCAGCTTTTATTCTTCAAAATGGCAACACCAACATTCTTATTTTATTGCTACATTTTTCTTATAAAACGTCATGTATCTGAAATGAATATAAATTGACAGAAATTATGATGAGAAGTCAAAAAGTTTCCAATTTGCAGGGGGAAAACGGTGATTTTAAACCTTCTATCACATTGCCAATTTAAGGATTTTAAGTGCTTATTTTCCTTTAAAAAATTTCAGCATCAAACAAAGAATACTGATGCAACCAAAATGGGCACAGTTTGTGTAGAATTTTTTGCTCTTTCTGCTCATTTATTTGGTATGATTTTTAGGGCTTTGCATCAAAAGATATTAGGCCAAACCACAAAATGTGGACCTCTGTCACGAATGGGTTAAAGGAGAATGCAACCCAGACATCAGCGTGCTTCCAGTGAATGAAGAAGAACAAGAAGAGTGAACAGTGAAAGTTTGAGGAAAATCGGACAATCTTTTCAAGTGTTATGAACTTTGAAAGTAAATCCCTGTTATGGGGATCCTTGAATTGGCTACTTTGCCAGTATCTGTGATGTCATCGTGGACAACTCGCCATTAATTTTGTACACAGATTTAACATTTTCTTTATTTTCAAGAAAAATAAAAATCATGACGAAAACCCATCATTTAAAACTGAAACCCCGATTTGATTTTTGCAACTTCTAGACACCCAAGATATTGCAGTAAGCCTAAATAAACAAAAGCACTGAACAACTTAATCACCTTGCCGGAGAAACGATAGACCTTCACAGCTTAATACGAGAGACAGAGAGAGAGAGAGAGAGAGGAAGGGAGAAAGAGAAACACGCTGGGGCTACACACGCCTAGTGCATGCACGACGGGCTAGTTTATGGAGTTAAAAATGTTCCTAGAATCGCAATTTCTGGGTCATTTTGCTTCGTTCAAAGTTTCATTTTGGTTTTCATCTAAATTTTGATTGACTTTTGGACATGGCAATATCTTAAAACAAGTGAAAGAGATATTTCCTACTTCACATTTCCTTCCAGGCAGTGCGGCAGTAAGAGTTTGTTAACACTATTACGTAAGATGATGAGGAGTGCAGGCGTAATCCAAAACCACCACCTCTCGTGCAAAGATGCTAGTACTGATAAGACGTGCATTTTGGATAGCGGGTAGCTATATACCCCACCTAATGTGCTAAAGTGGTGGGGGTCTATTTTAAACAGGGGATTTTCGTAATGTATTTTGATTTATTGTTTGAGTATGACATAGCTATATCAATTCTGCAAGCATTTTGGGAAGAATTATGTTCATTTCTGACCTGAAATTTCATATGAATCAATTTTTTTGAAAAATTATGTACAAAATGAATTGAGTGTTGTCCATGATGACATCACAGATGCTGGCAAAGTTGCCAACTCAAGGATCCCCATAATAGGGATTTACTGAAACTTTCAAAATTCATAACTCTTGAACAGATTGTCCAATTTTACTCAACTTTCACTGTTTACTCTTCTTGGTCATCTTTATTCACTAACAGCACACTGATGCTTGGGTTGCATTCTCCTTTAAGTAATTGTAATTTTTAATGAAATACCGGCTTAAAATACTTCATTATTCTACCATGCAAAGAAAATAACATTTATCCACACTGTTTTACTCAACACTAAGATAGCATATTAGAAGAATAACACCACATGACACTAACAAAACAGACCGATCCGGCTGATTGTTGAGGGCAGCAGATGATCAGCCAAAACTGCCGTGTCCAAAAGGAGTTAGTGCAGTGAATTTCTGAGGTGTCCAGCAGCAGTATGCAGCGCGTAAAGATTATAAGCATGCGCTTTATAATCTTTACACATTATAAAGCATGCGCTCATTATAAAGCATGTGCTTATAAGCTTTGGTAGTGCGCGCAGCGCAGGAGAGAAAACCATTCCCAACCACAGAGTTACATACGCACTATAATATGCACTAACTTGGGGACACCGCAGTAATGGCGCTGCCCACAAATCGCTTCACAGATCGGTCTATTAATGCTGACTTAGCCCATTAAAAATCCCCTTTCGCAGATGAGAATATCTCACCCACAGCATACACTCACCAAGGGGATCAAAGTATTCAGGGAACCGGGAGTGATTTCAATCTTTCCCAACATCTTCTGATTAGTCCAAACCTGCTGGTCTGAAATGGATCTCATCTGCCACATCACCAACGCTGCTGGGGGCGAAGGAGTCCAGCCCGTCTCCGCACACTGGTTGGTTTCAGCTCTGGGAAGTAGTAAGAGGGGTGGGGTTATATAGTAGCATCAGTGTATGATGACAATTGCTTCCTCGGCAGAGTGTATGATTTAATGATCTAAACTTCATAGCAAAAAGCAAATGCATATTGACTTATAATCTGACTAATGAAGCTAATAAAGTGAAATATTTCTAAAGATACTTAAGAAAGAATTAAGTAACCAGGCATGCTTTTGAAACAGAAGTTGCTCTAGTGACCAAAAGGCCTGCTATGGATTGCCCAACACAAAACACAGTTAACCCAAATATGTTACTGGATTCATGTTTATGCTACATCCAGTGCTGTGTCTGAGTCCGAGTTGTAAAACCCGAGTCCGAATCCGAGTCCGAGTCATAGCCTCAAGTCGGAGTCCGAGTCCCAGTCATCCCCTCAGAGTCCCAGTCCGAAACGTTGAAACAAATAACCCCTCCCCCCCCCCCTTCATGAGACAATTTACCCTTGGTCATAGAGTTACATGGAACAAAATGCCCCCTCGGCTCCGTCGGGGCAAGCTGTCCGACCTCAGGTACGTCCATCCCCCCCAACCCAGAGGACGAGTGGTCGACCAACCAAGGTCATAATGCCCATGCAATTTTTGTAAGTTTTGCAACTGATATAAAAGCAGCGCAGTCATGCATACCGATCCGTGATGCTGCTGCGAGCTAGCTGATGTACACTAGCGAGCATAAATTATGCATGCTCAGCTCACAGCTAGTGCCAACACTAGTAGCACATATTTTAATTCATCAAGCAATTCATCAAGCAACAAAATACAAACAAAATGTATTGAATGTCATAGAAAAGGCGCAACACGGCACAGCCGCTACTGCTTGGACTCGTGCGTGACTCGGCGCCGAGTCACGAGTCACTATTTCTGGGACCGAGTCCGAGTCCGAGTCCAAGTGAGGAAAAAGTGGACTTGAGTCCGCGTTCATACTCGAGTCACACCAGCACTGGCTACATCACATAACAAATAAACTTTCATCTGTTATGTAACTAAAGAATTAAAGAAGAAGCATCGAAATATGGTATCCTTCAGTGAAATATGAAGATACATGAACTCACTGTTCTCTGCAGCTAGTTGCAGGCTCAGGAGGTGCTAGGCTAGAGTTCTGAGACATTGGTGCCACCTCGTTGTTCTTGAGTTTACTTACTCTCTTTGAGATGGTCCTAGCAAGATTCCACCACTTTGGTTTCTTTTCTGCATCATCAATGTATTCAGCACTGCAGGATGGGAGATTGAGGAATGAAGCAAGTTCAAGTTTATCATCAATGCCACCAGCTACCATCATCATGATTAACATCACCAGGGCATACGCAAGAATTTTCTTTCTTGGGAGGGAGGGCAAGGCACATAAAAATTTTCAAAGAAGCTCAGAGGTGAGGGAGCAAAGGGACCGAGCTGGTCACGGGTGGCGCTTTTGCATTTTTTAAAGTAAATTGAAGGATTTGGTGCACACTTTTCGTGGAATTCTGTTTTAAACATTTTAAGTAAAAAAATGTAAGTTTTCACAATTTGCGGGGGGGGGCAACTGCCCCCCTGCCCCCTCCCCTGCCTGCATATGGCCATAAACACTGCATTACAATCATCATAATGATCATCAACATCATCATTATCATAGTCATTGTGAACATCAACATCATCATTTTCATTATCATATCACCATCATCATCATCTTCATCATCATCATCATCATACTACAGTCATAATTCATCATCAACTTCAATATCATCTTGAATGTCATCAATGTGTACTTTGTTGCAATCAATTTTTTCCCCCCTTAATCCATATCAGTTTGGTTTCATTCCTTATGCTCATGCCATCTCGCCCTCATTCTCATAATACCAGGAAGCATTAATTCATCAGGCGTTTTATCTTTATGTCACTGTGTGAAAAAACGCATCCGGAACGCAAAATACAAAATGCAAAAATCAAAATGTCTATTTTGACATATTGCAATGGAATTTTTGCAAAGATCATACCACAAGAAGATTGTATATCAATTTAGAAGGTCTACATGCTATCTGTGAAATTATCAATCATTGTTTGAAAATTTATTATCAATAATTTTCCATTTTGCTTTCCAGACGCGTTCTGTTGCACAACGACAAAAAGATAAGACGCCTTACACAGTATCATTCCTCCTACCTGCTCATCCAGCTAGCATCACTGAAGCTACTTTGCTCACTGGCATTGGAAGGCTTCCTCTTGAACCACCGTTTCCATGGCGATGCAGTGCTCTTGATGGGGGATGGCATGTTACGTGGGAGGAGATTCATGCTATGGGTGCTGCCTCCATTACTCATAGTGCACTTGGGCAGAGCTTCAGCCTCATCATCCTAAGAAAAGAGGAGTGTTTGAAAACTGATTTGATCCTGAAATAAAAATAAATTACACTGATTTCTTAGGACATTGATCTATAGTCTGACCTCGCTTATCCGGCCGCGTCGGGACCAGCGCCCATCCGTATAAGTGAAATGGCCTGATATGAAGGTAATGTAGTGGGACACCTTTTCTATGAAAATTTGTAGGGTAAAGCGGTCTATTTGCTGTAAAACATCTATTTCCTTGGTGTTGTGGATGATTGTAAATGATCAATAATATCTTTCTGTTTGTAAGAGATGAAAAAAAAATTAAATAAACAGAAAAATTTAGGCTTTTAGGTAAACTGGATGAAGAATAAAAGAAGGAAACTGGCCAGGAAGACACGGCCGGTTAAGGCCGGATAAGCAAGGTTGGACTGAAAATGTTAACCCCAAACAGGAAACTTAAAAGTAAGCCAAGAGTTACTGACCGTGTCATCAAAAGTGGTGAATTGTGATCATTCTTAAAGCATTTCGGTATACATGCAGAGATGTGTCTAACCAGACACTTACTTTTTATCACAAATTTGAACCAATAAGCCTGTCAGCTGCAACAGCTTAATCATTTTCACGATCCTTCAATTAACCCATAGCCTACTGGAACCAAGTGATCCCTGTGTTATGGGAATTAGAGAATTCAGTTGTCAGCTGGGCTGCATTTCTTGAAACTGTCATAAATCTACTTCTTGGACATCCCATTGAAACGCATGATGTAGAATTAACACACGTTTGAATGGGATGTCCATGAACTTAAGACTTACTACAGTTTCGACAAACGCAGCCCAGGTTAATAAACTAAAAAATCAAGATATCCACTGAATGAGTCAACCAATGAAAACACTGAATGATAAATCTAACCATTAATAAATCAATCAAATAATGAAACAAAAGCAAGGAAAACATAACCTGCATAATTATTCCACACATTTGATTTGATTTATTTATTCCTATACATTCATCATCATCATAATCATACCGATCATTACTTACATGGTATAATCATTCAAGTGATATATACATTTATGAATGGATCGTCGCAAGTTCATAAGAGTTTGATGGAGACGTAAAAAAAAAAAAAGACAAATAAGTAGCCATCATATCCAATAGATCTTTCAATTATCAATCAATCAACTGATGAAAAATTCAAGACATTCTCCAGGCATACTTGATCTGAGAGATAACTTACAGAGGACTTGAGGCTGCTGCTTTCCACAAATCCAGGCAAGGGAAGGCTGTGTCTCTTGGGATTAGATGTCTTTTGGGAGGCATCAGACTTTGGATATGGAGTACGCTCCATTCCTGAAAATGAAATGAAATTTTCATTCTTTTTTTACATTAAAGGACACCATATTTTTGAAAAGGTCATAGAACACAATCCTGGTTAATAAGAATCTTGATTGGGCAAACAATATCGGGTGAAACAAATATAAACAATCGTCATTTATCATTTTGAAATTACATCAGGATGATATACAGGAAGATTAACTTTTAGTTTTATGTTTGTCAGAGCTGCAGTATGATATGCAACTTACTGAGTATTGAAGAAAAAAGGAAGAATGTCTTTGATTTAGATGTCTTTGAAAGTTGACAGTCCTTTTTAACTCATTACAGATTGCTTTTTCACAAGATAAAGTATGGGTTTTGAAACATGTGACAAAATCAAGGAAAATTTACAGAGTAATGCAACATGAATTTACAAAAGTAGAACATTTGGGGGGTTTTCAGTTGAGGCTGAAGTATTTGTTTTTCACATCTGTTATAAAGCAAAGCTCAAAGGCACACAACATGGACTTAAAAGGAAAATGTACTGGAGGTGGGGAACCAGGGGATGTCCAAAATTGAAGTATTTGTTATAAAATCTGGTATAAACCTGCTCACTATGGAACCCTGGACTACTGCACTGTTTAGAGACATATACAATGTACGTGTGCCAATAGCAGTCATATTTGTTCTTTTGGATGACCAAAGCTAGTGAAAAAGTTAACCCATTTGTGACAGGAATTTTTAATCCTGATTTGAGCAACTTTTCTTCTTCAAATTGGCAACAGCAGTATTTCTTTCTGATAAATTGTTAATTTTTTTCAACACAAAAATCATGGATAGTTAATATAAATTCATAAAAATTTTCATTGTTTTAAACTTCAAGGATTTTAGGCTTATTTTCCTTTGAAAATATTTAAAAATCAAATAACAAATACAGATGCA